>CM056058.1:66753779-66868779 GCA_029574335.1 Rana kukunoris | reverse complement strand
AATCACACAGAGCAGGGATCTCCTGTTGTGACACGGAGTTTGGAATTTAATTGCCCGGCAGCCACTGTCAACAAGTCCCGGCTCCTATGATAGACGTCACACCGATTACATTTCGGTCTTCTGTTGCCCATGGGGAATGCATTGTTGCTGGGGGAGTGTCTGTTGTTGCTGGGAGGGATCTACTGTTGAGGGAGGAGTCTTCGTTGCTGGCTGCTGGGGAATCTATTGTTGCTGGAAGGTCTATTGTTACTGAGGTGGGTCTTATGTCACAGGGGTCAATTGTTGCTGGGAGGTATCCACTGTTGAGGGATTGGTCTAGCATTTCTGGCTGCTGGAGGGTCCATTGATGCTGGCTGTTGGGAATCATTTTTGCTGGGATGTCCATTGTTGCTAGATCTATTTTACTGCCTCTATTGTTATTACCAAATTCCATACAAATGACTTAGCACAGCAAAATGATACTTGGTTCTGTATGTTCTAAAAAGGGGTGGTACTGAGAGGTGGGTAAAGGGCAGAACCAAGGAACAATGCTCAGAAGTGGGTAAGGGGCACAGTCAATGGGCGATTTGGAAGGAAGGAGCTTCTGCACTTATTCTCTGAGAAAAAAAAATTGTATTTTTGTACTCTGTAAAATCAATTTCTCCGAGTTCATGGACGGACACAGCAGCAATTGACCTTAGGGTATTATATCCTTCCTTCCAGGAGAGACTAGGCAGAAAACTGCACTTTAAGTGTTAAAAACACTTTCCTTAGTACAGCTCCTCCCAGAGGGCGTGGTCCCCCGGGAATAACCCACTCTCTGACTCAGCCGCGTCAGTTCGTAACAAGCAGTACAAACAAAAAGGAGGGGTGCTGTGTCCATCCATGAACTCAGAGAAATGGATTTTACGGTGAGTACAAAAATCCTATTTTCTCTTCCGTTCATGAACGGACACAGCAGCAATTGACCTTAGGGACGTCCTCAAGCAGTGTCAAAAAATTTGAGGGGTGGGAAAAGACACAGCAAATTAAGCTTCACCCCAAACAAACCAGAGTTCCTCAACGGAGGAACTTCAACCATAAGCAGCCGCCTGCAAAACCTTGCGGCCAAAAGAAGGCATCCGCAGATGCACTCACATCCACCTTGTAAAACTTGAAAAGGTGTGGGTTGACCAGGTCGCTGTCTTACACACCTCTAAAACAGACGCTTAATGGCGGAAAGCCCAAAAGGTATCAATCGCCCTGGTCGAATGCGCTGTAACCAGAAAGGGAGGGGCCCGCTCCTTTAGGGCATAGGCCTGGAGCACGACCTGTCTGCTCCACTTGAAAATGGAGGCCACCAGTCACTGACATGAACAGTGAGTCCGATCTCCGAAAACATTGCACCACGTCCAAGGAAAGTAACATGGCCTCCTTCGAGTTGTCGATGTCCTCATTAAATGTGAAAAGCCGAAACAACTTTCGAAACAAATGATGGCTGCGGCTGTAGCAAAACCTTGTTCTTGTGGATGACCAAGTAAAAGAGCCTTGCAAGACAAGGCGGCCAGATCAAAAACTTGTCTGACCGAAGGAATAGCTATTAGGATAACCACCTTCTGGGACAGAGTCAACGGAGGAATCTCCCAATTGTCTTCAAAACGGAGCCCTTTTGAAGCACCGAGAGGAACAAATTCAAGTCCCACGGAGGCAATGGAGGATGCACAGGAGGGGCCACATGCCTGACCCCCCTGTACGAACGTACGCACCAGGGAGTGCGTCGCCAACGGTTGCTGCCAAAAAACAGCCAGGGCCGAAATCTGACCCATAATCGTACTTCAGCACCTGGCTCTTAACAGCAATCCCGTGTAAAGCAGAGTGAGAAAAATCGGACCCTGCGACAGAAGATCTACCCTCAGGTGTAGAAGCCAAGGGACGTCTGCCACCAGACGCACCAGGTCCCCGTACCAGGAACGGCGTGGCCAATCCGGAGCGACCAGGATAGTTGGTATCCCCTCTGCTTCCACTTTGCGCAACAGGCGAGGGAGAAGCTTCAGAGAAGGGAAGGCGTAGATTAGGCGATAGTGACCCCATGGTGCCACCAACGCGTCCGCCCAAGGGTCTCTTGACCTGGCCACGCCTGGAGTGCCCCATTTTTGGCACAAATCTGAAACACTTCCCGGGTGCCACGACCATATTCCCTGGTCCAGTGTTTGGGGACCAAGGTAGTCGGCTTGCCAATTCTGCAGCCCCGGAATGTACACGGCCAACAGAGCCGGAACGTACCTTGTGGCTCACCGAAGGATGTGTGCAACCTCCGCCACCGCGGCCGAGCTCCGCGTGCCCCCTTGATGGTTGACATACGCCACGGCCGTGGTGTTGTCGGACTGGATCCTGACCGAACGGTCCTGCAGACCCAGAGACCACTTGTAGAGACGCAGCCTGATAGCCTGGAGCTCCAGGACATTGACTGGCAGACGTGACTCCACCCCCCTGGGCTGACTGGACACTCCAGAAACACCCACGAGCTGGAGAGGCTGGTGTCTGTCGTGCCCACCGTCCGATAGCACGGCAGAAATAATTTCCCGGTCCGAAGTACCGGAGATGTCAGTCACCACACTAGGGAGGACCTGACCAGACGACTCACCCAAAACTGGTAATCCAGAGACGAAGGGAGCTTGTCCTAACGTGACAATCTCTTTCTGTAACACTCGAGTGTGAGATTGGGCATACGGAACCGCCTTGAAAGAGGCTACCATGGGACCCAGAATTCTCTTGCAAAAGCGAAGAGACTACCACTTCTGGGTCGCTAACCACTGCACCGAAGATTGCAGTGTCTGGAGTTTTTCTGTCAGGAGAAAAACTTGCTTCTGAGGAATCAAGGACCAACCCCAGGTATTCCAGTCGCTGAGACGGTACCAACATGGACTTCTGGACATTCCTAATTCTGAGCTTAAAGAAGCTCTCAGGAGAAGGTATCCCACAATAGCGATTTCGCACTGCCTTCGACTTGAGCAGTCTGGACACAGGGGGGTACGCTGACGGAGGACTTTTTTTTTTTAAAGTCTTCCTCAAAAGGATAACGGACCGCAAGTATGTCGGCCGATCCCATTACTTGTATGATATTTTGTCCAGGTATAGAACACAAGGAAACTTTTGTGATGCGGGGCGGCTTGTGGAACCCAAAAGGGACCGGCGTTATTGATGTCTCAGCTGTCCTCAAGGTTTTGAGTATTCCGCACTGCAGTGATATGAGCTCCAACAAAACGCCATATCAGTGCTGACCCTGAAGCAGAGTCATCCTCACTGACCGTGTGGGCTAAGCCTGCATCACCTGACATGACAGAACCAGAGCCAGCAGTAGGGTCTGGTTCCGTGTCAGAGCCATCCCTAGAAGCAGGCGCAGGGAGGGGGTTTTTATCCCCCTTCTGGCCACTTGTTGCTTCAATCCTGGCGATAAACGCCTAAGGGACTGCCTTATGGGCTCTACAGAGACCACAGGGGCACTAAGGGTTAACTCAGGCATGGTTGGGGTAGAAGCCTCTGGTTCAGACTCCATGTTGACCCACCGCTTATGCCTCCTTAGTACTGCAAGGCAGACACCCACCGGTCACCCTCCCGGCTGCAAAACAGAGCAGGGGACCCCCAGGGAACTCACCACCCCACCCGGTTGCAGTGTTAGCTGAAGCGCTGAGAAGTGCTGGCTGCGCTGTCCCTCAGGAAGTAATCTGCAGGCTTTTGCTGCGCTATTTCAGGCACCAGAGGCCAAGACTTTTCCAAAATGGCTGCCATATGCAGGAAAAAAACAGCATGCGGGCCACAAGAAAATGTGTAAAACACAGCGACACAGAAAGACACAGCCCAGCACATACAGCAACTCCCCCAACAAAAATAACAGCACCTCACACTACACGGTCCCCGGTAGTGACAGAAACCCCAGGAGGGCCCCCCCTTACAGCCGCCACCCAGCATGGGGAAGGAGGGAATGGAAGGGAGAGAGGAAAGCAGGGCAGACCCTCATTCGACCTCCCCAGGGAAGCACCAGCCATACCACCTTGCCAGGGCAAGGGGCCACTACTTACCCGTCCTGCGACACTGGCTGGAGGCATTCCGGACAGAACCAACGTCCGCTAAACGACATGGCTGTCGGCCTGACAAACTGTGACAAAGCCATAGAGACATGTAGTTCCCCGGCCACCCCTGGAGAAACGGGGGAATGTCGTGGACAACCCAGAGCTGAGCTGAGGGCCGGCACATGCTCGATGGCCAAGCATGGGGGGACTACAAGGATCAAAATCCAGCCTGTCACCCAGTCGGCAGTTGATAGTAGATCTCAGGATCAAAAAAAGCAAGAACAAAACAAAATAAAAGCGAAAAAAAAAAAAAAAAATAATAATAATAATAATAATAATAATAATAATAATAAAATCGCCAAAAAATTCCAGAGTACATGGACACCAGAAAACTGGAGCTGCTGAGTGGGTTATACCCAGGGGACCACGCCCCCTGGGAGGAGCTATACTGAGGAAAGTGTTTTTAAACACTTAAAGTGCCGTTTTCTGCCTAGTCTCTCCTGGAAGGAAGGATATAATACCCTAAGGTCAATTGCTGCTGTGTCCGTCCATGAACGGAAGAGAAAAAGCCCTGGCTGTCTCATAGGAGTTGGTCTAGGAGGCGGGACTTTTTATTACAGCCGCGGTCGAGTGTTACAAGATCCAAGCTGTGTCATAGCGGGAGATCCCCGCTCTGTGTGATCAGCTCTGGATACACAGTGTGACCAGAACATGGAGAGGAGGAGGGGGGAGACTGACAAGGGCCAATGACTTCATTCATGCAATCGCGATGCAGTCGTTCTCTTTATCGATGCAGAACCGTTTAAGGCTGCATCGATTAGACGATTATTTTAAACACTACTAATTAATTTTATAAAATAATTGTCTAATCAATGCATCGCGATGCAACTTTAAACAATATATTTATATTTCAGGTAGAAGATAGCAGGTAATGGCGCCTACTACTAATTAACCACTTAAGGACCGCCTCCTGCAGATTTACGTCGGCAGAATGGCACGGCTGGGCACATCAACGTATATATACGTTGGTTTTAGTACCCAGCCGTGGGTCGCGCGCCCGCGACCCGGTCCGGAGCTCCGGGACCGCGGGATTCGCGGACCCGATCGCCGCTGCAGTGCGGCGATCCGTCCTTGGAGCGGAAGAACGGGGAGAGCCGTTCTTCTCTGTGGCCGGAGCATCGATCGCGTCATCCCTGTAATAGGGGACGCGATCGATGACGTCACACCTACAGCCACACCCCCCTACAGTAGTAAACACACACATTAGGTACACATTCCCTACAGCGCCACCTGTGGTTAACTCCCAAACTGCAACTGTCATTTCCACAGTAAACAATGCAATTTAAATGCATTTTTTGCTGTGAAAATGACAATTGTCCCAAAAATGTGTAAAAATTGTCCGAAGTGTCCGCCATATTGTCGCAGTCACGAAAAAAAATCGCTGATCGCCGCTATTAGTAGTAAAAAAAAAAATAATTAATAAAAATGCAATAAAACTATCCCTTATTTTGTAAACGCTATAAATTTTGCAAAAACCAACCGATAAACGCTTATTGCGATTTTTTTTACCAAAAATATGTAGAAGAATACGTATCGGCCTAAACTGAGGAAAAAAAATGTTTTTTTATATATTTTTGGGGGATATTTATTATAGCAAAAAGTAAAAAATATTGCATTTTTTTTTAAATTGTCGCTCTATTTTTGTTTATAGCGCAAAAAATAAAAACCGCAGAGGTGATCAAATACCACCAAAAGAAAGCTCTATTTGTGGGAAAAAAAGGACGCAAATTTTGTTTGGGAGCCACGTCGCACGACCGCGCAATTGTCTGTTAAAGCGACGCAGTGCCGAATCGCAAAAACCCCTTGGGTCATTTGCCAGCGTATTGGTCCGGGTCTTAAGTGGTTAAATTAAAAATTACGTGCAAAAGTGTATCCAAAATCAGTGGTAGTACTGTAATCAGATAGTGCCAATAATACTAGTCCGTGTAGTGATGTCAATTCTTATATAATATAAAAAATATAAAAAATGAAAAATAAAGAAATTATTGATATTCAGTGATGGTACTGTGGCCAAAATTATGTGCTAAAAGTGCTAGTCCTTGTAGTGGTGCCAATTTTCCATATTATATGTAATGCACAATATATGAAAAATAAATAAATGTACAAAATGATATATAAAAATCCTAGTGAAAATAGTCCATATAGTCCAATCAAAATCCAGTTCCTAATTTACCAAAATTAATAATAAGTAATTCAATAAATAAGTGCTCCTTAATAAAATTGATGATCATAATAATAGTCCAAGAGCAATATTTTCAAGATTTTCTTCATATAAAATAAAGTGACAGGTGCTTCATGCAAGTATAGCCATCAGTGGATCACTCAGTGCTCTCCCCAATGGTCCCGCACTCACCGGATCCAATCACCCCCACAGGGGTAATAGGCTCTTTTCTAATAAGTATCCAAACTTCAAAAGACTGCCTGGTTTTCTCCCATGGGATCTGTCCAGCCGTTCAACCGCTCATAGAGAGGATAAATAAAAGTGCCCAATAGCGTGATACCGTCTTACAATAAAGTTTATTTTGACAAAACAATGGGTACTCACACTTTACATGTAGTTAAAAGAGCATTGAGTAAAGTGTGCTGTGGCTCTGAGCGATCGTTCTTCAGAGCCACAGCACACTTTACTCAATGCTCTTTTAACTACATGTAAAGTGTGAGTACCCATTGTTTTGTCAAAATAAACTTTATTGTAAGACGGTATCACGCTATTGGGCACTTTTATTTATCCTCTCTATGAGCGGTTGAACGGCTGGACAGATCCCATGGGAGAAAACCAGGCAGTCTTTTGAAGTTTGGATACTTATTAGAAAAGAGCCTATTACCCCTGTGGGGGTGATTGGATCCGGTGAGTGCGGGACCATTGGGGAGAGCACTGAGTGATCCACTGATGGCTATACTTGCATGAAGCACCTGTCACTTTATTTTATATGAAGAAAATCTTGAAAATATTGCTCTTGGACTATTATTATGATCATCAATTTTATTAAGGAGCACTTATTTATTGAATTACTTATTATTAATTTTGGTAAATTAGGAACTGGATTTTGATTGGACTATATGGACTATTATCACTAGGATTTTTATATATCATTTTTTATATATCATTTTGTACATTTATTTATTTTTCATATATTGTGCATTACATATAATATGGAAAATTGGCACCACTACAAGGACTAGCACTTTTAGCACATCATTTTGGCCACAGTACCATCACTGAATATCAATTTCTTTATTTTTCATTTTTTATATTATATAAGAATTGACATCACTACACGGACTAGTATTATTAGCACTATCTGATTACAGTACTACCACTGATTTTGGATACACTTTTGCACGTAATTTTTAATTTAATTAGTAGTAGGCGCCATTACCTGCTATCTTCTACCTTAATCACTCATTCCCACCTAGGTGGGTTTCTATGCAGGGGCTGCCACTATATACTTAATCACTTATTATTCAATTATCACTATCATACCTATTTAAGTTGTCTGTGGCGCAGTTTCATTCCTTTTTTCTTTCATATTTATATTTCAGCTCTTGGGCAGGCATAGCACTGGATGCCAGCAGTCAAAGGCAACCAATGGTTCCAGCACTTAACCCCACAGGGATCTGCCAATAACTGCTGCCAGTTTAAAATGGCACGAGACAAGTAGCCACTAGCCTAGTAATAAATTCATGTAATAAGTGAAATCTATTCAGAAGATAAAAAATACTTGCATGCTCTCCACTCATCAGGATGTTTAAATGGGAATGCCAGACCATTATCTATTGCTGCAATTTTTATAACAGGTTCTTTATCAGTCCAATCCTAAAATCAAAACACAGAAATCATTAAAATGCCATGTGAAGAAAACATCATTTAAGTCACACAGCCAGAGAAGAAAGATGGATGCAGCGGGGAAGACGCAGGCTTCATTTGCACGCAAGTGTCACATAATGTGCTAGTATGCGACGCATTAAACTAGCACATTATGCCTTTACTTTTCAGGGAAGAATAAAAAGGAAGAAAAACCCAGAGTTTACTTCTTTAAGTGGTTAGTTTATATTTCTAAAATAAGCAGCTATTAAAAAATTAATTGTAAAATGACAATACAAAAAAAAATGTGTCAGATTATTAAAAAAAAGTTTGCGGCAACACTCTCGCAACATAAATTTGTGACATATATCTCATATATATGGGTAAAAATTACAAAAACGGTAAAGTCCTCATTGAGCAATGCCGATTTAAAAAAAAAAAATGTATTGGTCCACAATAAAAATAGTTACACTTACATTTGAAAGTGCCCGATAGTCCTGGCACCCGGCGTATATAGCAGGTGATTAATATGGGTAATCGGCCCCTCAGTAGAATGTCGCTGTGCTCGGAGTCTTGGTGCTCAAAGCCATCATCGGGAATTAGTCATTCTGTCATATTAGGCAAGGGCATTTATACCCCAACTTCAAATCTCATTGGATGACTGAATTTAAATAAGCTTAACACCTGCTACAAACTTTGGGGGATGCGTACAATCTATACTACATTGTAAAATGGCATTTACAACAATTTTGAATAAAAGATTTAAAAAAGTTTTTTTTAAAAATTACATAAATGCTTGTGTATAACAAGGAAGTGAAAATAAAAATAAAGCGGCCCTCTGGTGGTCATGTGGAGAAAGTGCACGTGTGCTGATAATTACTAAATTACTTTATGGAACAGAAGTCCTCTAGTGGTGCAAGAAGTTATTTACACTACTGAAAAAGTAAAAAAAGAGAAAAATATATTCCAAAAATAATTGTGAATAATATTAATAAGGGCTGTTATGTCAAATATTACTTGGTTAACATGTTGACCCAGTGCTACTACATATAAAAAGATGCAAGATGTTGTGGCGAAAATGTCCCAACACAAATGTATTTATTTATTTTAATATATGTGTATAAAAAGTGACACATCTTGTTGTTTGAATATATAAACCTAAAAAGCTCCTTTGGATATGAATATACCTGAAGTAACCGATATCAGCTGCAAAATGAATATGCCAAGTACCAACAGAGCAATATTAATTGAGAAAAAGGAAAATGCGCTAGAAATCATACTCTAAGGTATTTAACCACTTGCCTAGTGGGCACATATACCCCCCTCCTGCCCAGGTGAAATTTCAGCTTCCGGCACTGCGTCGCTTTAACTGACAATTGCGCAGTCGTGGACGTGGCTCCCAAACAAAATTGACGTCCTTTTTTCCCCACAAGTAGAGCTTTCTTTTGGTGGTATTTGATCGCCTGTGCGGTTTAAATTTTTTGCGCTATAAACAAAAAAGTACGATAATTTTGAAAAAAAAAATACAAATATTGTTTACTTGTTGCTATAATAAATATCCCAATTTAAAAAAAAAAATTGTCAGTTAAGGCCGATACGTATTCGTCTGGTAAAAAAAAAAAAAAAAAAAAAAAAACGCAAAAAGCGACTGGTTTGCGCAAAAGTTATAGCGCCTACAAAATAGGGGACAGAATTATTTTTTATTATTATTTTTTTTACTAGAAATGGCGGCGATATGCGATTTTTATTGGGACTGCAACGTTTTGGCGGACACTTTTGACGCATTTTTGGCGCCATTCACATTTATACTGAGATCAGTGCTATAAATATGCACTAATTACTATATAAATGTGACCGGCATTGAAGTGGTTAACACTAGGGGGTGAGAAAGGTGTTAAATGTATTCCCTACATAGGGCCAGATTCAGGTAGAGTTGCGCTGGAGTATCAGTGATTCGCCAGCATAACTCACACTTTGAGCCGGCTTATCTGTTTTCTGTAGTCAGAAAACAAGATACGCCGGGATTGAGTTCAGATACGAGCGACGTAATTGAATTTCGCCGTCGTATCGGAACTGCTATTTGAAAATGGGCGCTCGGGGCAAACCCGCTGATTTACGCCAAGAATATGTAAATCAGCGAGAGATGGAAATTCACGATCGTACGCTGGCCCGACGCAGTGACTTTCCGACGTTTCCGTAAGCGATACGCGGCTTAAAGAACAACATGCCCCCTAGGTGGAGTATCCTATGTTAAGTATGGCCGCCGTCATCGCGTCGAATTTAAAAAGTTTTGCGTCGTTTGCGTAAAACGTCCGTGAATAGGGATTGACGTCATTGACGTTCACCGACAAAATTTGGAGCATGCGCACTGACAGTCGAAGCATGCGCAGTACGTTCGCTGCGGGATCGCGCCTAGTTTAAATAATACACGCCCCCTACCCACCCAATTTGAATTCCGCCGGCTCATTTTCGCTACGCCGCCGCAACTTTAGGAGCAAGTGCTATGTGAAGAACAGTACTTGGTCCTAAAATTTCGGCGGAGTAACGTAAATGAGAAACGTTACTCCAACTTAAAGATCCGCTCTCATACCTGAATCTGGCCCATAGTGTTGTAACTGTGGGGGGAGAGGGGGGTGAGTTGGGGGGTGACCGATGCTGTGTCCCTATGTACAAACGGCAATGAGAGATGATCTCATATGTTTACATATGAGATCATCTCTCATTCGCCGCACAGATCGCATCGCAAACAACCACTCTAATTGGCCGTTCGCGGCAATCTGTGATTGGCTGCTAGTGACAAGCCGTCAATTGACGGCTTGTTGGCAATTTAGATCCGCGCTAAAGCCGTCATTCGGCTATAGCGCGGATCTCAAGCGGTTAAACAAACTGGCAGACAATTATATACGTATTTATAGCATTGTGCAGAAACCGTAATATTAAAACTCCTTAATGTCCCAGAGTCCAAAATAACACTATAGCAGCGCTTCGATCATACACCTGTTTGAAAGATTCTGAGAAGTGTATATAGGAAACAGTAGTGCAGCTGATGGGGACGATTGTGATAGGCCAGACAGTCTTTACAGCAGTGCTTCTTTCACCAAAGTACTAATCACCACGTGGGGGGATTGAAATGCCCTTTTGGGGATGCACTCACCAAAATGTAAATCTACTGAGTATTTATAGCATTAACCACTTCCATACAGGGCATTTTCACCCCCTTCCTGCCCAGACTAATTTTTAGTTTTCAGCGCTGTCGCACTTTGAATGACAATTGCGCGGTCATGCAACACTGTACCTAAATTAAATCGAGCTTTCTTTTGGTGGTATTTGATCATCTCTGCAGTTTTTATTTTTTGCGCTATAAACAAAAGAAGAGCGACAATTTAAAAAAAAAAAACACAAAAGGGGTTAAAATGTTCCCTAAAGTGTGTTCTAACTTTAGGAGGAGGGGGACTCACAGGGGGTGTTCCCAGTTCCTCTGTACTGGGAACACACATCAGTCTCCTCACCGCTGATAGGAGGTGGATCTGTGTGTCCACACTCCTGCCGTGATTTGCGAGCACCCGCGGGTGCTTGGCGGCAATCGCGGCCGTCGGGCACACACGCAGGGCCGCGGGTGGTGCCGCAGGTACACACGCGTGCCGCCACGGGTGCGTGCGCCGTCGTATGGACTGGTACTCAGACTGAGTGCCCCAGATAGATGTGCGTTCACCACAAATAATGGACCAACTATTGCTAGTGTGGTCTAATAAGCATGTGGGGAAACCCCAAACTCAGGTCTTTAGGGCGACTTCTTATTTGTAGAGATGTACCTCATAAACGGATGAATGGAGTCAAAAGAGAAATCGCCTCATTGCGCAATGCCGTATAAAACATTTATTGGTTCCACAAAATAAAAAAGTTTACACTTACATTGCCGAGTGCCCAATAGTCCTGGCACCCGGTGTGTATAGCAGGCGATTGATTAAAAGGGTAATCATCCCTGAACGGCGTCCTGGTGCACGATTCCCTGGTATTTTCAGTTAAGGCAGAAGAAACGTGATATTACCTTGAAGTTTCGGCCAATTAGAAAGCCATCATCAGGAAGTAGTCCAACTCCAGCAACTTCCCTCGCATCTCCGCTCTATACTCTCAGAGAAAAGAGCGTATCCAGTACTTCCTGCAAGCCCAATTTCCTTCCATGCAGTGCGTTTTAACAGCGCCTACGAGCTGTGCGTTCCCATGATGTTGTGTGTTTGGCGAAAGCACTAAAATTTAAGATTTTGATAGAGGTGGAGATGAGTCAATCTCTATAATATTAATCAATCAATGAAGAAATATGTTTATTCATTGATTATTATAGAGGTGGACTCCTCTCCACCTCTGTCAAAATATTAAAACTATTTTAGTGCTTTCACCAAACACACAACAAGGTCACTTTTTACACAAATATACATTTTTAGACATTTTTAAAAACTAGGTATTTATCATCGTAAAGACGCAATCCTAAAGGATTTCTTTTGCCGTATTTCCACGTGCCTAGGAGACCATACTAGCAATAGGTGGTCAACACACAGGGGTGAGTGTACATCTATGTGGGGCATCCAGTCTGAGCACAACTTACTGTATTTATTATATAAAAGTGTAATGATGAGCGCAAACTTAAACTATATAAACTATCCAAACAAACGAGTAAATGGATAATCCAAAATAAGTGCAATACAGTGCAGCAGCAAATGTCCCAAATAAGTGATTAAATTAATAATCCAAATATGTGCAACTTAAAAATGGTTTAATAAAGTGAACACACTTACAGAAAGAAAATCGAATAAAAACACCAAAACAATGGCACTTCCGGTCGGACGGTCAGGGTGTCACGTCACTTCCGGTTGACCCAACACGTTGCGTCACGTCACGTGATGAAGTCACGTCACGTGACGCAACGCGCAAGGTCACCGGAAGTGACGCGACACCCTGACCGTCCGACCGGAAGTGCCATTGTTTTGGTGTTTTTATTCGATTTTCTTTCTGTAAGTGTGTTCACTTTATTAAACCATTTTTAAAGGGGTGTTCCAGCCAAAATTTTGTTTATTAAAAGTCAGCAGCTACAAAAAGTGTAGCTGCTGGCTTTTAATAAACACTCACTTACCTGGTCCTGCGTTCCAGCGACGCGCCGACCGGGGCTCCGCTCCTCTCCCCCCCTCCCCAGCCGGCGTCTCCATCTCCACTGCGGGCACCCAGCCGTGACAGCCTTCGGCTTCACGGCCGGGCACCCACTGCGCATGCGCGAGCCGTACTGCGCATGCGTGCGCGGCGCGGCTCGCCGCTGATTGGAGAGGCGATCGCATGGGACCTGTCAGTGTCCCATGTGATCGCCTACAGGGAGGGGGCTGGTGTAGGCGATTAAGCTTAATCGCCTAACCAGCCCCTCGGCGGAAGCAGGAAGTGGGACAGGAAGTCCCACTCCTACTGAAGCCCCCACTCCCCCCCCAAAAAAATTACATGCCAAATGTGGCATGTATGGGGGTGAGGAGTGGGTTAAGAAAAGGTCATTTTTGTGGGTGGAACACCCCTTTAAGTTTACGTACTTCACTATGTGAGCTTAATTTTTTCCTTTGGAACATCCGTTACATTTTCGACCGGACGTCGAATGTGGCTGAGACTGGTTTAAGGATTGCATTGGAGACGGCTGCCTACAGGATCATCATTGCATGTGTTTGATGCCTCTTTCTTCCTTGTGGAAGGTAAGCGCTCTGTGAGCACGTTCATCTGTGAAGTCTCATCTGGATGTATCGTTGTTATATGGATAGAAGCCTTGTCACTGATTAATTTACGTTAGTCTCCGCACTGGATTTCATTTATTTGGGACATTCGTTGCTGCACTGTATTGCACATATTTGGATTATTAATTTAATCACTTATTTGGGACATTTGCTGCTGCACTGTATTGCAGTTATTTTGGATTATCCATTTACTCACTTGTTTGTTTGGATTGTTTATATAGTTTAGTTTAAGTTTGCGCTCATCACACTTTTATATCCTTTTCTTTGTTGTTACACATACTAGATTTGAGCCGCATGTAATTAGTTTAATTATTTCTCATATTGGGTCTATTCACTGTTGGTTAGCGCTTTCGTTTTTCCTCTTTTTTTTACTGTATTTATTGGCGTATAACACTAAATATGAAGGGTAAACTGTGCCTGTATGTTATTTGCAGGGGGCTGTGGAAAGTTTTTTTTCGTGAGTCTTCCCTCTTAAAGTTAGGGCGCATGTTATACGCCGATAAATACGGTATATATATTTTTTCTCTATTGCTGAGACTTTTGTGACATATTGACGATTATGTTTGTCCAGTATATTTAGATGTGACCAATATCTAGCTCAGTAAATTTTCTTCTTATAGCTGTTTGTTGCTATTTAGCGAGCCTTATTCTGCAGTTGATAAATTCTACATCCATAGGCGCTAAGGTTTTATACATTTAACATAAAAAATCATACCTTGGACACTTGGAAGTCAGCAGCTTTCTCCGAACCTTCCATGTATTCCTCTTGACTTTCATATCGAATTAGCCAATTATCATTGCCTCGGTCTACAAATAAAAAATAAATTAAAAAAAAAACACACACCACAAGGTTTTAGGTTGTCTTTAAGATTATTAACTATTTGCTACATTGCACACCTCTGCAACAGAAACCCCACTACTTTAAAACATGCCATTTAGTGTACAACAGATACACATCATGGAGTATTTAGATTTAAAGAAGAACTCCAGGAAGAAGCATTTCTTTCCCAACTGTCCCTTTAACACAGCCACTTCTGTACTATAAATAATTCAATTCATGGGTGCCTGGGATTCTAGTGGTGTCCAACAAACAGCTGCAGTCAAAAGGTTGAACACTGTTCCTGCATATCATTGTTGGGAAGGTCTGAGCTGCAAATACAGTACATAAAATAAAGCAACCCGGTCTTGCATCACATGTGAATGTCCTCTATTTGAGCCAAGCCCACTACAAGACTGTGCATATATCAACAAATATATTTTAAACAGTATGTGGAGGATGCAATAGCTTAGAAAACTCCAGCCTTTGCATACTTGGGCTCCACTGTGAGGTGAATCAGTTACACCTTATACAAATTATTGGGAGTTCTTTTTTAAAAGTCAGAGATGATAAATAAACACAGAACAAATTTTGCAACTAATCAGGCCACTTGGCCATGTAACTTAGGTTCATCACATCACAGCAAATCTCTAACTAAGAAGTAGTATGACTTCCAGATCACACAGTACTGGTACCTGTCACGGCTTTTCTTCCAGACTTGGTCAACGTTTAGGACAATTATAGTAAAACTATAAATATTGCATTATGTAAATGTGGCAATGAGGGCGAGAGTTTTTTTTTTTTTGGGGGGGGGGGGGGGTGAAAAATCTAAATATACAAAAGCATACTTGTATTAGCTAGGATTCATGGGTACCAAATTTTAATGCTTTTATATTTTAGCAGAATCACTGCATCTCTCCAACAGATCATTTACCTTTTATAATAACAACACAGGTAGATTTAGACGCGTGTTCCACTTCCACTGGAGCCTAAACATATTTCAGAGGCTACTTACAGGCAGTAGGGAAGCGATAAAATGCCTCCTTACCCCCTGTTTTAACCCCATTTTTGCAGACGAACAAGCCGCACGCAGTTTACGTGGTGTTTGCGGCACCTCCCTATTTGCTTGAGTGTGTAGCAACACCTCTCTGCCAGAAGAAAAGTTGTGAAAACTGATCATCTACATCAGGGCTCGACAAAACCCAGACGACAGGTCGCAATGGCGACTGGAAATTGCATCCTGGCGCCTAGATTACACCGCAGCAGTTCCGCGGACTAGCATCGGGCCAGCAGATAATTGAGGCCACGGCTTTGCGGTCTGCTGGAGCGGGATACACGCTCCTATCTGTGAACCGGCGGCCTCTGGTGGACAGTGCTGTGAAGAGTGCGGCTTGCTCTCACTGCCCGCCCACCTCAGAAATCTTCCCAGGTTGACAGCTGGGCTTGAGCTTTGCCAGGTGGGGGCGGGGGTGCGGGATGCACCCGGGTGACACACACCACTGATCGCTCCACTGACACAGCAAGGGAGGCGCAGGAATTGGACTGAAGCCGCCGGCGCCTCCTCCTCTGTTTACATCCAATGAATAAGCACTGATCCAGTGCGAAACCCATCAGGTTTCGGAGTGCGGCTATCCATTTTTCTTTGTCTTCACGATACGATGCGTGTACCCGGCGGCCGCGATGTCCGTCAGGTACACGCGATCATCGGTGAGAGAGCAGGGACGTGGAGCTCTGAGTGTAAACACAGAGCTTCACGTCCTGTCAGTGAGGTGACAGATGCTGTTTCTCTTGTACATAGGGAGACAGCATCGGTCACCTCCCCCAGTCACCCCCCTCCCCCCACACAGTTAGAACACACCCAGGCAATACATTTAACCCCTTCCTTACCCCCTAGTGTTAACCCCTTCAATGCCAGTCACATTTATACAGTAATTAGTGCATTTTTATAGCACTGGTCGCTGTATAAATGTGAATGGCGGCAAAAATGTGTCAAAAGTGTCCGATGTGTCCGTCGCAATATCGCAGTCCCAATAAAAATTGCAGATCGCCGCCATTACTAGTAAAAAAAAAAAATATAAAAAAAAAAATCATAATTATGTCCCCTATTTTGTAGGTGCTATAACTTTTGCGCAAAGCAGTCACTTATTGTGATTTTTTTTTTTTTTTTTACAAAAATACGTAGAAGAATACGTATCGGCCTTAACTGAGAAAAAAAAATATATAAAAAAAAAAATGGGATATTTATTATAGCAACAAGTAAAAAATATATATATATTTTTAAATTGTCGCTCTTTTTTTCATTATAAACGCAAAAAAAAAAACACGCACGGGCGATCAAATACCACCAAAAGAAAGCTCTATTTATGGGGAAAAAAAGGACGCCAATTTTGTTTGGGTGCCACGTTGCACGACCGCGCAATTGTCAGTTAAAGCGACGCAGTGCCGGAAGCTGAAATTTCGCCTGGGCACGAAGGGGGTTTATGTGCCCAGTAAGCAAGTGGTTAAGCGCAGCCTGATTAGTGCAAAGAAGTAAAAGAGAAGCCTCTTGACATCATCCAAGAACCTGATGTCACTCCTAACCTTTGTGGTGACAACCTTGGTACCACAGTGTTTTGTACTACAAGCGATAACAAAATAGCCTTGTCAGTTGAAGCCAGAGAGTTCATTAAAATAATGGACAAAGAATTCTTCCAGGATCAGCCCAACGGCTGGGTTGTACCATTACCTCTTCGTGCTTCACGGTTTAAACTCCCAACCAATCGTGAACAGGCTATATCCAGATTCAACTCACTTCAGCGAACACTAAAATGAAGGACCATTTCATCACCTTTATGAAAAGGATCTTTGACAATGATCATGCTGAACCAGCTCCACCACTTTAAAGACATGATGAGTGCTGGTACCTGCCTTTCCTCGGAGTGTATCATCCACGTAAGCCAAAGCAAATCAGGGTAGAATTTGACTCCAGTGCCAAGCATCAAGGCGTATCCCTGAACAATGTTCTTCTCACTGGTCCGAACCTAGCCAACAACCTTGTAGGTGTACTTGAGGTTTAAAAGAGACAGTTGCCATAGCTGCTGACATTTAACAAATGTTTCATTGCTTCATTGTACGTGAAGACCATAGGAACTGTGGGCCTCCGACAACATGGACAATGAGATGATTGAATACCGCATGAAGGTACATGTTTACGGAAATAGTCCCTCACGCGCTGTTGCAACATACGGTTTACGAAGGACTGCCCTTGTTGGAGAAAAGGAGTATGGCGCGGATGCTCGACACTTCGTTAAGAGACTTCTATGTGGACAATAGACTTAAATCTTTACCTACAAAATGAAGGAGCCATAGACCTGCTCCAAAGGACACCTGAGGCCAACCTCAGACTACACAAGATTGCCTCAAATAGTGTTGCCGTTATGAAAGCCTTTCAACCTGGCAATCATGCCACAGGGTTTAAAGACTTACATCTGGGAATGGACATACCACCTGTACAGAGAAGTCTGGGCCTACGGTGGGACTTATTAAAAGATACCTTCTGTCAGTGGTGAACAGTTTATACGATCCATTGGGATACGTAGCGCCCATTACCGTACAAGGTAAATTCTTACTTAGACAGCTTTCAGAGACTATTAAAGATTGGGATGCTCCACTGCCAATAGACCAGCTTTCAAAGTGGGAGGGAATCCTGGAAACAATCTCTACATGCCTTAGATGGGATCCGTATACCATGCTGCTACACTCCTGCCTCCCTTGCTACAAGACAAATGAAAGAGCTTCACATCTTCTCAGATGTATCTACTGAGACCATAGCAGCTGTCGCTTACCTCAAGGTAAGAGACTCTTCTAATCAAGACAACATAGGGTTTCTGTTTGGCACAGCTAAGTTAGCACCAAAGCCCGAACACACAATTCCCAGGATTGAACTTTGTGGAAGTGTGCTAGCTGTAGAAATAGCAGATTTCATACTGCGTGAACTAGACATTCAGATTGATGACATCAAATTCTACACAGACAGCAAAGTTGTTCCGGGCTACATATACAACCAGACTAAAAACGTTTCTACGTCTATGTCAGCAACTGTGTAGAGAAAATAAGGACATCTAAACCTGAACAATGGCATTATGTTCCATCCGAGGTTAACTCTGCAGATCATGTCATCAGGCCAATGTCTGCAAGTGTTTTTGCAAATTCTTCTTGGATAACAGGTCCTGAATTCTTGCTGGGTCATCCAGAGGAAACCACAGCTGATGTCTTCAGTCTTCTAGAACCTGACAAAGATCCAGAGATTTGTCCTGAAGTCAAGACCTTTGCCACTGATCTGAACCCTAACCTCCAAGTTGGAGATCTTGTTCTGCTTAAGGACCAGCAAGCTGAAAGAACTGAATGGCCCATTGGACTTATTGTAAAGAGTGCTCCTAGTGATGACGGTAAGACACGCAAGGTGGAGGTGAAGGTTTCAAGACAAGGGACTGTAAAGACTTTCATCAGACCTATCACGGAACATTTTTTAATCTTGCCCTTTGGAGAATGAACTGGTTTGCTTACGCTGCTGGATCCTACTTGTGACTTCAAGAAGAATGTGCCTTGAACTTTAAGTGACACTTCTTGATGCCTTATTGCAGTTATTATTGTTGCATATATATGAATGTTCTTTTATGTCTTCAAGACAAATTACGCAGTTTGTTATTTGCAGTTGCAACACTACCGTTTTGATATACATATAGTGACATTTACAATGCCAGACGCGGAGTGTGCTGCCCAATAGGCATATCATTTGTTATATATACACATATTGTTTCTGAACCATTTTCTATGTATGTTGTGTTTAGTTTAAATGCTGACATCTAGTGATCTTTTATGGTAATGCACATATTTTTCTGAATTTCCTTGTCTGATCTATGACACACTTCCTTTCTGTGTATGCTCCACCCTTGTACTTCCTGCTTACTGGAGACAGCTTATCAGGCCGCATGTAACAAGGGCACATGTATTCTGCATTGTAAGCTACAGACAGTATCATCTTTTGACCGCACAATACTACAACCTGTTCATCTGCTGTAACCTGTCATCTGATGTATTCTGATGTTTGGATTAAAACAACTTCTGTGAATAGAATCAGTATTGGTGAGTTTAAGCTATCTGATAAGGATTGTGCTCAGTGGGCCAGATTCAGATACACTTAATATTGCGCTGCGTAATCGAAAATCTCTACGCTGCCGTATTTTACCAGGCTCTACACCGAATCCTGGTAGATTTTCTGCCCATACGCTACGGCGGCGTAGTCTATTTTTCGCCGCATAATCAAAATTGAGTAGCGTCGTTTACGAACATTCCTATTCCCGGACGACCTACGTAAAAAATAATAAAAGACGTCGGAAACCGTAGAAATTCGACGCGGGAACGACGGCCATACTTAACATGGGCTGTCTAATATTAGACCAGCAAAAAGCTGGTATAGTTTTATGCAGCGAAAAGATGACTAAAGGTGCCGTAAGAGATTGCGAATGAAGATCGTAATTTCTGGGATCGCCGGCAAAAGCTCATTAGCATACCCCGACGCGGAAAACGACGGGAAGTCCACCCAGTGGCCGCAATTTTATTGCAGCGTAGATCCGAAGGCGTACGAACACGTAATCCAGTCGAATTGAAGCCCGCAGCCGTCTATTCATGGCCTGAGGTTTCCAACTAGCTAGAAAACGCGCGTAATTTGAAATTACTCCAGTCTAACACCAGTTAGACAGGCGTAAGGGCTCTGTGAATCTGGCCCAGTGTCTTTATCTGCTTATACAGGCCAGGCATAGAGGTCTCACAAGGGATAGATAACTTCACAACAATCAGAGTCAGAATACCCGTCTTCACATCCTGGGTCCAATTATTATATAGTCATTTGTGGCAGCCATTAGGGAGGCTGGTAGGATTTTACATATGTTCTCTCTGGGCAGGGGAACCCATCAGGTGTGTCCCGATGTCACTATTGTTCGCACTGGCAATTGAACCCCTGGCTGCATCCATTAGGCAAAACCCAGATATAGTAGGCTTCAAGTTTGGCGAGTTGCAGGAGAAAGTCATGCTCTATACTGACGACACATTTACTATTGGGAGACACCCTGCAATCTCTTGAGGTGGCAATGAGCGCCATCACCAAATTTAGGGAATTTTCAGGTCTGCTTATAAATTGGAATAAATTTGCATTGATGCCCCTGGGCCCTAAATAATAATAATCCCTTATGAGTCATTACCTCCTCCTGCCCAGTGCCGGTCACATCTACCTTTAAATACCTAGGCATTTAGATCACCCTGCAGCTGGGAGACCTTTGTCACTTAAATATAGCGCCCTTGCTGTGTCGTTTCCAGGACAAAAATAAAAATCTGGAGAAAAATTTGTCTATCTTTGCCATGTTAAGGAGATTTAGTGGAAATGATTTTCATGCCCAAGCTATTGCATTTCTTACATAATACGCCCATAGTAATACCATTAATTATCTTCCAAGAGGTGAACTCTATTTTTAGATGTTTGCTTTGGCACAAATAAGACACCTAGAGAGACTGGAACACCTCCAAAGACCTAAAAAAGTTGGGAGGTTTGGCTATGCCAAATCCCTGGCTGTACTATATAGCAACACAACTGCAACACCTATGTAAAGATGTATTTCTAATTTCTAATAAATCTAATAATTCAATACGGAATAAAAAAATCAATAAAATTAAGCACCCAGTGTAAATGTCAAAACATTGAAGTTGACAAAAAAAGTCCACTGAAAAAACTGCAAAGCAATGTGATTCCAAATGTTGAAACACCAGATCAATTCAGTGCAATTCCTTGAATAACGGTGACAGAACCCTCCACCAATGACGATGCAGGCTTACCAGAAACTTCTGACTCAGGTGAACATACGTTCCATGAGTCAAAATAGACTTACAACCAGAAGGATGTCCTGACGTGTCTCCACCAACAGAGGATCAGCGGCCAATATCCAAACGGATATCATAAGGCTTGTAGATATATATCTCAAATTTTCAGCACAAGTGATAGTGGTGAGCAGGGAGCAGAACACCAGAGCCAGAGGTGGTGGAACGGAGTTCCCCCTAGTTCCTGCTGTTCCTTGCTCAGACCACAATAATAAAGCTACTCCCCGGAGGTCTTCTTATATGGATTTCATGTGTGGGTCTCTGCATTGGGTCATCTGATTAGAAAAGAAAACAGCCTTGGGCTCCAGGATCACCTCTGGCTCTGGTGTTCTGCTCCCTGCTCACCACTATCACTTGTGCTGAAAATTTGAGATATATATCTACAAGCCTTATGATATCAGTTTGGATATTGGCCGCTGATCCTCTGTTGGTGGAGACACGTCAGGACATCCTTCTGGTTGTAAGCCTATTTTGACTCATGGAACGTATGTTCACCTGAGTCAGAAGTTTCTGGTAAGCCTGCATCGTCATTGGTGGAGGGTTCTGTCACCGTTATTCAAGGAATTGCACTGAATTGATCTGGTGTTTCAACATTTCAACATTTGGAATCACATTGCTTTGCAGTTTTTTCAGTGGACTTTTTTTGTCAACTTCAATGTTTTGACATTTACACTGGGTGCTTAATTTTATTGTTTTTTTATTGCTTACTAATGAGTTTTAACTATATGTAGATATATGTATTGCTTTAGTTTGTATAGCGCGACACTTTTTTACTTCTAGATTTTTTTTGCTTCCATCAAACAGCCGTGTCAGCTGCTTTAAAATATTGTTTCTATTTAGCAGCGCGGTGTCACGCACCATACTTAATAATTCAATACGGAACTCAGTTAGTCTAGCCTAGACTTCTCTTTATGCATTTTGTTATATACATTAAATGTGCCTGGCTTGCCTATTGGCCTGGAGGCTGAGACTTTTGCCAAATCTAATTGTCTGTTGCCTACATACTCCCTCATTCAAAAGATTTGGAATAAGGCTAAGCAGCCCCAGCAGGTTACTGCTTTTTATTTTCGTTTCAGTCCTATATGGCATAATAACCATTATCCTGAGTTAGCCAAACTACAAAACAGGTCTCTAGGTGGCGTAAGTGGTGTGTAACTCACCTTCACCTCATCTTTAAGGCCGGGTCCTAAGCTCATTTGAAGAATTAAAATATCCGCCCAACACACACACACATACACACACACACACACGGTTGCACATATTTCACAAACAGATGTATTAAACTACCTATTACCCGACACATATTAGGCATCGCCATTAATGTTAAATGTAGAAGGATAATTTTAGGGCCAGTTTAAAAAATATGTAAGCTCCCACGGTGAATGTCTCTTATTCGTTTCCCTCTGGTCTGCAAAAAATATTGTTAAAAGCATTTTTTCTTGCCTATTCCAGAAGTGCAAAACAAAATACCTGCGAATCTATCCAGTGCTGTGAACAGATAATTCTCTTAGGCTTGGTTCACACTATTGGGGGTGGTTTCGGGTTCAAGAAATCCCACTTGTTCCCGCAACCACCCACACCCAAAGTGTGCTGCTCTTTAAGGCCTAAAAAACACTAAAAAATATTACGGCAAACTATTGCTATAGCTTTCTACAGCCAATGCTACTGGTGTTTTAGAACGTCCAGTGTGCATAAGGCCAAAAAAAAAACAGGGCTGGCATTCATTTTGAAAGCAGAGCTTTGGGGGCGGGGGTGCCATTTACAAAAGGCAAATTCACAATGCACTACAAGTGCACTGCAGTCTCTGTATATCGCTGTAGATCTGAGCGGAAGATCTGAAAAGGGGAAGCTCTGGCGATTTCATCATCCACTCATGTGCAAGCTAAAATGCTGTTTATTTTCCTTGCATGTCCCCCTCAGATCTACAGTGATTGCACTTCCATGTGCACTGGTAGTGCAAAGTGTATTTGCCTTTAGTAAATAAGCCCCAGTATTTCACAAAAGTGAGTACACCCCTCACATTTCTGTAAATATTTTATTATATCTTTTTATGTGACAACAGTAAAGAAATTACGCTTTCCTACAATGTATAGTAGTGAATGTACAGCTTGTATGACAGTGCAAATTTTCTGTCTGGTCAAAATAACTCAACACACAGCCATTAATGTCTAAACCGCTGGCAACAAAGGCGAGTACACCCTTAAGTGAAAGTGTCCAAATTGGGACCCAATTAGCCATTTTACCTCCCCGATGTCATGTGACTTGTTACAAGTGTTACAAGGTCTCAGGTGTGAATGGGGAGCAGGTGTGTTAAATTCGGTGTTATCGCTCTTATTCTCTCATACTGGTCACTAGTTTAAAGTGGCAGCTCATGGCAAAGAGCTCTGAGGATCTGAAAAAAATTAATTGTTGCTCTACATAAAGATGGCCTAGGCTATAAGAAGATTGCCAAGACCCTGAAACTGAGCTGCAGCATGGTGGCCAAGATCATACAGCGGTTTAACAGCATAGGTTCCACTCAGAACAGGCTTTGCCATGGTTGACCAAATGCTCAGCGTCATATCCAGAGGTTGTCTTTGGGAAATAGACATACGAGTGCTGCCAGCATTGCTGCAGAGGTTGAAGGGGTGGGGGGGTCAGCCTGTCAGGGTTTTGACCATACGCCGCACATTGCATAAAAAATTGGTCTGCATGGCTGTCGTCCCAGAAGGAGGCCTCTTCTAAAGATGCACAAGAAAGCCTGCAAACAGTTTGCTGAAGACTAGCAGACTAAGGACATGGATTACTGAAAACATGTCGTGTGGTCTGATGAGACTAACGCTCTGGTGAACTCCATGCCCAAGAGGGTTAAAGGCAGTGCTGGAAAATAAAATGGTGGCCACAAAAAAATATTAAAACTTTCGACCCAATTTGGACATTTTCACTTAGGTGTGTACTCACTTTTGTTGCCAGCAGTTTAGACATTAATGGCTGTGTGTGGAGTTATTTTGGAGGGGACAGCAAATTTACACTGGTTATACAAGCTGTACACTCACTACTTTACATTGTAGCAAAGTAATTTCTTCAGTGTGGGTGTACACACACACACACATAAATCAATATCAGAGCTGGTGACGTCAGGACACCTTTACAGGAAGTCAACTAGAAAGCAGCCTGTTCTGGACTCGGACATCTTTTAAGGGGACATTGTATACCTATTACCTGTAGTGCACCAGTATGCACATAACCATGCAAGTGTTTTTATGTTACAATAAAATAAAAATTGTATACAGAGAAGCACTATGAATAGGGGTGCAACGGATCGTCACCGATCCGTGATCCGAACGGGTCACCCTGTTCGGATCGGCACACCATGCGATTCACGGAGCGCTCCGGAGCCTCAGCCGTAGGAAAGTCCCCGGCTTCGGCCTAGCTCCTGAGCGGCGGCCATCTTGCTCCACCCCAGTAGCAGTGACCTGACCCGGAAGTGACGCTTCGCCGCTGCACTCCATTGAGCGCCTGTCTCCTCTCCTCCCCAGCATGGGAGGTTCACCATCCCGCTGCAGGCAGTGAGAACTACATCTGGATGCCCGTTCTCCCTTCAGCACCAGAGCCGCACCATCCCCTTCTTATGTGGAGACAGTAGCTCTGCACCTGCCGGTAGGAGATAAGACTGTCTGTCCTGGGGAGCATGGCTGTCTGCACTGAGAGGAGGAGGGGGGGACACCAGAGGAGGGGGGACACCCGAGGAGGGGGGGGGGACACCCGTGACACCAGAGGAGGGGGGGGGGGGGGGGGACACCCGTGACACCAGAGGAGGGGGGGGGGACACCCGTGACACCAGAGGAGGGGGGGGGACACCCGTGACACCAGAGGAGGGGGGGGGACACCCGTGACACCAGAGGAGGGGGGGGGACACCCGTGACACCAGAGGAGGGGGGGGGACACCCGTGACACCAGAGGAGGGGGGGGGACACCCGTGACACCAGAGGAGGGGGGGGGGGACACCCGTGACACCAGAGGAGGGGGGGGGGGACACCCGTGACACCAGAGGAGGGGGGGGGACACCCGTGACACCAGAGGAGGGGGGGGGGGGACACCCGTGACACCAGAGGAGGGGGGGGGGGGGGACACCCGTGACACCAGAGGAGGGGGGGGGGGGGGGGGGACACCCGTGACACCAGAGGAGGGGGGGGGGGGACACCCGTGACACCAGAGGAGGGGGGGGGGGGACACCCGTGACACCAGAGGAGGGGGGGGGGGGGACACCCGTGACACCAGAGGAGGGGGGGGGGGGACACCCGTGACACCAGAGGAGGGGGGGGACACCCGTGACACCAGAGGAGGGGGGGGACACCCGTGACACCAGAGGAGGGGGGGGGGGGACACCCGTGACACCAGAGGAGGGGGGGGGGGGACACCCGTGACACCAGAGGAGGGGGGGGGGGGACACCCGTGACACCAGAGGAGGGGGGGGGGGGGACACCCGTGACACCAGAGGAGGGGGGGGGGGGACACCCGTGACACCAGAGGAGGGGGGGGACACCCGTGACACCAGAGGAGGGGGGGGACACCCGTGACACCAGAGGAGGGGGGGGACACCCGTGACACCAGAGGAGGGGGGGGACACCCGTGACACCAGAGGAGGGGGGGGACACCCGTGACACCAGAGGAGTGGGGGGGAACCCCGTGACACCAGAGGAGTGGGGGGGAACCCCGTGACACCAGAGGAGTGGGGGGGAACCCCGTGACACCAGAGGAGGGGGGGACACCCGTGACACCAGAGGAGGGGGGGACACCCGTGACACCAGAGGAGAAGGGGACACCCGTGACACCAGAGGAGAAGGGGACACCCGTGACACCAGAGGAGGGGGGGACACCCGTGACACCAGAGGAGGGGGGGACACCCGTGACACCAGAGGAGGGGGGGACACCCGTGACACCAGAGGAGGGGGGGACACCCGTGACACCAGAGGAGGGGGGGACACCCGTGACACCAGAGGAGGGGGGGACACCCGTGACACCAGAGGAGGGGGGGACACCCGTGACACCAGAGGAGGGGGGGACACCCGTGACACCAGAGGAGGGGGGGACCTGTGACACCAGAGTGGAGGAGACAGGAGGGGGGGAACCAGTGACACCAGAGAGGAGGGGGGTACCAGTGATACTAGAGCAGGGATCTTCAAACTATGGCCCTCCAGCTGTTGCGGAACTACAAGTCCCATGAGGCATTGTAAAACTGACATTCACAGACATGACTAGGCATGATGGGAATTGTAGTTCCTGAACAACTGGAGGGCCGTAGTTTGAGGACCCCTGTACTAGAGTAATGATGGTGATTAGGGGGCAAGCAGACATCTGGTTACACCCAACAGAGTTTTAAATTGAGTTATTTTCAACACAAAACAGAGCTTAAATACAGAATATGTAAATCTGACGGACTGTTTACATGTTAAATTTTAAAAGCCGCAGCAAACCTTACATGCTTGCTAATGTGACAGAACATCTCTGATAATAATATTTAACATAATGTGAAAATCAGAGATGTTCTGTCACATTAGCAAGCATGTAAGGTTTGCTGCGGATTTTAAAATTTAATATGTAAACAGTCCGTCAGATTTACATATTCTGTATAAGCTCTGTTTTGTGTTGAAAATAACTGAATCTAAAACCCTGTTGGGTGTAACAAGATTAGTCTTTTTTTTTCTTTTTTGCTGATCCGAGGATCGATCCGATCCGTGACTCCTGATCCGAGGATCGATCCGATCCGTGAGTTTTTTGATCCGTTGCACCCCTATGAGTTTTTAATATTTTTCCTTGAGCACCATCAGATTACTGCATAATCGCCACTTATACAGAGACAGTTATTTAAAGAGAAGTGAACCAGTAGATTTTGTGAGTACATTTAATCATAATAAGCAGCATGGAGCACAAAAAGCCATGAACCAATAAGCGCCATTAAATGGGAAGGCGCATCCTGATCTATTGAGTGATAAAGGCAAAGGACACAAGGTGATAACACTAATTATATATACACACACACACACACACAGCTTCAGCCACTTGAGATCGGATTAGATCATGTTAAAAAAAAAAAAAAAAAAATGCACTGCATCTAAATAGTAGATATATTGGATTGGGAGCGTGTGGAACACTGGTTGATGTTAGCAGCAAAAACAGGACACAAAAATTTACTTGTGCAATATTCGTATAACATATCGCGATTGCGCAAGAGTTCATTAATTTCAAGTACTGATAAATATATTGCCTATAAACTACATAAGACTATGGGCAATGAACAGTACAGTACTCACCAGTATTTCGAATGACATAGTCTAAAATGACTAGTCTTTCAAACTGAGACTGGAGCTGCTTTCTAGTATTCTCAGGCAGAGGTTCAGTTTCAAATCTCCGAAGCCAGTGATCCGCTTCCTTATATCCCTCAACGAAAAGCTGGAAAGAACCCATCTGAAAACAAAACACCACAACATTGAAAACTTTCCCCAATATCCATTTTGTTTTCTACTCTACACTGCAGAATCAATCATACTACACTCAGTATTTTTATAGTTTCTGATGACAGTTTTTTTTACTTTGTATAGTTTGGAGAAATGCCGAATATGAAAAGCTAGTTCACCTTTTAAAGCAGCCAAATGGAATAGGATTATTGTACTTTGGGTGAAATAGGTGATAAGAGCTACAAATGGTGGTGCATGGGCCCTACAAAAACACAATATAAAATGTCAAAAGCAAAACCTCAAAGTGCTGTGTGAATAACAGAGCTATAATTATACTAAAAGCAAAGTAAAGTGAGGAAACAATGATAATCATAAATTAAGTTCCATGTGTCAGACACTGTTGAATGACCAGGGGTGAGTTCCTATAGGAACAGTGGAGGATGTGCTGGGTTATAATCAATGGCACCAGGCAGTATCTGGCTGGCAACAGCTGGCGGGCTGGGTAGTAATGTAGTAGATGACTTCACTCAAGATGCTGTTCAGTACTGGAAATCGCCAACAGGTGATGTAGTTCCCTTACCTTCAAGGTGCTATATAAAGGCATATAGTTGGATTGATCCAGGTGTGCAGGTCTCACTTGTCCCAGATAGATTTCCTCTGTTGTGTCCAGGCACTGCTTCTAATCCAGGCTCAGCCGTCCACAGGGTGGATGTGGTGGATGTAGGATGTAAAAGAGAGAATCTCCAATCGTGAAGTACGTATAACCAGCGTGGGTTTATTAAAACGGAGTACAGTCCAACAAAATGAAATAGGCAAAAATCGAAATGCACATAAAAAAAAATATCACCGACTTAGGGATTCCTCTTCTCTTCAAAATGTAGGATTCAGCCGCCAAGCCGTTAAACTTAACGACGGTAAGGAAGGGTGGCAGATCGGGCCCTGAGTTAGCAGGTCTGGCCGAAGAGGAAGGGGCCATGGGTCCCCTACCAACATCCTTACGATTAGGGTATACCACGACCTTCGGGGCCACGCTGGGGCTATCAGAATAACCGGCTTGCCCTTCATCCAGATCCTGCGAAGGAGCCGGGGCAGAAGTCGAACCGGCGGAAAGGCGTAGATCAAAGATGAAACCGGGGATGAAAACCGCTGAAATGCAGGGTATGTGCCTCTCTGCCCAAGTGAGGACCTGATCGACCTCCTTCTGGGCCGCCCGGCTCCGAGTGCCTCCCTGATGGTTTATATAAGCAACGGCAGTGGCATTGTCCGATTGCACTCTGACTGGACAACCGCGTAGCTCCGCTGTCCAGGCCCTCAGGGCTAGCCGGATGGCTCGAATCTCCAACTGGTTGATGGGCAAGAAAGTTTCTGCAACCGACCACGTTCCCTGCTGGGATAGGTTGCCCATTACCGCTCCCCAGCCTGTCAGGCTGGCGTCCATTGTCACTATTTCCCATATGATTGGGCTGAAGGATCTCCCCCTTTGGAGATTTTGGGGCGATAGCCACCAGCATAGACTCTGACGGACTAGGAGAGAAAGAGACATGGGGTGATCCAATGTTTGAGTCTGCTTGTTCCAGGCCGCAAGGATGGCCGCCTGCAGCTTTCTCGAATGGAACTGTGCGTAAGGCACCGCCTCGAATGTGGCTACCAGTTTCCCTAACAGCCGCATACAGAGGCGAACAGACGGTCTTCTTCTGCTCAGAAGGAACCGATTCTATGCCCATAGATTGTAGATTTTGGGTCGAGGCAAGAAAATCTTCTGGTTTTCTGTATCGAACAGCAAGCCGAGATACTCCAATCGTCTTGTTGGTCGCAAGACCAATTTGTCTTCGTTTATAACCCAGCCCAGCGACTGGAGATAATGAACTGATATGCGAATTGCTCTCTTTAATTTTAAAGCTGAGCGATCTGTTAACAGAAGGTCGTCTAAATACGCTATCACCAGGATTCCCCGAATTCTCAAGTTGGCCACCAAAGGGAGCCAGAATCTTTGTAAAAACCCTGGGAGCCGTGGCCAACCCGAAGGGCAGGGCCACGAACTGGAAATGCTGGTGACCCACCGCAAAGCGCAGGTACTTGTGATGGCCTGGAAATATCGGGATGTGCAGGTATGCATCCTTTATGTTGATGGATGCAAGGAAATCTTTGCCTTGTACTGCCGCTGCCACAGACCGGACCGAGTCCATACGGAAGGACCGGATGTTTAAGAAGCGGTTTAGGCCCTTCAGGTCCAAAATTGGCCTCACGTCGCCATTTGGCTTGGGGATAAGGAAAAGATTTGAGTAGTAACCCAGTCCCTGTTCTGGAACTGGTACCTCCACAATCACCCCTTGATGTTGAAGGCGATCCAAGGCCGTCAGAAGAGACCTTCTCTTCCCTAGGTCTTTTGGTATGTTTGAGACCAGAAAACGGGGAGGGGGGAATCTCCGAAACTCCAGGTGGTAGCCTGAGGAAACTGTGGAAAGAACCCATTTGTCGAGGACTTCTTCCCTCCAGGCTTCTGAAAAACCCTGGAGCCTTCCCCCCACACGAGAGAGTGGGGGCGCCCCTTCAGAGGGACGCTTTAGGGGCTGGTTTGCCCGTTTTACGGGTCCAAGGCTTTCTGCTACCTGTGGTCTGCCCCCTAAACCCGGTCTACCAGAAGGCCGTCGATACTGCCGAGTGTTAGACGCTGCCGGGGCCAGAGAGGGGGGTCGCTTAAAAGTGGGGCCCCTGATCCTCTTTTTTACCGGTAACAAGGTACTCTTACCGCTAGAGATCTTCTGAATGTATCTGTCGAGATCGTCACCAAATAGCCTTTCCCCATGAAAAGAAAACCCCGCAAGGAGTTTCTTGCAGGGGGTCTCAGCTGGCCAATTTTTCAGCCATATAAGCCTTCTCATATGGACCAACGCCATGGAAAGGCGGGAAGCCTGCTGGATGGAATCCTTAATGGCGTCCACAGCAAAACACAATGCCCTAGGCCAGGGATCCTCAAACTACGGCCCTCCAGCTGCTGTGGAACTACACATCCCATGAGGCATTGTAAAACTCTGACATTCACAGACATGACAAGGCATGATGGGAATTGTAGTTCATGAACAACTGGAGGGCCATAGTTTGAAGACCCATGCCCTAGGCAAATCGGCTAAATCTTGAGCCTGCTGAGGTGGGAGATCCCTCAGGATCTGTTTAGTCTTTCAAGGCCTGAGACCCCTATGGCTGCTATAGCCGGCTGAATGACTGCTCCTGCTGTGGTGAAGGATGCCTTCAACACAGTTTCCAATCGCTTATCAGCCAGGTCTTTAAACATTTGGACATTATCCACCGGGCAGGTGAGATTTTTATTGACACATGACACCGCCGCATCAACTGCGGGGACTGCCTATTTCTTTGTGAACTTCTCCTCCATCGGATAGAGGACAGAAAATCTCTTTGGGGTTACAAAGAGTTTGTCCGGGTGAACCCAATCCTGATACATCAGATCCTCCAAGAGAGGATGTATCGGAAACACTGAGCCTGATTGTGGGACCTTTAAGGAACCCAATGAAGAGACTGTGCTGACAGCCGGCAAGGGCCGGGGCAGCTTAAAAGCTGAATGCACCATGTCCGTTAAGGACTGGACCCAAAGCCTCTCTGCCTGAGTGGCAGAGAAAGGCTCCTCTATGGTGGACTCTTCCGAATCAGCTGTCTCTGTCATAGAGTGTCATAGGGTGTCATAGAGGCTCCCTGATCCTCAGATCCCGATGGGGAGCCCTTTTGCTTCTTTGCATTTTTGGCGGTCTTTGCTGTCCCAGACCCTTTATGAGCCATGTCCCTGTCTGGAGGACTGCTTATCAGGACACCCACCAGTCAGACAAGAAAAGGATCACTCTAAGGATAAACCCTGAGTCCTCCTTGTCTGGACAGTTACCAAACACTGTTGCTGGGCTACCGGGCCAATCCAACACACCCTACTGAGGAACCGAGTGTTCAGGGTTAAGGGGAGTCTTCGCTGAAGGAGACTGCTCTCTCTGCTGAGTCCACATCACCAAAGGTTCTCAGAGCCACAGGATAAGCTTCCGCTCTGTGTCCCACCTGCAGACTGACACAACTGAGCTTTTAAACTCACTGCTGTCTGTATCGGGGTGGGCGTCACAACCGCCCCTCCCCCCAAAAGCGCACACGCGTGCGCCACAACACACAATGCCCACGCGTGCTACAGACGCGCGCACAGACGCGCGCACACGCAGGCGCGCGCACGCACGCCGAACGGAGGACAGCGAGGAGGAAGGGGGTGACTGCCCCAGGCAGGAAAAAACAATCCGGGACTCAGCAATTTAACCCAGGCTGAAGAAGAGAACCGACAGGTAACAGTTTAAACTTAACAATCAACCATGCAAGTAGAAATGTAGAATTGGCCAGGGGATAACCATATGGGGAATAGCAGCCATCCTGTCTAGTATAGACATAGTGGTCAACATTGCCTCTGCGATCAGCATAACAGGCCACCCATAGACCCCGAATAAACTGGAGGACCTACTGTAGGACCAAGTCCCGTAGGCCCCACACTTACCTCTCCACGCTGCAGGGTATTGCCTAAGCATGAGGCCCAATCTTCACCCCTCACCGTGGGTATTGCCAAAAGATCTTCAGGGACCGGGGTCCAACAGTAGGAACACCACTCCCCTGGACCTATAGAGCACCCTGGCATCAGAAGCACTTAGCCATGAAATAGACCAGAGCTCTGGAGCCCAGCCCTCCATGAGAGAGGCGTTCTAGGCCAAACCTCGTTCTTCCACCGAGGCCCTGGGTACCGTCCACTTTGGCTATGAAGCACTTTGAACGGATCCGGAATTCAAGCCTGCTTTAGTCCAGACAGGACCCCCTAAGCAAGAGCTTTGCAAACGTGACCAACACCTAAGACACTGGTGAAAAAACTGAGGTACTCCCAGTAAGGGAGGGGTTATATAGGGAGGGAACTTCCTGTCTTGATTGCCAGTGTCCATCACCTGAAGGTAGGCTCTATAACCGACATAGTTATTACTATGCTGCTCTGTGTCCCGTGATGTACGATAAAGAAATGTTTACATAGTTGGGATGCCTGGCACCTACAGGAGGTTGGGAGACTATAAAATGTTCAAATCTTGTAGGACACATCAAAACCATTGAAGCCGGACCCAGTAGAACCCCAAGTTTAACCGACATGCTTGTTGTGAGCAAGCGGTAAAAAAGTCAAGTTAGTCTTACCGGTAACTTGTTTTCCATGAGTCTTTCAGGACAGCACCTTGAGAGCGTGGCTCCACCCACTTGACAGGAAACACACCTCCACCAAACTTCTTAAAAGGGAGGTTCCCTCCACTTATCATCAGTAGTAGTAGAGAAACCTCCGGCCCAAACTGGAACACAAACAGAGTATGGTTAGTCACAGTATAATATTCCTAAAAACATTAAGGGCGGGTTGCCGCTGTCCTGAAAGACTCATGGAAAACAAGTTACCGGTAAGACTAACTTGACTTTTCCCTTATCGTCTTTCAGGACAGCACCTTGAGAGGATAATAGAGACTTACCCACTTCTAGGGAGGGACCACAGCTTGCAAGACCTTTCTGCCAAAAGCCTGATCGCTTGCTGACAGAAGATCCAGTCTATAATGACGGACAAACGTAAGGTAACTTGACCACGTAGCCGCCTTGCAGATCTGATCTGGGGTGGCACCAGCTATTTCTGCCCATGTAGTGGCCTGAGCTCTAGTAGAGTGTGCTTTAATGCCCAGCGGGGGAGATAGTCCTGCTTGGGAATAGGCTTCCAGAATAACGGTTCTTAGCCATCTAGCAATTGACCCCTTAGATGCTTGGTGGCCCTTCCTTTTTCCTGAGAAAAGTATGAACAAGGAGTCTGAGGATCGAAAATCCTTGGTCACTTCGAGGTAATGTAGTAACGTTCTTTTCACATCCAACATATGAAATTGTCGCTCCCTTTCCCCTGATGGATTGGAGCAGAAGGTTGGAATGACGATTTCCTGTGCCCTATTAAGGCTTGACGCCACCTTTGGTAGAAAGGCTGGATCAGTCTTTAGTACAATCCGGTCCGTGAAGACGGATAGGAAGGGTTTCTTTATTGACAGGGCGTGCAGTTCGCCAATCCTTCTGGCTGTTGTAATTGCCACTAAGAATACGGTTTTGAGAGTAAGATACTTCAGAGAGACATCTTGTAAAGGTTCAAAAGGCTCTTTCGTCAAAGACCGCAGAACTACTGATAAATCCCAACTCGGGAAGTGTCGCACAGGAGCTGGTCTGGACCTAGAGAGTGCCCTGAAAAATCTGATAACCAAAGGTTCTGAGGATATCGGCCTTTCCAGAAAGACTCCTAATGCGGCTGTTTGTACTTTGAGTGTACTGCTTGATAAGCCCTTTTCTGCCCCAACCTGAAGAAATTCCAACACCGATACTAGGTTCTTTACCACTCTATTAGACGAGTGACACCAGGAGTTGTAAACCTTCCAGTATTTTTCATAGATTTTTCTGGTAACCAGCTTTCTACTAGTAAGTAAGGTAGTCACCAGTGGTCGGGACAGACCTTTCCGTATCAATAACTGCCTCTCAGATACCACGCTGTGAGGTTTAGAGAGGACACCCCCTGATGGCACACTGGCCCCTGCAGAAATAGGTCCTGTCGAAGCGGTAGCCGCCAAGGTGGTTTGACCGCCATTCGAAGAAGGGAGGTAAACCAAGCCCTTTTTGGCCAGAATGGGGCGATTAAGATTACTTCCGTTTTCTCCTTCTGAATCCTCCTTATCACTAATGGTATTAGCTGAAAAGGAGGGAAGGCGTACGCCAGTTGGAACTTCCAAGGCTGTATTAACGCATCTGTTCCCTGGGAACTGTCGTTTCTGTAAATGGAGAAATAGGCTGGCAGTTGCGTATTTTCTTTTGACGCAAATAGATCTATTTGTGGTAGGCCCCAGGCTTGGGTGATTAACCTGAAGATCTCCGGATTTAGGGTCCATTCTGCTTCCTGAATCCGTTTTCTGCTTAGAAAATCTGCTACTATGTTTGAAGTGCCCTTGAGGTGGACCGCTGATAAGGACAGCAAATGATTTTCTGCCCAGTTTAGGATGCCCAAGGCGAGAAGCTGAAGTAATCTGCTTCTTGTGCCTCCTTGCCTGTTTAAGTAAGCTATGGTAGTGGCATTGTCCGAGAACACTTGAACATGGGCACCTTGAAGGTCTGCGGAGAAGGCATCGAAAGCTAAGGCTACAGCCCTTAGCTCTCTCCAATTGGAGGATTTTTCTGCTTCTGACTGGGACCAAACTCCCTGAACATAGTTCTGACCCAAGTGTGCCCCCCATCCCCATAGACTGGCATCTGTTGTTACCACTCTTTCTACTGGGAATGACCAAGACAGGCCTGCTGACAGATTGGTCTGACTTCTCCACCACCATAGTGACCGTTTCACTCTGGAGGGGATCTTTACTTTTGTTTCCAATGATTCCGTCCTGCGATCCCACACCTTCAGAAGGAAGCTCTGGAGGGGCCTGAAGTGCAGTCTTGCCCACTGCACTGCTGGCATAGATGAGGTAAGGGTTCCTAGGGCTGACATTACCTGTCTGATGGACAGCTCTAGATTTGTCTGTAAGGAGGCAACGACCCCTTCTATCTTTAGTTTTTTGTCCTCTGGGAGAAAAATTCTTTGCTCTACTGAGCTTATCCGATACCCCAGAAATTGTGCCTCTTGGGTTGGGCTGAAATTTGATTTTTCCAAATTTATGATCCAACCCAAAGCCTCTAGATGGCTGCGAGCTCTTCCGAGATCCTCCAGTAATTTCTCCCTGGAGGGAGCAAAGAAGAGTAGGTCGTCTAGGTATGGAACTACCGCTATACCCTGAAGGCGGAGCGGAGCAAGAGCCTCTGCCATGACTTTTGTAAAAATTCTCGGGGCCGAGGAGAGGCCGAAGGGGAGGGCCCTGAACTGAAGGTGCACGACCTCCCTTCCCATGTTTACTGCCAATCTCAAAAATCTTTGGGATTGGGGAGCTATGGGGATATGCAGATAGGCGTCTCTCAAATCGATAGACGCCATAAAGCAACCCTTTGTTAACAGGTTTTTTACCGTAAAGATTGAGTCCATGCAAAACCTTTCGTATAGGACTGATCTGTTTAAAGGCTTTAGATTGAGAATGAGTCTGAAGCTTCCGGACGGTTTTCTTACCATAAATACATGGGAATAAAACCCCTGGTAAAGCTCCCCCTCTGGTACTGGGATTACAACCCCCTGCTTCCTCAGATCCTTTAAAAAGGTTCTTCATGGCTAGGGACTTGACAATATCTCCTGGTAAGTCTGTCAGAAGGTACCTCTCTGGGGGAGGGTCCGAGAATTCTACCTTGTAGCCTAGAGACAGCATAGCGAGAATGTACTGATTTTCTGTTATGCTGGCCTAAAAAGGGAGGAAGCGTTGAAGTCTCCCCCCTACCTGCAACTGGCTGTCACTGGGTTTTGCTGGTTGTCGCAGGAGGATTGAAAAGGACATTGCTTTTGCCCTTTCCCCTCTGCCCTGACCAGACCTTTTTCCTCTCTTGAGGCTTACTCTGTTGTTGAGCCCTTGGGGGACGAAAAAACTTTTTACCCGACTGACCCTTTTTGGCCGGGAAAGATTTTTTCTTGTCTGCGGTCCTATCGAGTACTGTATCTAACTCAGGACCAAACAAAAAATCCCCCTGAAAAGGGATTCCACACAGTTTGTTTTTGGACGCTGTGTCCCCGGGCCAGGTCTTTAACCATAAAGCCCTTCTTACTGAGTTAGTAAGGGCCGCAGATCTTGCTGTCATCCTGATAGGCTACCGCAGCAGACAGGGTAGAGAAGGAATCTAAGATTTCCTGCTTAGGGGAATCAGCTATAATATGAGCTTTAAGCTGGCTCAGCCAGTACTCCATGTTTCTGGAGACGCAGGTGGTTGCCATTGCTGGCTTAAGGTTGCCTAAGATGGATTGCCAGGCCCTCTTTAACTGCTGGTCCATCTTCTTATCCATGGGTTCCTTAAGAATCCCCATGTCCTCAAACGCCAGGTCCGAAGACCTTGAGACCTGAGAAAAGGCTGCATCAATTTTTGGAGTCTTATTCCAAAGAGCTGCTGGATCCTCATCAAACGGAAACCTTCTTTTATGAGCTTTAGCAAAGAAAGGTTTCTTTTCTGGATCAGCCCATTCCCTCATGATTGAGTCAGAAATCACAGAATGAACAGGAAAAGTACGTATTTTGGGCTCACAGAGACCCGCATACATCCTGTCATGTAAGGATAGCTCTTTGCGCTCCTCCTCCAAGCCCAAAGTTGCATGCACAGCTTTAAGGAGGTCATCCACTTGGTCCAAAGACAACTTATATTTAGAAGATATATTTTCTAATTCGTCTTCCTCCTCTTCCGATTCCTGGGAATGTGAGGGAGGGGGACCGTCCTGGTTTAGAGGACTCTCTTCTGCCTCCACTACAGGAACTAAAGGTGAGTCTTGTGAAGATTGTGAGGTAGAGGCTTGGCTCACAGATGGTTTCATGAGTGAAGATTTTAAGGATTGAATCGTAGCATCCAACTCCTTCTTTACAGAAGCAATTATGTCGCTGCAGGCAGCAGAAGCTTCTTCTTTCACCAAGGAGTCAACACATGATTGACATAAAGCTTTTCTCCATCCTTCAGAAAGTTTAGCCTTGCATGAAGGACATTTCTTTTTGTTTCCGGGTTCAGAGCCTTTGGCCTGATAAGGAAAAGAAACAAAAGGGGAAAAACAAAAAACCAACCATGTGAGATAACCTGAACAACCCATCAAGGTGCTCACCAAAGGTGCACAGTGAGAGATCTTTATACACTCACGTGCCCAAACAGGCCCCTGCCACCAGGGGGGAAAAAAAAACACTCACTCCCCCCAAGAGAGAGAGAGAGAGAGAGAGAGAGCTGGAGAGAGACCTCCTAGTAACTAAGGGTAGAACACAAGTCTACCCCTTACCTGGGTCTTGCTGGTGCCAGTGCCTGTCCCACTCGCTGCGGATCCCCCTTCCATGCTTGAGGGCAGTAGCGTGATGCTGGTGGCAGAACGCCGGTTCCGGACTCCACTAGTGCCGCTGCACCGGACCAGAACCAACTAATAAGGCACCAGACCCGTTCCTCCCTCCTCCCTCAGCGCTTCCGGGTGGAAATGACGCGCCCGCTCGTAAGAACCCCGCCCCTTCCGGTTACCTCATTTCCGGAGGAAGCAGCTGGAGTAAGGAAGTCACCAGCTGACCTTCCCAAGATGGCGCCGGCGTCGGTTTGGACCGAAAAAAGTAAAGGAACGTCCGCGCGAGTACCTAGCCAGGGGGGCAGCGTCCTGGAGCAGTCCTGGCTCACTGAGCACTTGATGAGGGAGAAGGAGCCCATGCACAAGGCACTCTCTAACCCGTGAATGGGAGGAACAGACTCTCTGAGGTAGGTAGAAAAAAAGGTGCAGTAGGGAGATAGAAAGAAAAAAACCTCTCCAGGAAACCTGGAGAGCTCCTAACCCCCACATGTGTTCCCGCCGGAGGAAACACAAAAACTGATAAGTGGAGGGAACCTCCCTTTTAAGAAGTTTGGTGGAGGTGTGTTTCCTGTCAAGTGGGTGGAGCCACGCTCTCAAGGTGCTGTCCTGAAAGACGATAAGGGAAAGAGCCAATAACAGAGCATGACCCAGCTTTCTCAATGGACTTTCTAGAAAAAAAAAAAAAAATTACTAAAACTATTTTCTTTATCGTCCATTAACCGCTTGCCGACCAGCGCATGCAGGTATACATCTGCAGAATGGCACGGGCAGGCAGAAGGACGTATATACAAGTCCACTTTAAGAAGCGGTTGTTGCGGGCGCACGCCGCAATGTCCATGACCACGTCCATGGGTCCTGCAACTTAATCGCCGTGGGCATACCCACGATCGTATCACAGAGAGATAGAAACGAGAATATGTTCATGTAAAGACAACATCTCCCCGTTCTGCCTAGTGACACTGTCACTGATCGTGTTCCCTGTCATCGGGAACAACGATCAGTGACGTGTCACAGCAAGCCTCGCCCCCTAAAGATTCACTCCCTAGGGAACACTTAACACCTACAGTGCCACCTAGTGGTTAACCCCTTCACTGCCAGATTAATATTTAAGGAATCTGCATTTTTATAGCACTGATTGCTGAAAAAATTACAATGGTCCCAAAAATGTGTCAAAAGTGTCCGATGTGTCCGCCATAATGTCGCAGTCACGATTAAAAAAAAAAAAAAAAAGAGCTCAGATCACGGCCATTGGTAGTAAAAAAAAAATTAATAAAAAATGCTATAAAAATATCCCTTTTTGTAGACGCTAGGGTTGTCCCGATACCACTTTTTTAGTACTCGGTATCGGTCCCGATACCGATACTAGTATCGGTATCTGGACAACCCTACTAGACGCTATAACTTTTGCGCAAAAATCAATAAACGCTTAATGCAATTTTTTAACCAAAAAAAATGTAGAAAACATATCGGCTTAAACTGAGGGGAAAAACAAAAACCAAACGCTATATCTTTTTGGGGGGATATTTATTATAGCAAAAAGTAAAAAATATTGCATTTTTTTCAAAATTGTTGCTCTATTTTTGTTTATAGCGCACAAAATAAAAACCGCAGAGGTGATCAAATACCACCAAAAGAAAGCCATTTGTGGAAAAAAAAAGGCTAATTAAAGAAAAGACGGATGCCAGGATAGATAGATGATCACTGCTAAGAAAAAACTGCTACCTGAAAAAATAAACTACACATCCCATGAAGCATTGTAACTAGGGTTGTCCCGATACTAGTATCGGTACCGATACAGAGTATTTGTGAGAGAACTTGTACTCGCGCAAATGCTCCCGGTGCATAATCCAGATACTTTTTTTTTTTACCCAGAGTGGGGGCGGAGAGCGGGCGGAGAGGGGGCGGGAACCGATCAGAGAGGAGACTGAGGGGGCAGCGAGGAAGGCGGACAAGAAGTCGGAGAGGAGGCGAAGAAGAAGTCGGAGAGAGGGCGGAGAGCAGAGCAGTCCCCAAGTATGTATAACATCACACTGGAGGAGAGCTGCCGCCGTCTAGCTGATCGGCGCTCAGGCCAGGGAACGTAACAGCTTTCATTTGAATAACTGCTGTTCCCCGCCGGGAGGGGCCATGACGATGCGCGGCGGGGAACAGCAGCTATTCAAATGAAAGCTGTTATGTTCCCTGGTGGGGGAGACACGGCTGCATATGGGGGACACGTGGCTGCATATGGGGGGGGGGGGGGAGACATGGCTGCATATGGGGGGGGGGGGGAGACATGGCTGCATATGGGGGGGGGGGGAGACATGGCTGCATATGGGGGGGGGGGGGAGACATGGCTGCATATGGGAGGGGGGAGACATGGCTGCATATGGGGGGGGGGGAGACATGGCTGCATATGGGGGGGGGGGGGAGACATGGCTGCATATGGGGGGGGGGGGGGAGACATGGCTGCATATGGGGGGGGGGGAGACATGGCTGCATATGGGGGGGGGGAGACATGGCTGCATATGGGGGGGGGAGACATGGCTGCATATGGGGGGGAGACATGGCTGCATATGGGGGGGAGACATGGCTGCATATGGGGGGGGGGGGAGACATGGCTGCATATGGGGGGGGGGGAGACATGGCTGCATATGGGGGGGGGACACATGGCTGCATATGGGGGGGGGACACATGGCTGCATATGGGGGGGGGACACATGGCTGCATATGGGGGGGGGACACATGGCTGCATATGGGGGGGGGGGACACATGGCTGCATATGGGGGGGGGGGGACACATGGCTGCATATGGGGGGGGACACATGGCTGCATATGGGGGGGGGGGGACACATGGCTGCATATGGGGGGGGGACACATGGCTGCATATGGGGGGGGGACACATGGCTGCATATGGGGGGGGGGGACACATGGCTGCATATGGGGGGGGGGGGGACACATGGCTGCATATGGGGGGGGGGGGGGACACATGGCTGCATATGGGGGGGGGACACATGGCTGCATATGGGGGGGGGGACACATGGCTGCATATGGGGGGGGGGGGGACACATGGCTGCATATGGGGGGGGGGACACATGGCTGCATATGGGGGGGGGGACACATGGCTGCATATGGGGGGGGGGGGACACATGGCTGCATATGGGGGGGGGGACACATGGCTGCATATGGGGGGGGGGGACACATGGCTGCATATGGGGGGGGGGACACATGGCTGCATATGGGGGGGGGACACATGGCTGCATATGGGGGGGGGGACACATGGCTGCATATGGGGGGGGGACACATGGCTGCATATGGGGGGGGGGGACACATGGCTGCATATGGGGGGGGGGGGGACACATGGCTGCATATGGGGGGGGGGGACACATGGCTGCATATGGGGGGGGGGACACATGGCTGCATATGGGGGGGGGGGACACATGGCTGCATATGGGGGGGGGGGACACATGGCTGCATATGGGGGGGGGGGACACATGGCTGCATATGGGGGGGGGGGGGGACACATGGCTGCATATGGGGGGGGGGGGACACATGGCTGCATATGGGGGGGGGGGGCTGCACACACATGGGGGGGGGGGACACATGCTGCATATGGGGGGGGGGGGGACACATGGCTGCATATGGGGGGGGGGGGGACACATGGCTGCATATGGGGGGGGGGGGGACACATGACACATGGCTGCATATGGGGGGGGGGGGACACACATGGCTGCATATGGGGGGGGGGGGACACATGGCTGCATATGGGGGGGGGGGGGACACATGGCTGCATATGGGGGGGGGGGACACATGGCTGCATATGGGGGGGGGGGACACATGGGCATATGGGGGGGGGGGGACACACATGGCTGCATATGGGGGGGGGGGGGCTGCACACACATGGCTGCATATGGGGGGGACGGGGACACATGGCTGCATATGGGGGGGGGGGGGGACACATGGCTGCATATGGGGGGGGGGGACACATGGCTGCATTTAAAAAAAAAGTATCGGTATTGGCGAGTACATGAAAAAAAAAAAGTATCGGTACTTGTACTCGGTCCTAAAAAAAGTGGTATCGGGACAACCCTAATTGTAACACACTGACATTAACAGACATGACTAGGCATGGTGGGAATTGTATTTCCTGAACAACTGTAGGGCCATAGTTTGAAGACCCATGCTCTAAGGCAGGGATCCTCAAACTACGGCCCTCCAGCTGTTGTGGAACTACACATCCCATGAGGCATTGCAAAACTCTGACATTCACAGACATGACTAAGCATGATGGGAATTGTAGTTCCTGAACAGCTGGAGGGCTGTAGTTTGAGGACCCCTGCTCTAAGGGAAGTAATCCTCTGAATCAAAAACTTGTATTCACCACCATTCCAGGGGATTAAGGGATGATTAAAGCTCCAATAAAGTTCATAAAAAGAAAGAAAGCGCATATATCGTAATCTCGTTTATTTTGAAACCAAAGCCCTCACATCAAATATCCCCTCAAACATTAAACGTACAATATACAACATTTGATGCAGTATTTGAAAGTGTAGACTGGGTGCACTTCACCATATCAGCTGTCCGGCATCCGTGACTGGGTAACCGTGGATCACTTCCTGGTTCTGGATCCTACGACGGTGGAGTGCACGTGTCACTTTCGGTAAAACATTGTGTGGGTACGCACTGGCACGTTTCATCATTTCGTCTTCAACAGAGGCTCAAGGTGAGGCAAGGCCTTGAGTACTCACAAATCCAAACAGCTAGTGCTAAGTAACATCACATCCAGGCTTTCTTTTACCCAAAATTAAGAGGTTTATACTTGCCTGCTCTGTGCAAGAATATTGCAGAAAGCGGGCCCTTATCTCCTCTTCTGGTGTTACCCACCAGCGTTCTCAGCTTCTCCTTGCGTGTGTGCTCCTGAGCCGGGCTTTGTGTGTCTATAAACACACAAACAACATGGCTCGATCCCATCCCTCGCTCCCTCCTTGCATGTCCTGATTGACAGCAGCAGGAGCCAATGGTACACAAAAGTCTAGAAAGCCCCACAATGCAAAGCCCAGTGCCAGGAGGTCACATTCCAGGCTAGTCCCATAATCTGTCAGATCAGGGTAAATATTTCAAAAGCGGTCGCTGAGATAGCTTTCTACTTAAACGCTAGCTCAAGCATCAATTTTTAAACTGATTGAAGTTACTAAGAAGAAAAACATAAAAAAAAAATAAAAAAAATAAGGGGGGGGGGGGGGGGTAGCAGAAATATACAGTATTTAATCGGCGTATATCGCACACTTTTTTGCCCTGAAAACCAGGGCAAAATCGTGGGTGCGCGATATACGCCGATACCCGTTTTTTTTTTTTTTTTTTTCAAATATTAATTTTATTAGTGTTTTTCAGCAAGGAATACAGAAAATTACATAACATAACAACCGTGTCCTCACCAGACCCCGTCATATACACGTACGCTCTGCATAGAGATTCACATTCCCACTATCTGAAGCAGCAGTTAGACTGTCGCCCTAGACCTGTGTAGTGCCTGGGAACCGCCCACAGGTCAACCCTAGACAGTTCCGCTCCAGCAACCCAGCCCCTGCTATATCAGCTGGCAGGATCCATCTCTGGACTAGGTGAGGTCATTTTGTAACCGAATGGTTGCATCTCTGATGCCCATTCGGACTCTACGCCCTTAGTAGAGCAAAGAGCAAAAAAGAAAAAAGAAAAAAAAGGAGAAAGAAATAGTGGTCGAGGAAACCACAGGTAAATAAAAACAGAGCAAAGGAAGTATTAAGAGAAAGAAAGAACCAGGAGTAGGTATGGGGGGAAACAAAGTAGAGGCCGGAACCAAACAAAGTAGATTAACAAGATGAAAAAATAAAATGATTAAATGAAAGGGTAGAGACATGGGGAGGGGGAAAGAAAGGAGAGTGGGGAGGGGGAGCGGGTATATTCGGCGCGGGGGTGATGGATCTAAGAGTTCAATAGGGATTGTCCCTCATCTGAGAATATGTATAAGTTCCACAGCATCCAAGCGTTAGAGTGTTTTTCCTGCATATTCTGGGCCGTAAGCACAAGGTCTTCCAGGTTCTTAATTTCCTCTACTTTACGCAACCACAGTCCAACCGATGGGGGCGTGGTTTGTTTCCAGGTAGCTGGTATGCAGGATTTGGCAGCATTTAACAAATGCCTCACAATGGATTTTTTGTAAGATCGTGCCGGAACCGTGGAAGCGTGAAGCAGGAAGAAAGTTGGGTCTTTTGGGACTGCGTGATCGGTGAATTTTTGTATGGTCACCTCCACTGTCGTCCAGAAGGGAAGCAGCAGCGGGCACGACCAAAAGACATGGAGTAAAGTTCCCTTATCTTTCAGGCAGCGCCAGCATGTGTCAGAGGTGGTAGGGAAAAATTTATGTAGGAGCTGGGGTGTATAGTACCACCTGGTTAGAATCTTGTAATTAGTTTCTTGGATTCTTGTGCAGATGGACGATTTTAGGGAGAATTTAGGGAGAATTTAAGAATGTTCTGCGTCTGGACGTCTGAAAGTCTGTCCCAGGTCCTGTCCCCATGCGTTTAAGAACCCCAGGTCCGGTTGTGCCGGCGGGGTATTCAGTAGGGAGTAGGCCTTCGAGAGCACCTGAGTAAGCACCCAGTCTTCCCTACAGTAGTCTTCAAACGTCGTCAGGTCACGGGTAAATTGTCCGGGGTCTGGTAGTGAGTGGATGAAGTGGTGCAGCCTAATCGCCTTCCAGAACGGCAGTTGGAAGCCCCCCGTATCACTCGTTAGGCTGTCGATCGAAGCCCATCGGCCTCCGATCACAAAATGCAGGGCGCAATCTTTACCCATCGCTGCAAGTTCCCCGTAGTCTGATGGGCGCAATCCCGGTGGAAACGCCGGATTGCCGAGGATAGGGAAAAGTGGAGACGTCTTAGACGTCAGGGTGGCCGTGTCCGCTACCACCAAGCCCACCCGCAGCGTGGCGCCTATGGTGGGATGTTTCTTCATATCTAACGGGAGTTGGTTGTGGCACCACACTGCCCTCCCCAATGGGACTTGGGCCTGGTTTTGTTCTGTTCTATCTGTGTCCACAGTTTGAGGTGACCGTGTCTGTTCCAGTCGATGATCCTCCCTAGATGCACTGCCTGATAATAATGTTGAATGTCTGGCAGGGCCAGACCTCCACATTGCTTTGGAAGGGTCAGGTACCGCATGCGCAACCGCGGTTTCCTGTGAGCCCACACAAATTTGGTGAAAAGGGACTGTACTTATTTAAAATATGAAGCTGGTAGCCCTATCGGTAGAGCCTGAAACAGAAATTTCGGGAGGATGCACATCTTGAGGAGATTGCATCTCCCAAACCAGGAGTGGAGTCCTTTGTTCCACTCCTCAAGCAGTTTTCTGGCTTTAGTCAGCATCGGGGGGAAGTTAAGTTCAAATGTGCGCGTCAAGTCGTTTGGGATACATGTCCCCAGGTAATTGAGATGGCTATCCGACCATTTGAACTTAAACTGAGACATCAAAGAGGCCAGGGCCTTCGGGGTCAGGTTCACTCCCATGGCTGTTGATTTGTCAAAGTTAATTTTTAGATTGGACATCACCCCATATTTTTTGAATTCCTTGACCAGGCTCAGCAGTGACACCACAGGGTTGGTGAGAGAAAATAAAAGGTCGTCCGCATATGCTGAAATCTTGTGATGGCCTTGTCCTATCCTAACACTCGTTATGTCTGGGTTCTGCCGGATCGTGCCAAGGAATGGTTCTAACGCCAGAGCAAAGAGGAGGGGGGATAACGGGCATCCCTGCCTAGTGCCGTTGGAGATAGCTAATGGTGTCCTCTCAGAACCCTTGACTATGACCTGGGCAGTTGGCCCAGAATATATCGCAGAGATCCAGTGCAGCATCTTACTGCCCAATCCAATATGCCTGAGGACGGAGAACATAAAATCCCAGCTCACCCTATCAAAGGCTTTCTCAGCGTCAGTGCTGAGGAAAACGCAAGGAGTCTTGAGCTGCGTGGCCCTGTGGATTAGGTTTAGTACTTTGGTAGTGTTGTCCCTGGCCTCCCTGGACAGGGACAAAACCCACCTGGTCTAAATGTATGATCTCAGTCATGTGTCGGGACAGTCTGTTCGCTAAAACTTTAGTGAAAAACTTAAGGTCTATATTCAGAAGGGATATAGGCCTGTAACTGCTGCAGGCGGCAGGATCTTTTCCTTCTTTAGGAATGAGGGAGATGTGGGCCCTCAGGGTATCCCTCTGGAAGTGACCTCCGTCTGCCAGCTTGTTGAACAGTTAGACCATGCATGGACCCAGCACCGGCAGAAGAGTTTGATAATATTGTAGCGTGAAGCCGTCTGGGCCCGGTGCTTTACCCGGTTTCATTACCTTAATGGCACACTGTAGTTCTGCCAACGTGATGGGTTCATCCAAGGCCACCCCCACTTCTTCGGGGAGCTTTGGGATATCTGATTTAATCAGGTAGTCTCTGACATCAGCGACCCTAGTATGTTTCGCGAGGTTGTATAGGGAGGAGTAGAATCTATGAAATTCCCCTGCGATACGGGTGGGCATGGCCTGTTTTTTTCCCTGACGAGGAAATAATGTGGGGTATATATGCCTGACGCCTCTGCTGCTTGACCGCATTCGCCAGTAGCTTCCCGCATTTGTTCCCCGACTCATAGGATAACTTCCTACAGATTTGGAGAGCTGCCTTGGCTTTGTATCTCAGTATGTCTACAGTTTGTCGTCTAACAGTCAGGAGTTCTGCTTCTACAAGGGGGGTCGGGTTGTGTTTGTGCTTTGCTTCTAGGTCACGGATCTTGTCCAGAAGCCCTAGGAGTTGTTTTTCTCGTTCCCTCTTGATGCGTGCTCCATGTTTGATTAAGACTCCCCTTATAACCGATTTGTGCGCCTCCCACAGTATGCCCGTGTCGCAGTTCCCAACATCGTTAGTACTAAAATAGTGGGTCAATTCGGTCGTCACCTCAGTCAGCACAGTAGTGTCCTGAAGCAGACTTTCGTTCAACCTCCAGAACCGTGTGCGGGGCGATGTGGCTTGCGAGAGGGAATAACGCAGAGTTATGGGCGCGTGGTCCGACCAAGTGATATTTCCTATCACAGGATCATGTGCCGCCTCTAGGTTGCGGTGTGGTGTCAGGAAATAGTCGATCCGCGAGTATGTTTTGTGTGGGGGTGAAAAGAATGTGTAGTCTCTCTCTCCTGAATGAAGGAGCCTCCAGATGTCTATCAGTTGTGCCTTGTGAAGGTCTTTAGCAATGTTCCTCTGTATCCTGGGTCTCACAGAGGAGGTGCCGGAGGATGTGTCTACTGGTGGGACCAACGGCACATTAAAGTCCCCTCCCAGAATCAACTGGCCTTCCGTAAAATCCATCAGTATGGACAGTGTGCTGTGCAAAAACACATCTTGTCCGTCATTTGGCGCGTAGACCGTGGCTAACGTCACCAACACCTCCCCTATCAGTCCCTTAAGGAATACGTATCGGCCCTCTGGGTCAATCTTAGAGTCACGGTAGGACCATGGCACACTGCCTGCAAGGAGTATAGATACCCCTTTAGATTTGTGTAAGGGGTTCGTCGCATGGTATGTTATGGGAAAGTGTCGATTTTTCAAGCATGGTGGGGAGCCTGTCTTAAAGTGGGTCTCCTGAATGAATGCTATATCTGGTCTAGTCCTTTTAAGGTCGTTCAAAAGCATACAGCGTTTCTTAGGGATGTTCAGCCCTTTGGCGTTCAGGGAGAAAAAGGTGATTTGATCCATCACTACCGCGCCGGGGTTGGGGGGGGGGGGGGAGGGAGGGAAGGAGAGAAAGAGGGAGGGGAGGGGGGGGAAAGAAGGGAGTTGAGAGAAGAGGAAGAGTTGAGAGGTGTGAGAGCAAGATTAGCTCAGAAAAGAGTACGGTGAATAAAGAGTGATCACCGTGATCCTATTCACAATTGATTGAGTTTTAACAATCAACTGTAGTGCAAAACGTTGCACATAAGCACCTTCCGGGTAGCCCCGGGTGCGGTGCCTCTAACTAGTGGGGAGGAGGTTAGACTACGACCGGGGTAGCGCCCCCGGCTCCGCCCGGCCTCCCCAGCCCTAAGGTATAATTGTGCATGTACTCAGGTATAAATGTAAATTGTACAAGCAAGAAGGCATAGACATGAAACATAATACAAGACAAATTCAGCGGCAAACAGAATATTCACATTCCTAGTGAGGATCATGCACTCCCCCACCCTGCAGCCAGCGCCCTCTAGCTCCCAGCAACAAGGCCCTCAGAACCGTGGGCCCCATTTCCCACGAGCATTACATACAGGCCCCAGCCCTCTTCGCCATGTCTCCCTAAGCCGGCTTTCCCCCCCCCCCCGCCTCCCCTCGGGTAACCGGCAAGATCCCCTCTATATTACAAACCTTCCCCCCGTATCCCAGCATACTAGCCAACAGCCCATTTAGGTCCCCCCATTGCCAGACAGGATCCCCTGCCCCAGTACACATTGCCCTCAGTGCGGCAATCCATGTTAAAAAAACTTTTCACGGCGACCAGGCTTCCCATTGCCTCTGATATTCCAAGGACCGTTCCTGCCCAGGCTCTGCGGGGCCCCAAGTACAAAGGTGTACAACACAGTGCTTCTTAGATCAGGCCCATGCCCGGAGGTCTCAGTGTAGGCAGTGCAAAGTACATGCGAGGGGGAGGGGGGTACAGATATGAGTTTCATGTGAGTATCTAGTGGTATCGTCCTCCATCAGGGTGCAGGGGGGGGGGGTATATCCGCGGGTCAGAATCAGGTGCCCACCCTCCACCCCAACAAACAGGCCCTCCCATGTGCTCAGTCCCGTATATCCCATATTTCTCAGAAAACCTACCAGCTTCGCTCACGATCATAGGGGGGGGGGTAGGGTACAAGTCAGTTCCATGTGGGGGGCAACCTCAAACTGATCCATAAACAATGAGAGCAAGATCATAGGTAATAACTACTCGGCAGACGGCTCTAAGGGTAGTGAGTGTGCATGTGTGATCTCACCACGGCTGTCCTCGTCACTAGGCTTCCCTGGAGTCCTCCGGGGGTGCGACGCGAGGCCTCTGTCTGCTCCTCTGCGGCCGTGGGGATCGGGACCTCCTCTGGCTTGGACCGCCTGGTCTGGGGGGGGAAGCTTGGGAGAGTCTGCAGCCAGTCCGGGACATCAATAGGATCCGCTTCCATAAAGGCAAACAGCGCGGCCAGCTCTGAAGGAGAACGCAGGGTGAAGGACTGCATCTGCTTCTTGAAAGTCACTGCAATAGGAAAACCCCACCGGTAGGTGATGCCAGAGTGCCGCGCGACTTCCAGCACAGGTTTCAGCATGGCTCTCCTCTGTAGGGTGGCCCGGGATAAATCCGGCAGGATTTGAATAACAGCCCCATCAAAGTCAGTGTCCCTCATCTCCCACACCTTCCGCAGGATAAGTTCCTTGTGTGCATAGTGATGGACTTTGCAGATCACATCCCTAGGCCGGGCCGGGTCTGTGGGTTTAGGTCCCAGGGCCCTGTGGACCCAGTCAAAAGTCACATTCGGAGGAGAGTGTCACCCACCACAGTTCTGAATATGTCCATAACCGTTGCCCCTAGATCCTCTGACCCCATGGCTTCAGGCAGACCCCTCACCCGCAAATTATTCCTCCTGCTGCGGTCCTCTGCCTCTTCCAGGCGCAGCTGTTGAGCTAGGATGGTGGCTGCCTGCGTCGCCTGCACTTCTTCCACCCGTCGCAACCTCACTTCCAGTGCTGACACCGTGGTTTCCCCCGTTTCCACCCTCTCTGTCAGCGATGTGATCTCCCCACGGACCTCCGTAATGTCTGTGTGGTGGGCTGCCTCTAACCTGCTGACCAGTGACTCAAAGTCGGCTCTCGTAGGCAGAGCCTGCAGCAGGGCCCTCAGTTCCGCGTCCGCTCGCGTCAGTGGCTGGAGAAGCGATTGTGTCGGATCCATTGGATCCGGTCGGAACGCTGCTGGTCTATCGGGGTCTCCCTCTGCCGTGTAGGAGGCCATGGGTGTTGATTGTGAGGTGTGTGGAGGGGAACTCACATGTGCACTTTGCCTCGTGGTGCCCGCCATCTTGGGGATAGGAGAAGCTGCCTGGATGCCGCGAAAGTAACGGTGTATTTCGCCGCTGAGCCGGGCTCCGGGGGTCTGGGACTTCTTCTGCGTGCCTCTCCGCCTCCCAGCCGAGTACATGCCGCGGTTGTTAGCTCGTTATGGCTGAAGATAGGGCTAGTTAGGCCGGGACGGACCGGGAGCTCCACAGGTACACGTCCTTACACGGCCATGTCCAGACCACGCCCCGCCGATACCCGTTTTCCCGCGCCGAATTTTGAATACTGCGCCGACATATACCCAGCGCAGTACACTCGGGTATATTCAGCCAGTCTCGGCTTCTTCCGCGGTCACGTCCTGGACGTACAGGACGTGAGCGCGACAGTTGCCGAGCCTGCCCGAGTGTACTGCGCTGGGTATATGCTGGCGCAGTATTCAAAACTCGGCGCGGGAAACGAGCGGGGAGGACGCGAGGACACCGGACCCGCCGAAGAGGACACCGGACCCGCCGAAGAGGACACCGGACCCGGCGCAGAAGGACACCCGATGCCGCAGAAGGACACCCGATGCCGCAGAAGGACACCCAATGCCGCAGAAGGACGCCGGACCCGCCGAAGAGGACACCCGAAGCCGCAGAAGGACGTCGGACCCGACGAGGCCGCCGATGGACGCCGGACCCAACGAGGCCGCCGATGGACGCCGCGCAAGACACCAAAACTGGAAGTACAAAAATACCTTTTTTTCCACAGGATTGGGGGTCACTTTAGGGGTGCGCGGTATACGCGGGAGCACGTTATACCGCGATAAATACGGTAGTTCAAATTTTCCTCAGGAGTGCTGAACAAAAGGCTTTCAACCTCCTTGGACACTAGTAAACTGTAGCCTGATGGTTGGAGGCAGGTTATATGGTGGCTGGCTTAACATTTTGTCTCCCAATGTCCCAACCTCTGGCACTGTAAAGGCCAACTGTTTCAGAACTCTAATATTCTTCTGTTCCTCAATGGAAGATAAAAGAAAATGGTCTGTCTGAGTTTTAAAGGCGAGACCGCGGCTTCGGCCTAGCCGGCCGCGATCCTGGGAAAAAAGCCTAAAAATTATTATTTTTTTGGAGAGGCTGTGGCTTCAGCCTAGTCCGCAGAGTGCCGGTCCTATGGAAAATAAAAATAAAAAATAGATTTGGTCAAAATCTAAATCAATTTGCCCTTGCAACTCGATTCAGATTTTAAATCAATTTTTTCCCCAGCCCTAGGGGGGAATAGCAAATACAAATCTGCAGCACTGTACATTTCTGTAAAATGTAATGCAATATGGCTACCTGGAGGTGTTCTGTACACAGAATGTGTGTGTCTACAGAACGCCCCCCCAGAAATATAATTTGCTGCTTGTGCGATTGGCCCACTGATTTTCACAGAAGTCTGCACTAAGATACAAGTCAGATTTCAGGCATCCCCTGTAACAAAATTGTTTGGCGAGATACTCCCAATAGGAAATCACAGCTAAAGGAATGCAGGCCCTGCAGTTTTCCCCAGAGCCCTGCAAGTGTAGCAGTTGATTGATAATTTTGAAACCACTTCCATTAGATCTACTTTCCACATGGACACAAACGCACAGGGATTTTTTCTGAATAACAAAAAGGTAGGAATCTGCAACAAAGTTTGTTAAAATCCTTGCAAATGTACATAAATCACAAAAAGGGAAATGTTTTTTTCCCTCAACAAAAGTGCAATTACTGTTTAAGAAACAAGCTTTTGTTTAGATTCTTCTCAACATATGAAGATTCTAAACCCCGATTGCTGATAGCTTGAAACCTTGCAAACTGGAGAGTCCGACAGGAATATCCAGAATAAATTATGGACTTTCATCCTTGATTCAATTAAAACATTGCACGCTGAGGAAAAGTGACCACACAGCACTTTTTTGCTATTGTTATGCCTGTCAGGGGACTGCAAACAGTATTATGACAGAAGAGGCAGTAATTTTCCTGAAACTACTCTGCGGTTACGTAGTCAGTAAATGCAAAGATGCCGAGTGGTGTTCTTGTTTAACCTGTATGTAAGCACTTGTGTCCTTGGTGAAATAATAATGTAGGTGGCTGGCATTACAACAGAGTCTGCAACATTTCCAAACTGTAAATCACATTTGAAATGGTGGATGCAAAGAAAATAAAAAAAATAAAAATAAAAAAATTACCTTTGGAGGTAAACCTATGCGGTGAAATTTTCGACCTACTGTTGGTACTTTTTCTAAGGCATATTTCTTGCCTCTTGACTTTGCACGGTCTATTGCATTGTAATTAAACGTTTCACTGACGAGCCACACTACCTTTAGGAAGAAAAATAAATTGCATTATGAAAGGAATACTTTACCTGGCTATAATGCCAATAACCAATTTTCAGTATTAAAATGTATTAAGAAACACCATACACAAGATAAAGTAACATTATATTAAGCAGTTCTAAAGGCTCAAGAATATCCACTCACTGTGCGCATGCAGGACATCTCTGAAAGATCATGGAGTACTTCCCTCTTCTATAGTCCGCAATATCTGAGGTGAGGGGATCCGATTAGCAATCTACCAAGATTGGCTCACTTCACATCTCTACTGCTGGCTACAGGAGAGGGACAGGAAGCCGGGCAATCCATGATTTTTCAGAGATGCCCCGGATGCGCAGTTACTGCTTTTCATGTGCAGATATTATTTTCATGAAGGGTATTTTAATTTATCATCATTGACAAAGCCTTTACCCCTACCAGCTACAGATATTTAAGCTGCTACTCTGAACTACATTCCAGCGATCCTTGCATGTTTAACCCCTTCAAGTCTGTATGCTTGAGGTTTTGTTTTATACACTGCTCAAAAAAATGAAAGGAACACTTTTGAATCAGAACTCCTGGGATATTGATCTGGTCAGTCAAGTAGGGGGAGGGGTGTATACAGAGGGGTTTGTTAATTTCAATTAACAGCAAAGCAGCTGGAATGGATTAACAACAGGTGCACTAGATGGGCAACAAATGAGACAACCTCTAAAAACAGGAATGGTTTTTCAGGTGGGGGTGTCTGACATTTTTTTCCCCCCTTACTCCTCTTTTCTGACCGTTTTTCACTAGTTTTGCATTCGGCTAGGGTCAGTGTCACTACTGGTAGCACAAGGTGATACTTGGACCCTATAAAGGTTGCACGGGCAGTCCAACTCCTCCAGGATGGCACATCAAGAGGTATCATTGCCAGAAGGTTTGCCAGGTCTCCCAGCACAGTCTCAAGAGCATGGAGGAGATTCCAGGAGACAGTTACTCTAGGAGAGTTGGACAGAGCCGTAGAAGGTCCTTAACCCATCAGCAGGACTGGTATCTGCTCCTTTGTGCAAGGAGGAACAGGATAAGCACTACCAGAGCCCTCCCTGGTGTGAATGTCTCTGACCAAACAATCAGAAACTGACTTCATGGGGGTGGCCTGAGGGCCCGACGTCCTCTAGTGTGCTTTGTGCTCACTGCCGGACACTGTGGAGCTCGAATGGCATTTTCCATTAAACACCAGAATTGGCAGGTCTGCCACTGGTGCCCCATGCTTTTCACAGATAAGAGAACTTGATCTCTAAAAAGGTTAACCCTCCTTCATGACCAGGCCATTTTTTTTGAGACACAGCACTGCATTGCTTTAAAGGGGTTGTAAAGGTTTGTTTTTTATTTTCTAAATAGGTACCTTTAAGCTAGTGCATTTTTGGTTCACTTACCTTTTCCTTCGATTTCCCTTCTAAATGTTTTTTCTTTGTCTGAATTTCTCACTTCCTGTTCCTTCTCAGTAAACTTGCCCCCCCCCCCCCCATCATTCATGGGGGTAAGTCAGCCAAAACAGCTTATTAAGGAGGAACAGGAAGTGAGAAATTCAGACAAAAAAAAAAGAAAAAGAAAAAAAAACATTTAGAAGGGAAATCAAAGGAAAAGTTTAGTGAACCAACAATGCACTAGCTTAAAATGAACCTAGTTAGAAAATAAAAATCTTTACAACCCCTTTAACTGATAAATTGCATGGTCGTGCAACACTTTAAAAAAATTATAATAATAATAAATGTATTGATAAAATTTAGGCCAATATGTTTTCTGCTACATGTTTTTGGTAGAAATACATAAAAAAATAATCCCAATAAGCGTATATTGTTTGGTTTGCGCAAAAGTTGTAGCGTCTACAAACTTTGGGATGTATACTGGCATTTTTACTACACATTTACTAGCAATGGCTGTGATCAGCCACTTATAGTGGGACAGCAATATTGCACTGACTATTTTTCAGACACTGACAATTTTTTACAGTTTTGCAGGTTCATTTTTTTTTTTTTTTTTTTTTTTTTTAGCAGCAAAAACTATACCTCCACAAGCTTATGGCTTTTTTTTAGCCGTTTTCAGAGTTGGAGCGTTTTTATAGCTGGAGAAACTCCTCTAGATCTGGAGGTTTTTTTTTCCCAACCAAACGCCACGGCCAAAAAATGCTGATAAAAGCCTGTGTGTGCATGGACACATCGGATATTGGATAATCGAACATCGGATAATGTGCTAGGAAGTTTACTGGCTGCAGAAAAAAAAACACCTGAAGCCACAAACAGCAGCTGTAAAAACATCCGGTGTGCTTGAGGTCTTATACAGTGATCTGTACCGACGATACTGGCTTAAGATGGGGTTAAACATCTAGGGCAATCAAACGGTTAAATGTGTGCCTAGCCAGTGTTTTTAGTGTAAACAGTGTGGTGCTTTCACTAAGGCTATGTATTTTATTCTCTGCTTTGCATGGAAAGAAAATCCATTACTTCCCTGCTGTTGCTTTAGGCTGGGTTCACACTTGTTCCGACAACGCTCCTTCATTGGGAGCTCATGTAGCATGACGTGTGAAAATCAATGTTTCCCTATGAGAGCTGTCTTAACTGGTCCTTCACAAGTCGGTCCGACTTTGAAACTACTCCCTGTACTACTTTGGTCCTACATTGATCCTACGTCAGCCCATTGAATATCATTGAAGTAGGACCAAAGTAGGAGCCTTGTCCTAACCATCCGACTTTTGACACCTCACATGTGATTACAGCACCAGTAAAAGGAATTTATCTCACTCTGGGATTGTTTTGATTGGTCAAAGAACAAGTCAGTCTATCACAAAGTAGGACCAAAGTAGTATCCTGTTCATGAAAGTAGGATGGATGTAGGACCAATGTAGGATCAATGTAGGACCAATGTAGGACAAATGTCGCAGAGCAAAGTAGGATGAAAGTCGTGTAGTGTGAACCCAGCCTAACACAGGCAGGGCTCTGGACTGTGTAAATTCCAGGATTTTGGGGATCCATTGACCAGCACCTGTGGATGGACATCTGCCATGTTTAACCACTTGCTTACTGGGCACATATACACACATACAGACACACATACACACAGAGATCCACATCTGCAACTGCCGATCGTGGGTACCTGGCAGATATTGCGGCCGACAGGCACGCGCATCGGCAACTGACGTCCTGTAGGGACACCTTGTGGCCGGCATTTGTCAATGGCCCGGGTCTCTAGTGGTTAATCACAGCAGATGTTTAAAAAAAAAAAAAAAAAAACTAAAGCCCTTTATAGAACAAAAAGAGCAGATAAAAGCTACAATAAGGGGTTCACTTATACTGTGAAACAGTAAATAATATATTTACTTATATTATAAATAAATAAGAATTACACCCAGAAGTAGGATATATGGGTAGTTTAACTAGGAGTCAGACATGAAGCTAAATGAAGGGTGGAAGGGAGATATAAATTGTATTAAATACCAAAAGCCCAAGCTTTTTTTTTTATGGGGCATGATCATATTAACCACTTGCTTACTGGGCACTTAAAGGGGTGATCCAGGGCAAAAAATATAATTAAAAGCCATCAACTACACATACTGCAGCTGCTGGCTTTTAATAAATGGAGACTTGCCTGTCCTGGTGTCCCTCGATGTCGGCACCGCAGCTGATGTTTCCAATCAGCTGTCGGTTGCTGCCGTCGCCAATGCAGGTAAGGGAACCCGGCAGTGTAGCCTTTCAGCTTCACGCCAAGAACCCTACTGTGCATGCGCAAGGCCCGCTCCTCTTTGCCATTAGCCCGGCGGCCAATGGAGTAGGAGGGAGCCCTGCGGTGATGTCACGGCCAGACTCCCGGAAGTGGGAAAGGATACCTCTTTGACAGGTATCCTCTCCCCCTGAAAAGGTGTTGATTGCGGCACCAGAGGGGGGGAATCCCATGAGCGGAAGTTCCACTTTAGGGTGGAACTCCGCTTTAAACCCCCCTCCTGCACAGACCAATTGTCAGCTTTCAGCGCTAATGCACTTTAAATAACAATTGCGCGTCATACAACACTGTATCCAAATTAAATTTTTATCAATTTTTCCTACAGAACAGCTTTCTTTTGGTGGTATTTGATCACCCCTGCTGTTTTTATTTTTTGTTAAAAAAATAAATTATAAAAAATACTTTAATTGATGTACGCTGATGAGGCTGCACTGATAGGCACCAATAATGGGGCCCTGGTAGATTACATTAGGTGGGACTGATTGGCACCACTGGTGGGAATTTATAGGTGCCACTTGTGGGCACTAGAAGGTGGTACTGGCAGGGGGTAACGGTGGGCATAGATGAGGCATATGTGCCGCTTCAGGACCGATGTCCCTTGCACATAAGCAGTGATCGGCTTTTTTTTCTCCTCACGCTGTCAGCACGAGAAAAAAAAAAACGTTTACCGAGCTTTTGTTTACATCACGTGATCAGCTGCCCTTGGCTGACAGCTGATCACATGGTAAGGGCCCTGGATCTGTGTCTCAGTGATCACAGCGCAGGGGGCGCGCTGGGAGCGTGCAAAGGGAAGGAAGTCTGCTGACTGCCTCCCGGCAAAGCAGATACATGCTGTAGCCATCATTTGGCTATAGCGCGGATCTGAAGTGGTTAAATATAATGCACAACACTGGTAAAAGTTTACTTTAAATGTAATTAATGTAATGCCTTATATTACCTCCAGTCCATCAGCCTCCACCTTATGTGGGTTCAGATGTTGATCTTCCCTGCACAGAGTCTTTGAAGTGATTTTTTAAAACAAACAGGTTATACTTACCTGCTCTGTTTAATTGGTTTTGCAAAGAGCAGCCGTGATCATCTTCTTCTGGGGTCCCCCACCAACGCTTCTGGCTCCTCCTACCTTCAGAGTGCCCCTATAGCAAGCTGCAAAGTATAGTGCCCCAATAGCAAGGTAAAAGAAAAACTCTGCCTTTAGAAACACTCACTATCTTCCCAGAACTACATATGCCATGAGGCATTACGCCTCACACATTCACAAGTTCTCAGGCCCATGCCGACATGTATGGACAGTGTACTGAGCTGTACGTATGCTGCACTGTATTTCCTGATATTTACGCTACAAGGGCCCGTTCACACCAGATTCAGTGGGATGCACATCATGGCGCATGCAAAAACACGTTTCTGGTGTGAATGGGCCCCAAGCCCAGTATTTTCTGGAGAGTTTTGTCAATGCATTGTTTGCCCTCAATTGCAACCTATAGTTGATATTGCAATTTTTTGTAAAACAACATCTTGGATGCTACATAAAGATTGTTGCTTTGATTGTTACCTTTGTTTTAGGCACAACACCTAATCCAAGTCTTTCATCCACTAAATATGCTCCAGCTTCAGACAGATATCCCTGATTTGGAACAAGGCAGCCACGCCCAAAGCAGCAAGGACAGCAGACTTTGTGAAAATATTTGGTCCATTTCGGGTTAAGGTGACCATAAGGCTCTTCTGATTTTGGCTTGAATACACCGATTATCTTCTGTTAAAAAATAATTTAAAAAAATTAAAATAAATAGGTCATAAACAGGAAACTATCAAACCTTTTTCCCCCCCAGACACTTCATGGTTAATATAAAACACAACAAAGCTATTGGAGGTGCTCCACCAAAATGTACAATATAGTCTCAACTCAGAAAATGTGCTTAAAGAGGAAGTAAACCCTGTGGGGGAAAAAAAAACCTGCAAGACAAAGGCATAATGAGCTAGTATGCATAGCATAGCTCATTATAAATTACTTGCCTGAGATTGAAGCCCCAGCAGCAGTCCTCATTCCCCTCCTCTGTCACCGCCATCTCTCCCGGAGTGACTTCCGCAACTCCGGCGCTGTGACTGGCCAGAGCCGCGATGACGTCACGGCTCCGAATGTGCGTGGGAGCCGCCATCACGGCACGATTGCCAATAGAAACATCAAGCTCAGTGCTCCTGCGCCGTGGTCCTACAGCACATGTGTCATTGACATTGGTGCCTGTCATTTTTGCAAACATCTCCTAAACCGTGTAGGTTTAGGAGATATTTCTTGCACCTACAGGTAAGCCGTAATCTAGGCTTACCTGCAAGTAAAAAAGGAGGTCTGTAAGGGTTTACAACCACTTTTAATAGTAATGCAAAACATGAGATAGATAGAGATTATATATATATATATATATATATATATATATATATATATATATACACACACACACACACACAATATACACATACATATATATACACACACACACACACACAAAGTTGCATTTTTAAGTACATTTTTACTTGATCTACAAGTAGCTTCACGTCACAACTGAGTAAAAAAAAAAAAAAAAGGGAAAAAGAGAGGAGATTCTAAAGCTTTGTACACACAATCAGATTTTCCGAGGACAAAAAGCGTAGGACTTTTGCAGCCACATGTAAATGTTTACATGTGACTACACTGAGCTGTCTGTTGCTGCAAGTCTGCGCTGGCAGCAGGTCTGACTAGGACACAGCCTAACTAAAGGGGAAAATAATCCTCATTAACCAATGAGGGAGGTCTGACTGGGCTGGGATCATTCCATTAAGTTTGGCGGAATCCTAGCTTGGCACATTCTGTTCCAGTATACCAGATCCTGATGTCCTAACAGCCGGTCCAACATAGAAGTTGGTCTTCAGTGCACGAAGGAGGCGTTTTGCAGATCCAGTCCAGATTGATCCTTGGTGTAATTAAGCACAAGTGATCCACCACCACATGGTGAGCTGGGTCCACTCTGGAGAGTAAGAGTATTTATTTCTCCCCCCGCCCCCTGGTGAAGGCACTCCTGGGTGATATGCTTCATAGTACACCAAGCACATACAAACTGCTGGAAGCACCAAGTGCAATGTGATCTGGGTCATATTCCCCTTCTATTTGGACATCTACTGTCTAGTGCTATTAGCCTAAGATATTGACATTCATCTCTATGAAGATTGTTGTACACTTCTTCCATAGCCGCCTTACGTTATTTTAGATATACAGTCGTTTGGCGTTTTGCAGCTTTATCACTGTATTTGTCACATATTTATGACATCCACCGTGTCAGAATATTTTTCACTAAAGGTTTGATCCACCCATTATGAATAGCCATACACTTATGGTTTCATTATAGTCACTTTTTTTGATGGGTTGTTCCACTGATCTATTTTCACAGCGCTACACTTTATATTTTATTTATTATTTATTGACTTCATACAGGTTGAGCCTTTAGATTCATTAGGGGTTTAGCAGACATTTTGTAAAATTAGCTGTATTATCTGCCAGCAATGGTTTTAGTGTATTTTTTGCCAATATATTGGTTTGATAAACATTTGCGCAAATACAGTGGGGGGGGGGTCTAAAAAAATATATATATTCTGGGGGTCATATGCTTTCAGAAAATATGGTTGGGGGGGGGGGGGGGTCTTTCAAATTCTGAAAGCTGTAAAAAAAAAAAAAAAAAAGGGAAAAATAAAAACCTTCAGATGTTTAAAGAAATTTGGATACTTTTGCATTTTTGTGTACGTTCAAATTTCACCATTTCACAGAAAAGGTGTGATTTTAAAAAGTTTAAGTAGCACCTTCTTTTTAATTCTACTGATCATGTGCTTTCAGAAAATATATGGTTTGGGGAAAGGGCCTTTCACAAATTCTGAAAGCTATAACTGAAAAATAAAAAAGCAAACGAAAAAAAAATGGCCTGGCCACCTGAGTGTAAACCTTGGATTGCGAGTATTATTCGTTCCTGAAAAATGCTATAGGTTGTGTAACCATAATGTCCCTTCAGGAGGGGGATTAGAAGAAAAATCCAGCAGGAGCTACAGAGCATTAACCCTTTCACTGCCAGGCCCTGTGCTCTACAATAAAGGGATTTTTAAATACAGCTTACCTGTAAAATCCTTTTCTTGGAGTACATCACGGGACACAGAGCGGCATATTCATTACTATGTGGGTTATATGGAGTACCTTCAGGTGTGGACACTGGCAATCTCAAACAGGAAGTCCCCTCCCTATATAACCCCCTCCCCTAGAGGGAGTCCCTCAGTTTTGTAGCAAGCAGTATGCCTCCCAAAATGGTCACCCAAAAGAGGGGTGGGAGCTCTGTGTCCCGTGATGTACTCCAAGAAAAGGATTTTACAGGTAAGCTGTATTTAAAAATCCCTTTCTCTTTCTCGTACATCACGGGACACAGAGCGGCATATTCATTACTATGTGGGATGTCCGAAAGCAATGCTTTAATGAGGGGAGGGAGACATCTTCCAAAGAAGGATTCAATTTAGAGGTAAACTCAAATAATAATAATAATTCCAACTTAGTCAAGAAAAAAACTTCTTTTTTTTTTTTTTTAACCCAGGGTGCTTCTGATCCCGAGGATTTCAAACTGCAGCCTGTAGTACTGCCTGTCCAAAGGCAGAATCCGCATTCCTTCTCACGTCTAGTTGATAAAACCTTGTAAACGTGTGGACTGATGACCACGTTGCCGCCTTGCATATCTGAGCCATAGAGATCTGATGGTGTGCTGCCCAAGAGGCGCCCATGGCCCTGGTAGAATGGGCCTTTACCGACAACGGAGGAGGTAACCTCTTCAAACCGTAGGCTTGAATGATTAATTGTCTAATCCATCTCGAGATGGTGGATTTTGCCGCTGCCTGCCCCTTCTTGGGGCCATCTGGTAGAACGAATAATACATCTGTCTTCCGGATCTTTTCTGTAGCTTTAAGATAGGCCTTCATGGCCCGGACAATATCCAAGGTATGCAGCAACCCCTCCTTTCTAGATGTAGGTTTTGGAAAGAAGGATGGAAGTACCAAATCCTGGTTTAAGTGAAATTTGGATATAACCTTTGGTAGAAAGGAAGGATGGGGCCGGAGAACTGCCCTGTCCTTATGTAGAACGAGATATGGTTCCTTACACGATAAGGCTGCTAATTCTGACACTCTCCTGGCCGAAACTATGGCGACCAAGAAAACCAACTTTCTTGTCAGTAAGACTAAAGGAATCTCAGCCAACGGCTCAAAGGGTTGTTTCTGTAAAGTGGACAGGACAAGATTTAAGTCCCATGGACAAATTGGTGACTTGACAGGAGGATTAATACGCAAGACCCCCTGTAAGAACGTCTTTACCAGCGAGTGGGTGGCCAGCGGCCTCTGAAACCACACTGACAGAGCTGAGATCTGTCCCTTGATTGTGCTTAGTGCCAGGCCTTTATCCACTCCTAGCTGGAGAAAACTTAACACCCTATCAATAGTATATTTGCGGGAATTCCATCTTTTGGATTCACACCAGCCTACGTAGTTCCTCCACACCCTGTAATAAATCACCCTGGAGACCGGCTTTCTAGCCCTAATCAGGGTAGGGATTACCTGCCTAGACAGACCTCTACCCCTGAGAATCAGGGATTCAGCCTCCAGGCCGTCAAATTTAGACGCTGTAATGTAGGGTGGAGGATCGGGCCTTGTGAGAGTAGGTCTGGTTGTAGAGGAAGAGTCCAAGGGTCTCCCACTGCCATCTTCAGGACTAGTGAGTACCAAGTCCTCAGGGGCCAAGCCGGAGCTACTAGAATGACTGGCTTGTGCTCCACTCTGATCTTGCGCAACAGGCGAGGGAGTAACTGTAGTGGAGGGAATGCATATAGAAGTTTGAATTGATGCCAAGGGCAAACCAACGCATCGGTTCCGCAGGCCATAGGATCCCTCGCTCGAGACACGAACCTGTCTAGTTTCTTGTTGAACCTGGATGCCATTATATCTACGTCCGGCATTCCCCACCTCTGGCAGATTGTCTGAAAGACCTGGGGATGCAGAGACCACTCCCCCGGCAACAGACTCTGGCGACTTAAGAAGTCTGCCTGCAGGTTGTCCACTCCGGGAATGAATATCGCCGAAATGCAGGGTACATGAACCTCTGCCCACTGAAAAATCAAGCTCACCTCCCTCTGAGCGGCCTGACTCCTGGTTCCCCCTTGGTGGTTTATGTATGCCACCGCCGTGGCATTGTCTGACTGGATTCTCACCGGGAACCCCTTTAATCTGGAGGTCCATGCCAGAAGGGCTAGGCGAGCAGCTCTGATCTCCAAGATATTGATGGGGAGCTGCCTCTCCGCTTTCACCCAAGTTCCCTGGCGAGAGAACCCCTCGAAGACCGCCCCCCAGCCTGCCAGGCTGGCGTCTGTGGTAACTACCTTCCAGACAACAGGGCTGAAGGATTTTCCCTTTAGAAGGTTCTGAGGGTTCAACCACCAGGCCAGGCTTTGTCGGACCCTTGATGATAGCGTCAAAGGGGACTCTAAGGCATGTGCCCTCTTGCCCCAGGCTGCTAGAATGGCTGCCTGTAGGACGCGAGTGTGGATCTGAGCGTATGGTACTGCCTCGAACGTGGCCACTAGCTTGCCTAGTACTCGCATACACAGGCGAATAGTTGGTTTTTTCTTGTTTAGAACCAACTGAACCAACCCCTTGATAGCTTCGATCTTTACCAGGGGCAGGAACACCTTTTGCTGTTCTGTGTCTAACCTCATGCCGAGGTATTCCAACTGCTTTGTAGGCTGGAACGCTGACTTTCCCCGGTTTAGGACCCAGCCGAATTCTTCGAGGTACCGAACCGTGAGGTTTACTGCCTTTTGCAGACCCGGCCGTGAGTGATCTATGATTAAAAGGTCGTCCAAGTATGCTAGGACTGTGACCCCCTGGATCCTTAAATTGGCCAGAACTGGGGCTAGGATCTTCGTGAATACCCGGGGGGCCGTGGCCAGCCCGAAGGGGAGCACCCTGAATTGGAAGTGTCGCTGCCCCACCGCGAAGCGTAAAAATCTTTGATGCAACTGAAAGATTGGTACATGAAGGTAAGCATCCTTTATGTCTATGGAGGCCAGAAAATCGTCCTTCTGAAGCGCGGCGGCTGCTGACCGGATGGATTCCATCCGGAAGGAACGAACCCTTAGGTAACCGTTTAACCTCTTTAGGTCCAAGATTGGCCTGACATCGCCGTTGGGCTTTGGTATGACAAAGAGATTGGTGGCTGCATCCACTACTGGGAGCCTCCACCTCTTGGAGAATTTTTCCTCCATGGGGTAAATGACCGCAAATCTTTTCGGTGGCAGAAAAATCCTGTCCGGCCGTACCCAATCCCGAAAGATCAATTCCTCCAAAAGAGGATGGACCGGAAAAACTGCGTTGCTTAACGGAGCTTTCAAAGAGCCCAGAGAGGATACCGGAGGAACCTGAGGCTCTGGCAATGGTAAACTAAATGCCGAGCGGACCATGTCCGTCAAAGACTGTACCCACAGTCTGAAAATGGTTCCTCCGAGGCAGACCCCTCAATCCCTGAACCCTCTTGGTTCAGGTCTAGTTGATCCTCCTGTGATTCCAATTCCTCCGGAGAGAGAATCTCAGCATCTGAGGATACACCTCTTGGTGATGGGGATCTAACCCGTTTCTTACCAGGAATAGCTCTAGCGATCAATGCTGCTATTCTCTCTTCTAGCCCCCCTAGGGATACAACTAGCATCTCCTCTGTGATAAACACAGGGCTGGGCTGATCTGGGCCAGCCTCCGCACCAGATCCCCCTAATGGCTCATCCAAGGCGCCTTTTATGTTAATAAGTTGCGGGGAAAGTATCGGCATATCATCAGAATCAGAAAGGGAACCCTTTTGTTTTTTGGTCTTTTTTGTACCCTTTGACCCCGAACCTTTGGAAGCCATAATACAAAATCGATGGACTCCGCCCACACAACAGACTGTAGTGGCCAGGAGTACAAAACCAGAGTTTAGGGGACAATAGATCACTAATGCCCAAAAACTGATGGGATCCCGTATGTTTTTTTTTTTTTTTTTTTTTAAATATATATTATATATTTTCTTTTTACAACATACAGTGACCCCAAACTTAGTTTGCCAGCCTCCAACCTGCTGCAAAAAGTTTAGCTAGCAACACATTCTTAGACAGGGGAACCTAGTGATGGGGGAGAAAGGGTGTCATCCTGTCTCTCTTAGACATAGTGAACAAGGTTGCCCATGCAGAGCATACTTAGGCTATCCCCCCTTTTAGGTTACCCCGGAGAGCCTGCTGTCGAACCAAGTCCCGCAGGCTCCCCCTTACCTGCTCCATGCTGCAGGATGTTTGTCCAGCAAACTGATCCAATCTTCTCCCATCTCCGTGGGTAGCGTAGTAGACCTTCAGGCCCTGGGGTCCTATGAAGGTACCCACTGTCCTGGACCTATATAGCACCCTGGCAAACAGGAACTTATGGTTTTTACAAACTCCAAGTCCTGGGCCCAGGGTCCAGCCCTCCAAAGAGGAGCATTATAGGCAAAACCCCACGGCTTGGGGCCCGGGTACTGTCCACTTTGGCACTGAGGCTCCTTGGACAGATCCGGTTAGCCCGCCCTTAATCCCAAGGATGTGGAGCAAAGCTATTCCGTGACCAACACCTAAGACACTGGCGAAAAAACTGAGGGACTCCCTCTAGGGGAGGGGGTTATATAGGGAGGGGACTTCCTGTTTGAGATTGCCAGTGTCCACACCTGAAGGTACTCCATATAACCCACATAGTAATGAATATGCCGCTCTGTGTCCCGTGATGTACGAGAAAGAAATATATGTTACACATATACACACACACAATATATTTTATATAACCCACACATCCAGTGGATATAAAAAGTATATACACCCCTATTAAAATGTCAAGTTGTTGTCATATAAAGAAATGAGACAAAGAAATAAACTTCAGGGGGGGGGGGGAAAAAAATAAATAATAATGTAGTTGCACAAGTGTGCACGCCCTTCTTATAACTGGGAGTGTTCAAATTTGTTGCGGTCCTGACAAAAAAAAAAAAAAAAAAACGCAGAACGCCGCCATTACTAGTAAAAAATAAATATTAATAAAAAGAAATGTCATAAATCTATCCCCTATTTTGTAGGTGCTATAACTTATGCGCAAACCAATCAAACGCTTATTGCAAAAAAAATTGTTGAATACATAATTGGACTAAACTGAGGAAAAAAAAAAAAAAAAAAAAAAAAGTTACAAAACAGTTACAAAAAATAATTAGGATATTTATTATAGCAAAAAGTAAAATATTGTTTATTTTTTCAAAATTGTCAGTATTTATTTGTTTATGGAGCAAAAAATAAAGACCGCAGAGATGATCAAATACCATCAAAAGAAAGCTCTATATGTGGGGAAAAGAGGGACGTAAATTTTCTTTGGGAGCCACATCGCACAATTGTGATTCAAAGCGCGACAGTGCTGAAAGCTGAAAATTGGCCTTGGCAGGAAGGGGTTAAAATGCCCGGTATTGAAGTGGTTAAATAGAAGTCAGTACACACCTGCCATCATTTACAGTGCCTCTGATTAACCCCAAATAAAGTTCAGCTATTCTAGTAGGTCTTTCCTGACATTTTCTTATGCTGGCCATACACGGGTCGAATTTCGAAAGAACTTTCTTCTTTCGCAAATCTTATCCAAGAATTTTCATTCGTATTTTGCACCATTAGTGGGCTGCAACAACAGCCAATTTTCAGGCAGCCATCGAATTTTAATAATCCAACATGTTGTATATTTTCTAATCAATGATGGGAGAATCGTGCGAGAAATGTAATCAAAAAAGTAATGTGCATATGCAAGAAAAGAAAAATTCCTGGAAAGAAAAGAAGATTCCCAGACACCAAAATTCTTTTCTGTAGAAACAAGAGGTGAAATTGAAGATTTGGTCGGTCGAATTCCAAAATCAATAGTGGCACCATCGGATCTTAAAAAAAAAAAAAAAAAACCCCACACACAAATTTTCAGATTTTCAGGTTTAATTTCATTTCCTTGTCAAAATATCTTTATTTATGTGATAAAGAATGTACAAGTGCATAACAACGAGAGAAGAAAAAAGGGTACAATAGAGGGTATACATCATAAGAGAAACTTCTTGACTTGTAAACCTAAATATCTTTGGTTACAAGAGAGACAATTTACAGGTAATTAAACAATGCATACAAAGTCATTAGTGGCAAAGTGAATAAGCAAATATAGTAACTGACTAACTGAATGACTAGCTGACTAGCTATGTGACTAACTATCGACCCTGGATCGCTTAAGGGATAAGCCATGTAACCAGTCTGATCTGGGCTAAATCCAGGGTTATGTCCTGTTCTAGGGTTCTGCTATATAGGTTCAAGAAATTTCAACAATATACAACTTTTTATCAACAAACATGAAAATAGGAATTGTTAGTTTGAGAACAAGAGTTCAAAGGAGGGGGAGAGAAAGGGCAGAAGGGGGAGGGGAATCCGCAGGAGCGACCTGATCTCCACCGCCGGAGAGAGGCTTGAGCGTGGGGGTGCCAGTTTGGCTGGACTACCATGGCAATACAACTTCATTATTAAATGCGTTCGGAAAAGCATATGTTATCCAGGGTTTCCATAGACTCTCAAATCCGGTGGTCATGTCCATGCCAATAGCCACCATCTTGGCGTGGGACATTGCTGTGTTCATTCTATTTGTGACTTCATTTAGTGATAAATTAGGGGTTTTCCATGCTCTCGCAAGGGTTTGTTTTGTGGCAGTAAGAAGTTGTATGATTAGTTTGAACTGCTTGTGTGGGAGATTATCGGGTTTTAGAATCCAAGGGGATTGTTTTCCCCGAGATAATGGAGATAATTTGAAAAATTTCCGACCAAAATGATAGGGCTTTTGGGCACGACCACCAAACGTGAAGGTATGTCCCTGGAGTTGAACAACCCCTGAAGCAAAGATCAGGGTAATTCGGTACGTATTTCGCAACCCTGGCGGGTACTAGGTACCATCTAGTGAGTACTTTGTAATTCGTTTCAATGGCTGTTTTTCGTTCATGAATGCTGATTTAGTGCCGTTCTCTTCAGATCGAATAAATCTTTCGCCTTTTACAAATGTTCTGATTTTCAAAAGATAGTTCTTTCTAAATTCGACCTGTGTATGGCCAGCATTAGTCGTATCCTACAGCAAAAGCCATGGTCAGCAGAAAGCTTCCAAAGCATCAGAGGGAGCTCATTGTTAAAAGGTATCAGTCAGGAGAAGAAGGATACAAAAGAAAGAATTTCCAAGGCACTAGATATATCATGGAACACGGTGAAGACATTTACCAAGAACTGGACGTCCTCCAAAATAGACCAAAATACGAGAGGAAAACTGGTCAGGGAGGCTACCAAGAAGCCTACAGAAACATTACATGAGCTGCAGGAATATGTGGCAAGTGCTGGCCGTGTGGAACATGTGAAAACAATCCCCCGTATTCCTTCATATATCTGGGCTATGGGTGTGGCAAAATGGAAGCCTTTTCTTACAAAAAAAAACAAAACATCCAAGCCTGGCTAAATTTAGCAAAAACACATCTGAAGTCTCCCAAAAGCATGTGGGAAACGGTTATGGGCTGATGAAACCAAGGTTGAACTTTGACATAAATTCCAAAAGATATGTTTGGGGCAAAAACCAACACTGCACATTACCAAAAGAACACCATACCCACCGTGAAGCATGGTGGTGGCAGCATCATGCTTTGGGGCTGCCTTTCTTAAGCTAGAACAGGAGCCTTAGTCAAGGTAGGGTGGAATTATGAACAGTTAAAAATACCAGTCAATATGGCCACAAAACCTTCAGGCTTCTGCTAGTAAGCTAAACATGAAGTAGAACTTCATCTTTCAGCATGACAATAACCCAAAGCTTACATCCAAATGAATGGCTTCACTAGAAGTAGATTAAAGTTTTAGAATGGCCCAGACCTTAATCAGATTGAAAATATGTGGGGTGATCCAATGAGGGCTATGCACAGGAGATGCCCTCACAATCTGAAAGATTTGGAGTGTTTTTTGGCAAGAGTGGGAAAATATTGCCAAGTCAAGATGTGCCATGCTGATAGACTCCTACCCAAAAGATTGAGTGCTGTAATAAAATTAAGAGGTGCTTCAACAAAGGGTTTAAAGGGTGTGCACACTTATGCAACCCTATTTTAACATCCCTCCACCTAATAGGATTTCAGTTTGTTGATCAACTGAATTTTACAGTTTATAGGTCACATTAAAAAGGTGGAAAAAGTTCTGAAATTATTTATCTTTGTTTATTTTTTTTACATCACATAAACCTGACATTTTAAACAGACTGTGTAGACTTTTTATATCCAATCACACACGCAAAGTAGAGGCACTCATGGGTCTTGCAGCAGAGGTAAAACAAAACAGCATTATATTGACAATGTTTTAAAAGAAGCTCAGTCTATCTTTCTTAAGACTGAGCTCCATCGAAACGTCAGCAAGAAAACACAGTTTTCATTCATCTCCGCTGTAAGGCCCATTAGTGCCTCTATACCAGTTTTGGATCTGTATGGATTTCTTTGTGGGTGAGCACCTGGACATTTACCTCACACACATTGTGGTTGCTACCCTTGAGACCAATATATCAACATATACACGCTAGGGGTGTTGAAAATGATCGCTGCATCGATGCATCGAGATTATACCCTGCCCGATTCTGCATCGATGCGGTATTGGGCAGTAATCGATTATTAATGATGTCATCACAGCCCCTCCCCCACACAGCAATGTCTTTGCTAGAAAGAAATGCCGTCGATCGGCTGGCTGCGCCTGGAGCTGTCCCCTCCTTAACTCACACAACATAGCCCTGAGCCTCGTTGCTGCCCCCACCCACGATCTCCCCCTAAAAATCATACTTACCTGCTGATCTTCTGTATAATTTATGCAGTCTCTGACCCATCTCCTCCACTATGCCCGCAGTCTCTGACCCATCTCCTATGCCCGCAGTCTCTGACCCATCTCCTATGCCCGCAGTCTCTGACCCATCTCCTATGCCCGCAGTCTCTGACCCATCTCCTATGCCCGCAGTCTCTGACCCATCTCCTATGCCCGCAGTCTCTGACCCATCTCCTCTACTATGCCCGCAGTCTCTGACCCATCTCCTCTACTATGCCCGCAGTCTGACCCATCTCCTCTACTATGCCCACAGTCTCTGACCCATCTCCTCTACTATGCCCGCAGTCTCTGACCCATCTCCTCTACTATGTCCGCAGTCTCTGACCCATCTCCTCTACTATGTCCGCAGTCTCTGACCCATCTCCTCTACTATGTCCGCAGTCTCTGACCCATCTCCTGTACTATGTCCGCAGTCTCTGATCCATCTCCTGTACTATGTCCGCAGTCTCTGATCCATCTCCTGTACTATGTCCGCAGTCTCTGATCCATCTCCTGTACTATGTCCGCAGTCTCTGATCCATCTCCTGTACTATGTCCGCAGTCTCTGATCCATCTCCTGTACTGTCCGCAGTCTCTGATCCATCTCCTTTAGTATTTTGGGGGGAGAGCCATGCGCTGCAATCGTGATGCATCGTGGAATCGAATCGTGGACTTGATATTCATAATCGCATCGAATCGGGAGACCGGTGAAGATGCGCAGCCCTAATACACGCCCATACACATGCAAAGATATATTCAATAAATCTAAGCCGACACACAAATTCTCACAGATAAGGGTTAGTTTATCTAGGAGCATACACAAAAAAAGAAGGGGGTGCCTGGATCCACCACAATTAAATCTACAATATAGGGTAGAGTAGTGGTACATTAAGTATTCAAAACTCGTTCGCAAGGGGGCCCCAAGGGACCCAGTTGAGGTAAACCCAAATCGCATAAACAGAAATAGAATATAGTGGGTATACCAAAACACTTTGGATGAATACAAAAAGACGGTTACAAAAATGTAATATTACAACAATTATAAATAATCAAAGAGTAACAAATAGATTGTGCAAAACAAACCGATTTAAAATAGGACAACGTTGTCATACAATTTAAAAACATGGGGAGATTACAGCTGCGCATACCTCATTCACACCAAGAATACCACATGCACGCAAAAAATTTGGATTAGCACATATTAACCGCTTAAAGTGGTTGTAAAGCCTTTTTTTTTCCATTTTTACCTACAGGTAAGCCTATAAATAAGGCTTACCTTTAGGTAAGGAGAATATCTCCTAAACCTGTACGGTTTAGGAGATATTTCCCTCGCAATGTGCTTGTGTAAACAAGCATCTCCTTGCTCTGCCTAGTGAGAATGACACCGATCTTGGCTCCGTTTACTCGGAGTGGAGATCAGTGTCATGTGACAGAGTCCATTACCCCTACAGTTGGAAACACAATGCAGGGAACACTTAACCCCTACAGCACAACCTAGTGGTTAACCCCTTCACTGCCAGTGTAATTTTCACAGTAACCACTGATCGCTGTAAAAATAACAATGGTCCTAAAAATGTGTTGCAGTCAAAAAAAAAAAAAAAAAAAAAAAAAAATCACTAATAATCGCCATTACTAGTAAAAAAATATATATTTTTTTAAAAATGCCATAAAAAACTATCCCCTATTTTGTAAACGCTATAACTTTTGCGCAAATCAACCAAAAATATGTAAAATATGTCTCGGCCTAAACTGAGAAAAATTTATTTTTTGGGGATATTTATTATAGTAAAAAAAAAAAAAAAAAAAAAAAAAAAAAAAAAAAAAAAATCGCTCTATTTTTGTTTATAGAGCAAAAAATAAAAACCCCAGAGGTGATCAAATACCACCAATAGTAAGCTCTTATTTGTGGGAAAAGATGGATGTCAATTTTGTTTGGGAGCCACGTCGCACGACCACGCAATTGTCAGTTAAATTAATGCAGTGCCGAATTGCAAAAAGTAGCATGGTCTTTGACCACTCAAATGTAATCTTATAAATCTGTGTGCAGTATAGCCACTTAAGGACCGCCTACTGCACATTTACGTCGGCAGAATGGCACGGCTGGGCACATCAACGTATATATACGTTGATTTTAGTACCCAGCCGTGGGTCACGGGCGCGCGCCCGCGGCGCGCTCCCGTGACCCGGTCCGAAGCTCCAGGACCGGGACCGCGGGATTCGCGGACCCGATCGCCGCTGCAGTGCGGCGATCTGTCCCTGGAGCGGAAGAACGGGGAGAGCCGTGTGTAAACACGGCTTCCCCGTGCTTCTCTGTCGCCGTAGCATCGATCGCGTCATCCCTGTAATAGGGGGACGCGATCGATGACGTCACACCTACAGCCACACCCCCCTACAGTTGTAAACACACACATAGGTCACACATCCCCTACAGCGCCACCTATGGTTAACTCCCAAACTGCAACTGTCATTTCCACAGTAAACAATGCAATTTAAATGCATTTTTTGCTGTGAAAATGACAATTGTCCCAAAAATGTGTCAAAATTGTCCGAAGTGTCCGCCATATTGTCGCAGTCACGAAAAAAAATAAAAAAAAAAAAAAAAAAAAAAATCGCTGATCGCCGCTATTAGTAGTAAAAAAAATAAAAAATTAAATAAAAATGCAATAAAACTATCCCTTATTTTGTAAACGCTATAAATTTTGCGAAAACCAACCGATAAACGCTTATTGCGATTTTTTTTACCAAAAATACGTAGAAGAATACGTATCGGCCTAAACTGAGGAAAAAAAATAAAAAATTATATATTTTTGGGGGATATTTATTAATTATAGCAAAAAGTAAAAAATATTGCATTTTTTTTAAAATTGTCGCTCTATTTTTGTTTATAGCGCAAAAAATAAAAACCGCAGAGGTGATCCAATACCACCAAAAGAAAGCTCTATTTGTGGGGGGAAAAAGGACGCCAATTTTGTTTGGGAGCCACGTCGCACGACCACGCAATTGTCAGGTAAAACAACGCAGTGCCAAATCGCAAAAAGGGGCAAGGTCCTTTACCTGCATTTTGGTCCGGGTCTTAAGTGGATAGAAAAACTCTTGTCCCAAGCAGAGAGTAAAGCAGCATTTTCTCTGACAGGTGCCGCTTCTGAAGCTTTCAAGCCACACTGTTCAAACCTGCTGCTCGATCTGGAACTCAAGGACCCTGGACAAGAGACCAACTTTACCACACCTCAAAAGCCAATAGAAATGTGTTCCGAGGAGGCCCATCTAGGAATGCATTCCTATTGGCTCATGACACGTGGAGGATTTGCTTGATCTCGTGTTGATAATTATTACAATATGTGAGTTTTCATGCACTGCTCTCTGCTACACCACCAAGCATGAGAGTGCAAGGCATCATTTGGCGAGTTTTTAACCAAAAGGGGAGTGGAAAAACACTGAGCGCACGCAGTGTGGTAAAAGCTTTGAAGATCCCACATCAGGATAGATTTAGATTTCCTTGTTTGAGACAATCCAGTCTCATTTATAGCCTATTTTGGAACAAATTTTATTAGTCATTTATGTATTAGTGTTGATCACTATCACCGGGTTTATTTATTTATACAGTTTAGCGCTTCTATTTACTTTAGCTTACAGTGCAAATGCTTATTTATACAAAAAGATTGCCAAGACTCTGAAACTGAGCTGCAGCAGCGGTTTAACAGGGCAGGTTCCATTTAGAACAGGCCTCGCCATGGTCAACTAAAGAAGTTGGGTGCACGTGCTCAGCATCATATCCAGTGGCTGTCTTTGGAAATAGACGTACCAGTTCTGCCAGCATTGCTGCAGAGGTTGAAAGGGTGTGTGTAGGGGGGGGGGGGGGGGGGGAATCAGCCTGTCATTGCTCAGACCATATGCTGCCCACTGCATTAAATTGGTCTGCATGGCTGTCGTCCCAGAAGGAAGCTTCTTCTAAAGATGATGCAAAAGAAAGAAAGCAAACAGTTTGCTGAAGCAAAGCAGGCTAAGGTCTTATGAGACCAAGATAAACGTATTTGGTCCAGATGGTGTCAAGTGTGTGTGGCGACAACCAGGTGAGGAGTACAAAGAGAAGTGTGTCTTGGCTACAGTCAAGCATAGTGGTGGGAGTGAACCATGAATACCAACATGTACTGTGACATACTGAAGCAAAACATGATCCCCTCCCTTCGGAGACTGGGCCGCAGGGCAGTATTCCAACATAACGACCCCAAACACACCTCCAAGATGAACACTGCCTTGCTAAAAAAAAAAAAAAAAAAAACAGAGGATAAAGGGTAATGGACTGGCCAAACATGTCTCCAGACCTAAACCCTATTGAGCATCTGTGGGACATCCTCAAAAACAGAAGGTGGTCACATGGTCTATAACATCCACTAGCTCTGTGATGTCGCCATAGAGGAGTGGAAGAGGACTCCAGTGGCAACCTGTGAAGCTTTGGTGAACTCCATGCCCTAGAGGGTTAAGGCAGTGCTGGAAAATAATAGTGGCAACACAAAATATTGACACTTTGGGCCCAATTTGGACATTTTCACTTAGGGGGTATACTCACAGCGGTTTAGACATTAATGGCTGTTTGTTGACTTATTTTGCTGCAGCATCAAGGGGGTTAAAACAGGTGGTGAGGAAGCGATATACTGCCTTGTCACTGCCCGTCGATTGCCTCTAAAAAGAAATGTGTGCGTGGATTGCTTTTCAAAGGAGTATCAGTCTCTTTTTTAAATCAGCGACTCAGAGCAGCAATTGTCAAGGGGAATGTAGTGTTTAACCACTTAAGGACCCCCGCACGCACATATACGGCCACAGAATGGCTCGTACAGGCACAAGGGCGTAAATTTACGCCCCCGCCTAAGTGCGGTTCGGGGCTCCCCCTTCGTGTAACTTCCTCCTCCTGTGTTTACACAGGAAGGAGGAAATTATGTAATCTCTCATCGCAGCAGTGTTTCCCACCGCTGCTGATGAGAGAAGACATCACAAGTAAGTGTGCACCAACACAACACTGACACACACTCACATAGGCACATTAACCCCTTGTGATCGCCCCCACCCCCCTGTCACAGTGTCACTGAATGCAGTGATCTAATCACTGCATTTAGTGTCAGTGTGACAGGCAGTGTAAAATCAGTTAGTGTTAGGTTCAGGATAGCCCCCCCCACCCCCCCTAATAAAGTTTAACCCCCTGATCACCGCCCTAGTTAACCCTTTCACTCCCTATTGCCAGCGTCACTAAGCGATCATTTTTCTGATCGCAGTATTAGTGTTGCTGTTCCCGCTAGGTAGCTATTTTTTTTTATTGTGATTTTTTTTTTTACTAAAGACATGTGGCTAAATAAATTTTGGCCTAAATGTTTGACTAAAATTTAGTTTATTTGATTTTTTTTAACAAAAAGTAAAAAAAAGGGATTTTTAAATACAGCTTACCTGTAAAATCCTTTTCTTGGAGTACATCACGGGACACAGAGCGGCATATTCATTACTATGTGGGTTATATGGAGTACCTTCAGGTGTGGACACTGGCAATCTTCAAACAGGAAGTCCCCTCCCTATATAACCCCCTCCCCTAGAGGGAGTCCCTCAGTTTTGTAGCAAGCAGTATGCCTCCCAAAATGGTCACCCAAAAGAGGGGTGGGAGCTCTGTGTCCCGTGATGTACTCCAAGAAAAGGATTTTACAGGTAAGCTGTATTTAAAAATCCCTTTTTCTTTCTCGTACATCACGGGACACAGAGCGGCATATTCATTACTATGTGGGATGTCCGAAAGCAATGCTTTAATGAGGGGAGGGAGACATCTTCCAAAGAAGGATTCAATTTAGAGATAAACTCAAATCATAATAATTCCAACTTAGTCAAGAAAAAACTTTTTTTTTTTTTTTTTTTTTATAACCAAGGGTGTTTCTGATCCCGAGGATTTCAAACTGCAGCCTGTAGTACTGCCTGTCCAAAGGCAGAATCCGCATTCCTTCTCACGTCTAGTTGATAAAACCTTGTAAACGTGTGGACTGATGACCACGTTGCTGCCTTGCATATCTGAGCCATAGAGATCTGATGATGTGCTGCCCAAGAGGCGCCCATGGCCCTGGTAGAATGGGCCTTTACCGACAACGGAGGAGGCAACCTCTTCAACCCGTAGGCTTGAATGATTAATTGTCTAATCCATCTTGAGATGGTGGATTTTGCAGCTGCCTGCCCCTTCTTGGGGCCATCTGGTAGAACGAATAACACATCTGTTTTCCGGATCTTTTCTGTAGCTTTAAGATAGGCCTTCATGGCCCGGACAATATCCAAGGTATGCAGCAACCCCTCCTTTCTAGATGTAGGTTTTGGAAAGAAGGATGGAAGTACCAAATCCTGGTTTAAGTGAAATTTGGATATAACCTTTGGTAGAAAGGAAGGATGGGGCCGGAGAACTGCCCTGTCCTTATGCAGAACAAGATATGGTTCCTTACACGATAAGGCTGCTAATTCTGACACTCTCCTGGCCGAAACTATGGCGACCAAGAAAACCAATTTTCTTGTCAGTAAGAGTAAAGGAATCTCAGCCAGAGGCTCCAAAGGCTGTTTCTGTAGAGTGGACAGGACAAGATTTAAGTCCCAAGGACAAACTGGTGACTTGACAGGAGGATTAATACGCAAGACCCCCTGTAAGAAGGTCTTTACCAGCGAGTGGGTGGCCAGCGGCCTCTGAAACCACACTGACAGAGCTGAGATCTGTCCTTTGATTGTGCTTAGTGCCAGGCCTTTATCCACTCCTAGCTGGAGAAAACTTAACACCCTATCAATAGTATATTTGCGGCAATTCCATCTTTTGGATTCACACCAGCCTATATAATTCCTCCACACCCTGTAATAAATTACCCTGGAGACCGGCTTTCTAGCCTTAATCAGGGTAGGGATTACCTGCCTAGACAGACCCCTACCCCTGAGAATCAGGGATTCAGCCTCCAGGCCGTCAAATTTAGACGTTGTAATGTAGGGTGGAGGATCGGACCTTGTGAGAGTAGGTCTGGTTGTAGAGGAAGAGTCCAAGGGTCTCCCACTGCCATATTCAGGACTAGCGAGTACCAAGCCCTCCGGGGCCAAGCTGGAGCTATTAGAATGACTGGCTTGTGCTCCACTCTGATCCTGCGCAACAGGCGGGGGAGTAACTGTAGTGGAGGGAATGCATATAGAAGTTTGAATTGATGCCAAGGGCACACCAACGCATCGGTTCCGCAGGCCATAGGATCCCTCGCTCGCGACACGAACCTGTCTAGTTTCTTGTTGAACCTGGATGCCATTATATCTACGTCTGGCGTTCCCCACCTCTGGCAGATTGTCTGAAAGACCTGGGGATGCAGAGACCACTCCCCTGGCAACAGACTCTGGCGACTTAAGAAGTCTGCCTGCAGGTTGTCCACTCCTGGAATGAAAATCGCTGAAATGCAGGGTACATGAGCCTCTGCCCATTGAAAAAATCAAGTTCACTTCCCTTTGAGCGGCCTGGCTCCTGGTTCCCCCTTGGTGGTTTATGTATGCCACCGCCGTGGCATTGTCTGACTGGATTCTCACCGGGAACCCCTTTAATCTGGAGGTCCACGCCAACAGGGCTAGGCGAGCCGCTCTGATTTCCAAGATATTGATGGAGAGCTGCCTCTCTGCTTTCACCCAAGTTCCCTGGCGGGAGAACCCCTCGAAGACCGCCCCCCAGCCTGCCAGGCTGGCGTCTGTGGTAACTACCTTCCAGACAACAGGGCTGAAGGATCTTCCCTTTAGAAGGTTCTGAGGGTTCAACCACCAGGCCAGGCTTTGTCGGACCCTTGATGATAGCGTCAAAGGGGACTCTAAGGCATGTGCCCTCTTGCCCCAGGCTGCTAAAATGGCTGCCTGTAGGACGCGAGTGTGGATCTGAGCGTAAGGTACTGCCTCGAATGTGGCCACTAGCTTGCCTAGTAATCGCATACACAGGCGAATAGTTGGTCTTCTCTTGTTTATAACCAACTGAACCAACCCCTTGATCGCCTTGATCTTTACAAGGGGCAGGAACACCTTTTGACGTTCCGTGTCTAACCTCATGCCGAGGTATTCCAACTGCTTTGTAGGCTGGAATGCTGACTTTCCCTGGTTTAGGACCCAGCCGAATTCTTCGAGGTACCGAACCGTGAGGTTTACTGCCTTCTGCAGACCCGTCCGTGAATGATCTATAATTAAAAGGTCGTCCAAGTATGCTAGGACTGTGACTCCTTGGATTCTTAAATTGGCCAGAACTGGGGCTAGGATCTTCGTGAATACCCGGGGGGCCGTGGCCAGCCCGAAAGGGAGCGCCCTGAATTGGAAGTGTCGCTGCCCGACCGCGAAGCGTAAAAACCTTTGATGCGACTGACAGATTGGTACATGAAGGTAAGCATCTTTTATGTCTATGGAGGCCAGAAAATCGTTCTTCTGAAGCGCGGCGGCTGCTGACCGGATGGATTCCATCCGGAAGGACCGCACCCTTAGATAACCGTTTAACCTCTTTAGGTCCAAGATTGGCCTGACATCGCCGTTGGGCTTTGGTATGACAAAGAGATTGGAATAGAAACCTAGGCCTTGCTCTTGGGCTGGCACTTCTAAAATTACGTCCTGGCAAAGCAGGTGATCCAAGGCTGCCAGCATTGAGGCCTTCCTTGCTGGATCCCTTGGTAGCCTTGATTCTTGAAAATGAGGCGGAGGATACCTTAGAAATTCCAGTCTGTAACCTGTGGTTACAGATGCCCGGACCCATTTGTCGGGGATCTTGGCTTCCCAAACTTCTGAGAAGAGACGAAGCCTTCCCCCCACCCGTGAGAGTGGGGGCGCCCCTTCATAAGGCAGACTTAGGCTGCCTTTGACGGCTTGCGATACCACGGCTTCTTACCCCCAGGGGTTTGTCCCTGCGATCTACTGTTACCGTTGGATCGCGCAGGCGGCCGTCGATACTGCCTGGAATTAGAGGGCCCCGAGACAGGAAAAAGCTGCCTTTTAAATGTAGGAGCCCGGAATGTCTTTTTGACCGGTAAAAGGGTACTCTTGCCATTTGAAATAGTCTGAATATATTTATCCAGATCCTCTCCGAAGAGTCGCCCTCCATGGAAGGGAAATCCTGCCAGAAGCTTTTTGCATGGGGGTTCTGCCGCCCAGTTCTTCAACCATAAGAGCCTTCTCATGTGTACCAAACATAGTGATAAACGAGAAGCCTGCTGGATGGAATCTTTTATAGCATCTACCGCAAAACACAGAACTCTGGGAATGTCAGCAAACTCTTCTGCTTGTTGGGTAGGCATGTCTTTTAACATCTCTTTTGTCTGGTCTTTTAATGCCTGACAAACTCCAATTGCAGCTACCGCTGGCTGCACCACTGCTCCTGCCGTAGCAAAGGATGCTTTTAAAAGTGTTTCTAATCTTTTATCAACCGGATCTCTAAACATATGTATATTTTCCACCGGGCAAGTTAGTGATTTATTCACACATGAGATGGCTGCATCCACTACTGGGAGCTTCCATCTCTTGGAGAATTTTTCCTCCATGGGATAAATGACCGCAAATCTTTTCGGTGGCAGAAAAACCCTGTCCGGCCGTACCCAATCCCGAAAGATCAATTCCTCCAAGAGAGGATGGACCGGAAAAACTGCGTTGCTTAACGGGGCTCTCAAAGAGCCCAGAGAGGATACCGGAGGAACCTGAGGTTCTGGTAATGGCAAGCTAAATGCCGAGCGGACCATGTCCGTCAAAGACTGTACCCACAGTCTTTCTGTCTGGGAGTCTGAAAATGGTTCCTCAGAGGTAGACCCCTCAATCCCTGAACCCTCTTGGTTCAGGTCCAGTTGATCCTCCTGTGATTCTAATTCCTCCGGAGAGAGAATCTCAGCATCTGAGGATACACTGCCTGGTGATGGGGATCTAACCCGTTTCTTACCAGGAATAGCTCTAGCAATCAATGCTGCTATTCTCTCTTCTAGCCCCCCTAGGGATACGGCTAGCATCTCCTCTGTGATAAACACAGGGCTGGGCTGATCCGGGCCAGCCTCCGCACCAGATCCCCCTAATGGCTCATCCAAGGCGCTTCTTAAATTAATAAGCTGCGGGGAAAGAATCGGCATATCAGAATCAGAAAGGGAACCCTTTTGTTTTTTGGTCTTTTTTGTACCCTTTGACCCCGAACCCTTGGAAGCCATAATAAAAAATCGAGGGACTCCGCCCACACAACAGACTGTAGTGGCCAGGAGTACAATTCCAGAGTTTAGGGGAAAGTAGATCACTAGTGTCCCCACAAACTGATGGGCCTGTATGTTGGTCTTTTTTTTTTTTTTTTTTTTTTTTAAATAATTATATATTTTCTATGACCATACATAATGCCCCTAACTTAAGTTTGCCAGCCTCCAACCTGCTGTCAAATAAGGGGGATTCTTTGGCTTAACAATAGACATTGGGACAAAGTCCACATGTACTACCCCTTTTCCGCCACCGGGAGTCACTGTTCTGCCGCCCTGCGTCCTCTCTTGAAACAATCAGCCACAGACTGAGCCCTGACAAGGCCTGCTGTCTATAACAGCAGAAGGGCGCGCCTGTATGACGCCGCAGGCCCGCCCCCCCCCCGCCCTCCTGTCCGGATGGCGCGAAAATTCGTCAATAAGACGCGCGCGTGCACGCGCGCGCGCGCGTACCCGGAAACAGGAAGAACATGGAGGAGCCGCGCTGCTGGAGATCCATGGCGCAGAAACGGCGGCAGATTCAAAAACTCCCGGCCAGGTAGGACTCTTTTAAGGCCCCTAAGGATCCTTTACTAGCCTCTAGGAAGAAACAGCAGGTTAGCTAGCAACACACTTTAGACAGGGGGGCCTAGTAATGGGGGGAGAAAGGGTGTCATCCTGTCTCTAAGACATAGTGATCACAGTTGCCCATGCAGAGCATACTCAGGCTATCCCCCCTTTTAGGTTACCCCGGGGAGCCTGCTGTCGAACCAAGTCCCGCAGGCTCCCCCTTACCTGCTCCATGCTGCAGGATGTTTGACCAGCAAACTGATCCAGTCTTCTCCCATCTCCGTGGGTAGCGTAGTAGACCTTCAGGCCCTGGGGTCCTATGAAGGTACCCACTGTCCTGGACCTATATAGCACCCTGGCAAAACAGGAACCTTATGGTTTTTGCAAACTCCAAGTCCTGGGCCCAGGGTCCAGCCCTCCAAAGAGGAGCATTATAGGCAAAACCCCACGGTTTGGGGCCCGGGTACTGTCCACTTTGGCACTGAGGCTCCTTGGACAGATCCGGTTAGCCCGCCCTTAATCCCAAAGGATGTGGAGCAAAGCTATTCCGTGACCAACACCTAAGACACTGGCGAAAAAACTGAGGGACTCCCTCTAGGGGAGGGGGTTATATAGGGAGGGGACTTCCTGTTTGAAGATTGCCAGTGTCCACACCTGAAGGTACTCCATATAACCCACATAGTAATGAATATGCCGCTCTGTGTCCCGTGATGTACGAGAAAGAAATAGTGTTTTTTTTTCAAAAATGTCGCTCTATTTTTGTATATAGCGCAAAAAATAAAAATCGCAGAGGTGATCAAATACCACCAAAAGAAAGCTCTATTTGTGGGAAGAAAAGGACGCAAATTTTGTTTGGGAGCCACGTCGCACGACCGCGCAATTGTCTGTTAAAGCGACGCAGTGCCGAATCGCAAAAACACCTTGGGTCATTTACCAGCGTATTGGTCCGGGTCTTAAGTGGTTAAACTTACTCACAAATTGTCCAGCCTCTAGTGTGCAAGAACTCCAATTTGCCATCTGTCTTGCACACTTTAACATACACACAGAAAGCGTGTGCGCACATCAGGCGGTGGAGTATGGATGGGGCAGGCACATCTTAAATGTAGTCACCAGACTGATCTACAGTATAATCAGAAATTACACTTTTCTTCATATGTCAGAAGGCAGCATTAGCCATATAGTCCCAGGTAGATATAAAGGGTTAACCACATATACAAGCAGGCACAAAGGTGTTATTATTCAGGATTTATATAGCGCCAACAGTTTGTGCAGCGCTTTACATCAGGGAAGACAGTACAGTCACAATACAAAACAATACAGGAGGGATTAGAGGGCCCTGCTCGTTAGAGCTTACCATCTAGAACGGAGGGTCAAGTGGAACAAAGGGTAGTTAGCTGTGGGGGATGATCATATGGACTCAAATAAATATACAGTTGTTAGGTGTGGGTAGGATAGGCTTCTCTGAAGAGGAGGGTTTTCAGGCATCCTCTAAAAGATAATAGAGAAGGAGATAGACGGAGAGATTGGGGTAAGGAGTTCCATAGGCTTGGGAGCAGGTGATGAGAGAGCTAGAGAGTAGGAGGTCTTGAGAAGAACGAAGAGAATGATTAGGTTGGTATTTAGAGACTAGGTCATTAATGTAACTGGGTTGCAGAGTTGTGGATAGCTTTGTAGGCAATTGTTAGTAGTTTGAATTTAAATTGGTGGGTGAGCGGAAGCCAGTGGAGGGATAGACAGAGAGGAGTAGCAGAGACAGAGCAGTTTGTAAGGTGGATGAGTCTGGCAGCAGCATTCATGATGGACTGAAGGGGGGGTTAGAGTATGCAGAGGTGAGCCAATGAGAGGGGAGTTGCAGTAATCGAGGCGAGAGAGGACTAGGGAGTGAATTAAGAGTTTTGTGGTGTCAGTTAGAAAGGGGCGTATTTTGGAGAGGTTGCGAAGGTTGAGGCGGCAAGATTTGGACAGTGATTGAACGTGAGGCTTAAAGGAGAGTTCAGAGTCCAGGACCTTGACATGTGGGGATGGGCCGATAGTTGTGCCATCAATTTTGACAGATCAGAGTAAGAGGCTCGAGGAGGAAGAAAAATTATAAGTTCAGTTTTGGATAGATCGAGTTTGAGGAAGTGGTGTGAAATCCAAACTGATATATCCAATAGTAAATTAGTGATGCGTGAGGAGAATGAAGGAGTGAGATGAGGGGTAAAGAAATAGATTTGAGTGTCATCAGCGTGAAAGGTGGTATTGGTAGCCGTGGGAGGCTGACCCAGAGAGGAGGTGTAGATTGAAAATGGGAGAGGTCCAAGAACAGAACCTTGGGGGACCGGGACCCCAACAGAGAAAGAAAGAGGCGAGGAGGAAGTAGAGATGCAAGTAACGCTGAATGTACGGTTGGATAAGTAGGTAGAGAACCAGTGAAGCGTACAGTCACGGAGACCAAAAGGTGTCGCGTTTGAGGAGGGGGTGGTCAACCGTATCGAAGGCAGCAGAGAGGTCCAGGAGTAAGAGTACAGAATAGTGTACCTTCGTTTTGGCCGTTTACGTTTTAGGAGAGCAGTTTCTGTGGAATGTTGAGGACGAAATCCAGACTGAAGGGGGATCAAGAAGGTTATCAGCAAGGTGGACGCTCAGTCGGTTGTAGACTAGACGTTCAAGGGGTTTGGATAAAAAGGGGAGCAAGGAGATGGGGCGTAGATTGGATGGGTCCAGTGAGGGCTTTTTAAGTATGGGGCTGACTAGTGCATGTTTCAAAGAGTTAGGGAAGATGCCAAAAGAGAGGGAGAGATTGAAGATGTGGGTCAGAGAGTGTAGAATAGAGCCAGAGGGTAAACATTGCATTTGCGAGGGAACAGGATCCAGAGTGCAGGTGGTAAGATGGACGTTCGCAAATAATTTAGCAACCTTGTCTATAGTGGTGGTGTTGAAAGAGGGAAGTAATGACTGAACTTGAGGGCATGAGGTGTGAAGCGTGGAGGGTATCTGAACAGTAGAGATCATCTTGCGAATTGTATCAATCTTCTGTTTAAAGTGATTGGCACTCTCCTGGGCGGTTAGTGAGTTAGTAGGCGAAGGCAATGGAGGACGAAGGAGACAGTTGAAGGTAGAGAAGAGTTGACGGGATGATACGTTTTTAATGAGGGTGATGAAATAGGTCTGCTTGGCAGTGAGGAGGCTGGAATTGTATATTTGGAGGCCAGATTTATAATGGACGAAGTCTTTCTGGGACTTCTGGCCCGTACACACAATCCGAATATCGGACGAAAACGATCGTCCGATGATGGATCGTACGATTTTCGGATCGTGTGTACAATACTTTCGAGAGTCGATATCGACCGTTTATCCGATATTTTTCGATTGGACATGCGCGAAAATTTTCCTCGTACGATGTCAGATCGTACGATTTTTGTTTAGTCAGTACAGCCGTTGTCCGACAATACAATACAAATACATTACAACACGTGACATCACTTCCGAGACGTATGAGAATTTTCGTGAGTTTAACCTATTTGATTTTACTTGCGATTATTAAGCGAAAAAAGCCGTACGATCCATCGGCCGATATTCGGATTGTGTGTATGGGCCATTAGTCTTGCGCCACTGGTGCTTGAGAGCACAGCTGTGTTTTTTCAGGCTTCTAGTATCATCTGTTTGCCAGGGTTGAAGGGGACGAGGCCTTGTTCTGCGTGTAGTGAGGGGGGGGGGGGCAGACTGTCCGGTGATGCTAGAAGTGAGGTGTTGTAGACAGAAGTGGCTAGGTCGGTGCAGGACAGGGGTGCAATTGTGTCAGAGGTGGTCAGTTGCAGAGTATAGAAGAGAAGGGTTGATATAGTGAAGGTTTCTACGAGGCATTTGGGAGGAAAGGGAGGTGGAGGAGAGGAAGAGAGAAATTAATAAGGTAGTGATCAGAGAGGGGGTAAAGACAGTTGAAGAGGTTGCACAGAGTGCATAGGTGGGAAAAGACAAGGTCAAGGGTATTGCCTTCAGAGTGAGTAGGAGCATATATCCATTGCTTCAGGTCAAAGGAGGACGTTAGACTGAGAAGTTTAGAAGTTGCAGGAGTGTTAGCATTATTAGGGATGTTGAAATCACCAAGAATGATTGTGGGGATTTCAGAAGGGTGAAAGTAGGGTTAGCCAGGCAGAGAAGTCATCAAGAAAGGAGGATACTGGACCAGGGGGCCAGTAGATCACAGCTATCCTTAGAGAAACTGGGGAAAAGAGACAAATGCAATGTGCCTCAAAATGAGGAGAGTGACAAAGAGGGAGGTGGGTGAAGTACCTGAAATGTGCTATGCAAGTCCACAAAGGACCACCGTGGGATGGAGCCGCAGAATGTGTCCGATTCATGAAGCCAGGTTTCGGTAATGGTGAGTAGATTAAAAGAGCTCGTGGAGGGAGGCAAGTTTGTTACAAACAGAGCGAGCATTCCAAAGGGCGTAAGAGTAAGGGAGTCTGGTCTTGGGAAGAAGAGAAATGGAAACTAGATTGTGTGCATTGCGGCTGCATCCAGAGGGCGTAGGATAATGGGTGCGTTAAGCACAGTTAGATGAAGGAGGCCTAGGGTTTGGTGATACATCACCAGATAGGAGAAGCAGAAGGGTGAGGGAGGTAATGTGATTTATTTATACGAGGGGACAGGCCCCAGTGATTTGGAATATTGGGTGTTTGAATCTAAAATTAGCATGAGTTGGTGAGTGCAGTAATAAGTAGAGGACAGAAGTGAGGGCGATATATATATAGGGTGTGGGGTGGAGAATAGGGGGTAAAGGAGTGAAGGAAAGACAGTTTAAGGATAGAAGACACGGCGGTCAGAAGGAGTGGTAGACAGTGCATTTGAGAAAGGGGAGGAAGAGCCAAGTATAAAAAAAAGTATACATGTAGTGTAAATTTCAAGGTATTTTGTGTTCAGAGTGCAGAGTCAGAAGTGCTTCCACTTATAGAATAAACCCCCTGCTTATGCTTCCCCCAAAAGGATGCTAAGATTTATACTAATGGAGATAGGGGGTGGGTGCATTTCAATTATCAAATCAGGAGGTAATAAAGGTTTGCTGATCAACAGGGCAAAATTCTTACTTCAGTAACAGATCAGCAAGAGGGCAATACAATTAATGGGCCATCATTTTGGGTACATGTTGATGGACAGGTCTACAGAGGGTTAAGCAAAAATAGCAAGCCGGTATTATCAAATAGACATAAGAAAAGCAGACAGCAATGTTTCAGTTTTTGGGTGGATGGCAGACAGCTGAAACATACCATAGTAATTTAGACTAGAGAAAACACTTCAGTGTTAGATGCAATTCATACCAGAAGCAACAGCCTGCAGATGTTAAGCCGTAAAAAGAGCTAACCATTTATATGAAGCAGAGTAGATAGGAACTGTCCTCCCCTAGCATCCAAGGACACAGAGGGTTAATTGTGAGAGAGTCTGAGGTAGGAGAAACAGAATCAGAAAAAGGTTAAACACAAATAAGCAGCCTGAGGTTTGCAAGCAGACACAGATTGTGAAGATCGGTACCTTAACCTCACCTTCTCCAGGATATATGCAGCTAGGTCCACCTGTGCTCTCTGCATGGTGACCTGGCGCCTGGGTTTTGTCAAGCAGATTTATTTTTGAGCCTGCAAATGCATTGCACCAGAGATCAGCAGATCACTGGAGCCAGGAAGGTCTCCTCCAGATCTGTCAGAGTATCGGTGTGCTCGTACATCCTATATGAGGTAAGATGCATACAATCTGGCTGGAAGAATCAATGAACTACTACAGGGCTCCACAGCGGAAATTGAATGCAGCATTGGGAACATGTAACATGTTCTCAAATTGGAACATCCTTTTAACCAGGGCTTAAAAAAAATCTCAGGCACCAGGTCGACTAGAATTGGCGTTCTGGCACCTAGGCTGCTACTTTCTGTGCACTTGTCTTGTGTAACATCTGCTGCCACTCCGCCCATGGTTGCCGGTGTACATGGTCTGTACACTTGAAACATTAGTACACAGCCCTGGAAGCTTTGTAGGAGCAGAATTTTGACAAGGGCTCCCATTGGTTAGCATGGTCATGTGACCGCGCTGACCAATGAGAATCTGTTTTTTCGTCCGAGACAAAAGAAAAGACTCATTGGTCAGCACGGTCACATGACCATGATAACCAATGGCTAGGAGCCGAAAAATTATCCTGGGCAAAACAGCACAATTATAAATAAGCTTCCCCCAATAACAGGTTTTTATGGTCATTCTTTCCAGGCAGCCTATATCCTTATTTATGACAGGGGTTATTGGCAGGCCGCTCTGCTGTAAGCAAGTTAGGGGGAGAAAATTACTTGCCTTGCCCCAGGCAATGACAACCCAGGCTACGCCAAACGAAAAAACTGGCTCCTAACTTTTAGCTGGCTTCTAAATTCAAAGCAAATTTGTCAAGCTCTGTAGCGTTGGACTGACAGGGTAGCTCTAATCTTCTGTACCTTGCCCTAGAACTCTCCAACAACTAATTACAGAGCTGGGCTAGATTGATATTTGACACATTCTTTACCAGATATAAGGCAGTCTCATGTTTCACACCTAGCAGAGAGGCACTCTCATAGCAATCTTATCTTGGTAAATCTTTAGCCATGATGGATGTTATACAGGTGAAACTCGAAAAATGTATTATCTAAAAGATAATTTTCTATTTAGGATACATTAATAATTTTTTAGCATGAAATGTAGCTTAGTTATGTAGCATGAGGCTGTATAGTCTGCAATATTTAAATTTTTGGTAAACAAATTCAATGAATCCAAGCCGAGTTAACATGCACTGCATTGATGCATACACACAATGTCACAGTAACCAGAAGATAAAACACAGTTCAGGAATAATCTTGTTTATTCCATTGTTTTGAAAATCTATGTACACAACAAACTTCACGATTGTTTGAAGAGAAATGCATCTGTACCAGGCTCTAAATGTGAGGAGGAAGGGCAAGCAGTAAAAATGAAAGGGAAACTTAAAGTGGAGGTTCACCCTAAATATAGGGTTTTTCCATGTGATCCAGCATACTGGCGTCAGCGCCAGTATGCCGTTTTTTTTTTTTGTTTTTTTTTTTTTAATGCCCCACTTACCGTCTCTAATCTTCAATTTTGATTTAGCTCCCCCGCGGTGGATGGCGCCTGTATAGCCTGTCACTGGTTCCGAAAATACCTAATTTAGGACTCGGGTATTTCCGGCGCAATACGGTGCCTGCGCACAGACCTAGGAGCCGACTGCGCAGGCGCCGTATTTCTCCGAGTACTATTTCAGCTTTTTTCAGAGGGCGTGACGCGCCATTGCCGTAGGACTCGGAGAAATACGGCTCCTGCGCAGTCAGCTCCCAGGTCTGTGCGCAGGCGCCGTATTGCGCTGGAAATACCCGGCGCAAGGTGAACCTCCTTTTTAAGCAGGTAATGAACTTTGTGATCTTTCTGCACATAGCTTAAAGTGCTTTAATCTAAAATGGGAAACCTTCATTTTATTTGCAAATATTAAAGATTCTTACTACCAGCAAGAACGAGCTCCTTACATTTATGCTGGGTTCACACTATTGCAATCTGGATTTGGGATTCCCTGCACCCAATTCACAGGAGCCAGTTCACATATCTCTGGAGTGGCTCCTGTGCAAAGTGCCTGTGCGTTTTCTGGTCCATTTCAGCCAAAAATTCAGGTTGACCTGATTGGACCTGAAACAGTGAACAACAGGGATGTACCGGACCCCTGCTGTGAGCCCCTCCATGCGGCTTGATTTAAAGCGAATCCACCCTGATCAAAACTGATAAAAGAAAAAAAATTGCCAAAGTGTGTGAGGATACTGAATCTTTTTTTCATAAAATAACACACTAAACTGAATGCTGGATTGGGAGAATGCATCATGACTTTATATGACAGGCTACACGAGAATGCTTAAAGTGGAGCTCCACCCTCTTTTTCAACTTTACAGCATTTGTTTTCATACTGCCCCCTTAAGTCAAATTGGCATGTATTTTTATTTTATTTTAAAAACTCACTGTGCTGTGCAGATACGTTTATTTTCCTCCGCCGCGGCCGCAGCGGCATCGTATCGTCAATCATTGCTGCTTTGCCTCCTGGGAGATGTTTGTCATCAACCCCAGGAGGCCCTGGCCGTAGCATCACGTGATTTCTAAACAGGAAATGACGCGATGCATGGCGACGCCCGGCGCCATTTTTAAAAAGGTCAACCTGCCATTATTTGTATTCAGCAGAGCGGAGCAGAGCGGAGCGTCTAAAGCAGACATTACTAAATGGCTGCCCGCAGTCCATGTCCGACCCGAGCTGCTGCTCTTCACGGACCGCGGCGATCGCGCCATTTAGTTGCCGCTTTTGATGCCAGCCTCCTCCACTATCATTAGAGGAGCGGACAGCGAGAGGCGGGACAACTCTGGACTGGGGGCGGTAGCCGCCTGTCATGCTTATCAGGATATGATTGGCTGCTAGGAGGCGGTCCTAGCAGCCAATCAGTAGTTCGCTCCTGCTCCACACCCAGTGCTGCTGTGACTATACATTCACGATTGTCCCTTTAGTGCTGTATATGGGAGGGCAGTGCTGTGTATATGGGGGGCAGTGCTGTGTATATGGGGGGCAGTGCTGTGTATATGGAGGGCAGTGCTGTGTATATGGGGGGCCAGTGCTGTGTATATGGGGGGCCAGTGCTGTGTATATGGGGGGGGCAGTGCTGTGTGTATATGTGGGGGGCAGTGCTGTGTATATGGGGGGGGGGGGCAGTGCTATGTATATGGGGGGCCAGTGCTGTGTATATGGGGGGGCAGTGCTGTGTATATGGGGGATGCAGTGCTGTGTATATGGGGGGCAGTGCTGTGTATATGGGGGGCCAGTGCTGTGTATATGGGGGGATGCAGTGCTGTGTATATGGGGGATGCAGTGCTGTGTATATGGGGGGCAGTGCTGTGTATATGGGGGGCAGTGCTGTGTATATGGGGGGCCAGTGCTGTGTATATGGGGGGGCCAGTGCTGTGTATATGGGGGGCAGTGCTGTGTATATGGGGGGCAGTGCTGTGTGTATATGGGGGGGCAGTGCTGTGTGTATATGGGGGGCAGTGCTGTGTATATGGGGGGGCAGTGCTGTGTATATGGGGGGGCAGTGCTGTGTATGGGAGGGCAGTGCTGTGTGTATATGGGGGGGGGGCAGTGCTGTGTATATATGGGGGGGCAGTGCAGTGTATATGGGGGGCAGTGCAGTGTATATGGGGGGCAGTGCAGTGTATATGGGGGGGCAGTGCTGTGTATATGGGGGGGCCGTGCTGTGTATATGGGGGGGCCGTGCTGTGTATGGGAGGGCAGTGCTGTGTATATGGGGGGGGGCAGTGCTGTGTGTATGGGGGGCAGTGCTGTGTATATGGGGGGCAGTGCTGTGTATATGGGGGGCAGTGCTGTGTGTGTATGGGGGGCAGTGCTGTGTATGGGAGGGCAGTGCTGTGTGTATGGGGGGCAGTGCTGTGTGTATGGGGGGCAGTGCTGTGTGTATGGGGGGCAGTGCTGTGTGTATGGGGGGCAGTGCTGTGTGTATGGGGGGGCAGTGCTGTGTGTATGGGGGGCAGTGCTGTGTGTGGGGGGCAGTGTGTGTATGGGGGGCAGTGCTGTGTGTATGGGGGGCAGTGCTGTGTGTATGGGGGGCAGTGCTGTGTGTAGGGGGGCAGTGCTGTGTGTATGGGGGGGGCAGTGCTGTGTGTATGGGGGGCAGTGCCGTATATGGGGGGGCAGTGCTGTGTATGGGAGGGCAGTGCTGTGTGTATGGGGGGGCAGTGCTGTGTGTATGGGGGGGCAGTGCTGTGTGTGTGTGTGGGGGGGGGCAGTGCTGTGTGTGGGGGGATATGTGATGGGGCAATACTGTGTGGGGGGGACATGTGATGGGAGACAAGTGTGGTGTTGGGACATGTGATGGGAGGCAAGTGTGGTGTTGGGACATGTGATGGGAGACAAGTGTGGTGTTGGGACATGTGATGGGAGACAAGTGCGGTGCTAGGACATGTGACGGGGGACATGTGTGGTGCGGTGTTGGGACATGTGATGGGAGACAAGTGCGGTGTTGGGACATGTGATGGGAGACAAGTGTGGTGTTGGGACATGTGACGGGGGACATGTGACGGGGGACATGTGTGGTGTTTGGGACATGTGATGGGGGACATGTGCTGTGCGGTGTTGTGACATGTGCTGTGCGGTGTTGGGACATGTGATTTGGGACATGTGCTGTGCGTTGTTGGGACATGTGCTGTGCGTTTGGCACGTGTGCTGAGGGACATGATTTTGAGGACATGTGCTGCGCTGCTGGTCCATTGGATGCACAGGGAGTGATGTGATGCGTTTGGGGAAGTGTGAAGTGATGCTGGCTGTGTGATGGGGGCAGATAGATTTTCTGTATATGCCTCTCCCCCCTCACCCTAATTTTCTCTCACTACTATAAATTATCTGATGCCGCCCTACGTGCCTAATAGGAGGACCGCATTCAGCAGGGGGCTGCAAATAGAAGAAATTACCTTGCCATATTCCTCTATACAGCCGCTGATCGCTTGCAGGAGGTAAAGTCGGAGAATCAAGCATTCAGTGCCTGTATGGAGGAATATAGAAAGCTCATTTCCTCTATATGCAGCCACCCTGCTTCTCCTATGCAGTTCTCCTTGAAGCCCCCCCAGTGTTCTCCTCCCCCACCACACTCTCCAGCCCCCCACAGTGTTCTCCTCCCCCACCACACTCTCCAGTCCCCCCACAGTGTTCTCCCCTACCACACTCTTCAGGCCCCCCCCCTGTGCTGTCCACCCCTGTTCCCCCCGCCCTGTGCTGCACTCATTATGACGGGGTTCCCACCATCCCTGTGCTGCGCTCAATATGAGGGGTTCCCACCATCCCTGTGCTGTGCTGAGTTCCTGGGTTTGTACTTCTGCTGTGCTCATTATGGGGGGTTCCCACCATCCCTGTGCTGTGCTCATTATGAGGGGCTCCCACCATCCCTGTGCTGTGCTCATTATGTCGGGGTTCCCACCATCCCTGTGCTGTGCTCATTATGTCGGGGTTCCCACCATCCCTGTGCTGTGCTGAGTTCCTGGGTTTGTACTTCTGCTGTGCTCATTATGGGGGGTTCCCACCATCCCTGTGCTGTGCTCATTATGAGGGGCTCCCACCATCCCTGTGCTGTGCTCATTATGTCGGGGTTCCCACCATCCCTGTGCTGTGCTCATTATGTCGGGGTTCCCACCATCCCTGTGCTGTGCTGAGTTCCTGGGTTTGAACTTCTGCTGTGCTCACCATCCCTATGAGTTCCTGGGTTCCCACCATCCCTGTGCTGTGCTCAGTATGAGGGGTTCCCACCATCCCTGTGCTGTGCTCAGTATGAGGGGTTCCCACCATCCCTGTGCTGTGCTCATTATGAGGGGTCCCCACCCTCCCTGTGCTGTGCTCAATATGAGGGGTTCCCACCATCCCTGTGCTGTGCTCAATATCAGGGGTTCCCACCATCCCTGTGCTGTGCTCATTATGAGGGGTTCCCACCATCCCTGTGCTGTGCTGAGTTCCTGGGTTTGTACTTCTGCTGTGCTCATTATGAGGGGTTCCCACCATCCCTGTGCTGCGCTCATGAGGGGTTCCCACCATCCCTGTGCTGTGCTCATTATGAGAGGTTCCCACCATCCCTGTGCTGTGCTCAATATGAGGGGTTCCCACCATCCCTGTGCTGTGCTCATTATGAGGGGTCCCCACCCTCCCTGTGCTGTGCTCAATATGAGGGGTTCCCACCATCCCTGTGCTGTGCTCAATATGAGGGGTTCCCACCATCCCTGTGCTGTGCTCAATATGAGGGGTTCCCACCATCCCTGTGCTGTGCTCATTATGAGGGGTTCCCACCATCCCTGTGCTGTGCTGAGTTCCTGGGTTTGTACTTCTGCTGTGCTCATTATGAGGGGTTCCCACCATCCCTGTGCTGCGCTCATGAGGGGTTCCCACCATCCATGTGCTGTGCTGACTTCCTGGGTTTTTACACAGCAGAAGTACAAACCCAGAAAGTCAGCACAGCACAGGGATGGTGGGAACCCCTCATGAGCACAGCACAGGGATGGTGGGAACCCCTCATAATGAGCACAGCAGGTACTATTAGTCCTCTTTAAGTGTCCAGATTTTTAAATTCATCATAACGAATGTTGGTAATTGTTATGAAAAGTTAACAAATCTAACGAAAATTCGTATTTAGTATGAATCCAAATTGAGTTTCGGGCACAAAATATGAAATAACAGCTAATGCAAAACGGAACTAAACAAAATGAATTTATTGGCAGTGCACATGTCTAGTATATGTATACACACCACATATATAACAAGATATATATAGATATATATATATATATATATATATATATATATATATATATATATAATCTTGTTATGTAGATATATCTGCACAGGAACAAATTATTTTGTATATTTACTGGTTCCTGGAAGGAGGAGTGGAGGAGAGTTTTGCATAGATAAGGGGCGGCAACTTCCTCTGACACTCCCATTGCTATGGAAACCTGATCTGAAACCTATTACACTGCTTGTGCAGCACTGAGCATGTGCGAGATCTGAAATCCAGGAAGTCATACAGTCTGGCTTCAATGATTCCCACACTTAAGATGGCCCCAGTCAATTCCTGTTTTATAAAGTATCTAAATGCTGTAACAACCTAACAAAACGGACCTTAGTTTACAGACTAACTTTGCTAGAATACATTAAGCTTGTGTATTACAGGGGTATCTATATTTAAAAAGTGATATTGTGGCCGGAATTCCGCTTTAACAAAAACTATTCAATGTTAAACAGAACCATTTTATAAAATGGCAACCACGCTAGCAAATTATTACCCCAGCAACAAACCATTACTTCAAAATGCATGGGTTCAATGCTATGCTAAGGGCATATTGAATGGTTCTTTGAATTCTATAGATAATTGTATACCGATATGCTCAATGAAAGCCAAGAGGCCATCCAATCTTACCTAGGAGCACTAGAGTTCCCTCAATTCTCCACAGCCCAAGTACAAATTGGGAACAAAGAATTTAAATAAAATGGGCAATTTTCAATTTTGCCACTGGTAAAGCATTTTAGAAGTCCATACAAGATATTTGTATATTATTTCCATTCTATTCTATACAATTGTTGTACTTTTATTGAATCTCAATAATGACCTTGTGGAAAACAATCCCTACAGACCCATTTCTGTATTGTAATCTTGATTACAAACATTGGCTGAGAATGAATACCCCCATACTTTCTATTAGTCTTGATTATTAAAACAGGCTTTGAACCTGTAACAACCACCACAATTAATATCCACAGGACTCAAATGGTGGCAAAAAACTTTCAGAATACATACCAAAAGACACGTGCCTTTGTATCTTTGGACTGCCGAGACTTGAGTTCATCACATAGCCCTCATTACATTCTTGTTGAAAAAAAAGATTAATAGTTATCTAGTGTAGACCAGGAGTGGGCAATTTTCCCAAGGGGCCTCGTGAGAAACTAGGACTGTTGTAAAGAGCCGGATTTCTGCTGAATAATAAATTTTGGACCTGGGAAAAAACACCTAGCACAATGACTAATAAGTACAACTGCCAAATAAAATATGCCTTTTTCAGATGGGCGGCCGAGCTGTAATTTTATCATCCCACAACCACCTACCTGAACTGTAACATAACAGCCAGATGGGGCTGTTCACATGTCAGACATCAAACTCACCCATGGAGTTCAATAAGGCCACTCTGCAATTACAACACTCCCCCACCAAATCCTAGCTTCCATGCTGTACCAATCGGATCCTTAGGCTTTCTCCTTCCAGTTCCTGCAGCTCACCACAGGGACATCCATCAGCATGCCTTTCAGCTTGTTAGCTTCTTCAGTGAGGAAGATAACAGGCTCAGAGAGGCATGCTGACAGAGGAGCCTTCGAGGGACAAATATGGACATCAAAAAGCCTGGATATGGCCCTGGAGCTGCAGTTTGCCCAGTTCTGATCTAGGCCCACATGAAGTTTAATATACTGGCTAAGGGTTTTATTTCCCCAGTCATCCCCGATTTAAAGGATTATGAGGTAGGGTTGTCTTTTCTCCCTTCTCTTCTATAGCAATAAAAACTTGCCATTAACATCTGGCAAAGGGAATTACACTTCAGAAAACAACCAAATAGGTCTTTTTTTTGCGCTATAAACAAAAAAGAGCGACAAATTTGAACAGAAAAAAAAACGAGCACCATATCTTACTTTTTGCTATAATAAATATCCCAATTTTTTTTATCAAAAGAATAGAAATATGTTTCCCTCACTTTAGGCCAATGTGTATTCTTCTACATATTGTTAGTAAACGTTACATTAAGATAAAAAGGCAAAGGTTATGCAACAAATGGTATGTTAAGCCACTATAATTGGAAGTTGTAAGACTACTTATACCGATTGCATTGGTTGGAATGTCCGTTACGATTTTCTGTCAATGTTTTATCTTTACCAATAAAAATTATTTTGAGAAAAAAAAAAAAAAGAAAAAAAAGCCTTGTGTGTGTGTAGCAGCTGCCCCCCGCACCCCCTAAATACTTACCCGAGTCCCACCTCTAGCCAGCGATGTCCACGAGTCCCTCGGCTATCCAGAACAATCCATTATTGGCTGAGACAGTGCAAAACTATACTACTCAAAAGTGCAAAACTTAATTCTAGGCGCATGTTTAAAAAATAAAAAAAAAATAAACGCAAGACTCTTAAAGTGGTAGTTCACCCTCCAAAAAATTTCCAGCAGGGCATAGCGCCCACCCACCCCACCGGCAGTATGCCGGCGTTTTATTTTTTATGTAGATACCTTTTTACTGGCTCTCTTCCGATCCGGCGAATGTGATTGACGTCCCCTCAGCCCGAAGCATGCAGCGCGTCACGAGATGCCAAAGGAACCCGAACGTCGGTGCGGCCCTATACGGCGCCTGCGCACCGACGTTCGGGTTCCTTTGGCATCTCGTGACGTGCTGTATGCGCTGGGCTGAGGGACGTCACTTACAGCCTGTGATTGTAAACGCCCAGTACCACGAAATCGCCGGAGGGTAAGAGAGCCCGTAAAAAGGTGAGGGAAAAAAATAAATAAAAAAAACACCGGCATACTGCCAGTCGGATGGGTGTTCGCGATCGCGATCTCCATTAAACTCCCCCCCCCGCGCAAATGGCACCGATCGAGCGGTACCACTACTCGGGTGTGGCCATAGGAAAGTCTTCTGTCATCTTGGTACACCAGGCAGTGGCTGTCTCGTCAGGAAGTGATGTTTCGTCGCTGCCATCTTGCTCCACCCCACACTCCTCACTAACATTACTGTGCAGAAGGGGGCAAGCGGACATCTTGTTACACCCAACAGAGTTTTAGATTTCACAGTTATTTTCAACACAAAAACTGAGCTTATGTGCTTAAATACAGTATATGTAAATCTGACGGACTGTTTACATGTTAAATTTTAAAAGCAGCAGCAAACCTTACATACTTGTAATGTGACAGAACACCTCTAATTTTCCCATTTAGTTAAATGGGAAAATCAGAGCCTTTTACACATTAGCAAGCATGCAAGGTCAGCAGGTTTGCTGCGGCTTTTAAAATGTAACATGAAAACAGTCCGTCAGATTTACATATACTGTATTTAAAGCACATAAGCTCAGTTTTGTGTTGAAAATAACTTTAAATAAATACATTTCTGAGAATCGTGATCTTCATTTTATGCAAAAGAATCGTGATTCACATTTTTCGCAGAAACGTGCAGCTCTAGCGTACACACGACCATTTTTCATGTCATGGAAAAAACTTCCCCCCCCCCCCCGACGTGACTGTTGTCAAGCTTGCCTTGCCTTGAGACTAAATGGCAGACCCTACCACCTACTATATCTACAGAGAAATGGAATGTTTTATGCTCCTCATATGTTGGTCTCACCAGCAGTTAAATATAAGATTCATTATTTTACAAAGGGCCTTATTTGCTTTGACACACACACACACAAACGCCGTTTGGATGGCAATTGCACAAGATAAGATCAAATTTAATTTGTACAAACAAACCTATCTTCTGTTCCACTGCAAAAAAAAATATATAATAACAATAACAACAACAACAATAATAATAATAAGAGATATATGGCCACGCTTAATTGTATAAAATATTATAAACCTCAAGCAGATTTCATGAACCTCATTTGGGGTTGTCAAATTATACCTGACTTAACCACTTAACCTGCCATGAATAAGCACTGATCCAGTGCGAAACGCGTCGGCTGTTCCTTGTTTCCACTGCTGTGACCCTATTTTTGTACATGCTGTCTATTGAATAAAAGACCACCCATCAGGTTTTGGAGTGCGGCTATCCATTTTTCTTTGTCTTCATTTTGCTTAGTGCACCGCCAGCACCCTCGGTATCCTGCACCACCTGTAACCATTTAGTGATCCCACCTGGAGCGGTGACTCCTTTCTCTTTAACCACTTAAGACCCGGACCAATACGCTGGTAAATGACCCAAGGTGTTTTTGCGATTCGGCACTGCGTCGCTTTAACAGACAATTGCGCGGTCGTGCGACGTGGCTCCCAAACAAAATTTGCGTCCTTTTCTTCCCACAAATAGAGCTTTCTTTTGGTGGTATTTGATCACCTCTGCGATTTTTATTTTTTGCGCTATATACAAAAATAGAGCGACATTTTTGAAAAAAAAACACTATTTTTTACTTTTTGTTAAAAAAAAAATCAAATAAACTAAATTTTAGTCAAACATTTAGGCCAAAATTTATTTAGCCACATGTCTTTAGTAAAAAAAAAAAAAAAAAAAAAAAAAAAAAAAATCGCAATAAAAAAAAATAGCTACCTAGCGGGAACAGCGACACTAATACAGCGATCAGAAAAATGATCGCTTAGTGACGCTGGCAATAGGGAGTGAAAGGGTTAACTAGGGCGGTGATCAGGGGGTTAAAACTTTATTAGGGGGGTGGGGGGGCTATCCTGAACCTAACACTAACTGTTTTTTACACTGCCTGTGTTGTGTTGGTGCACACTTACTTGTGATGTCTTCTCTCATCAGCAGCGGTGGGAAACACCGCTGCGATGAGAGATTACATCATTTCCTCCTTCCTGTGTAAACACAGGAGGAGGAAGTTACACGAAGGGGGGGGCGGGGGGGGGCGGGTAAACGCCGACATCCGCCCGCTCATCCCGGATCGCTCCCGGAGCCAGGGGGACCCCCGCACGCCGCGGAGGGGGTCCCGATGGGACCCCCGAACCGCACTTAGGCGGGGACGTAAATTTACGCCCTTGTGCCTGTACGTGCCATTCTGTGGCCGTATATGTGCGTGCGGGGGTCCTTAAGTGGTTAAAGTGATTACTATCTTACTGCAACTCCCTCTTCTCTGTACACCTGACGTATACTGGAAGAAAATTGGCCATGCTAGATTTTATAGGTACATAAATCCTGTTTAAGGTTTGCAAAGTCAAAGCTAAAATTAGTGGCATCCATCCTCCTCTACTGTTTCCCAGTGGAAAATATTGTTAAGCCTAGGTTCACATTGGAGCGATTTGAGAGATCAAATCGCATGACAAGTCGCAGCCTATTGGCGGCAATGGCACTGTTCCAATCAGTGCAACACCGATTTTGTGGCTACGCACTGATTTGCAAAAGTAGTTTCTGCACTACTTTTGCCGATTTCAGGTGCGATTTCAATAGACATCTGTGTATGAAGCCACCCAGATGTCTATCAAGTAGCACCTGAAATCGCGCTGACCTTGCTACCTTGAAATTTCAAAGTAGCATCAATGTGAACCAGGGCTTAATCATATTCTTTTTATATGAAAATAAGGACTTTCTGCTAAAACGTCATCAAATTTGGTCAAAAGGAAACCACAAATAATGAAATGGCAGCTTGTATCCATATATAAAGTCTCATGCACATGGGTGCCTGGAGCCAAAAAAAATGTTGGCATATTTCCCCACCCAGGAGCCACAGATGCTGAATTAATTGGCTGTGGGGAGGTATACGACAGTACTTGTATAAACACCCACATGCATTTGTATGTGCGCCCCTGTAGGCAGGTTGACTGTGTCCATGTGCAAACATTTGTACACATGTTCAATGTACATGCAAGTACCTGCATCCAGCGGCATACATTCATACGGATGTGCATGTTAATGCAAGTACTGGCATATACCTACATACCACAGTCAGATGTGTCCAGGCTTGGACACCCATCCATAACCACAGGTAACTTGCTTGGTATGCCGCTACATGTGAACAGCGATGGCCTCTGTCAGCCTGTCAATACCTTGTACTGACTGACACTATTCACATGCACCTGTCCTTCAAGCCACAAAAATCCACTGTATGTGCCTAACCAGCCAAGTGAAGGACATGCATAATGAAAATAAAATTCATAAATAAGTACAGGGTCTGCTTTAAAAAAAAAAAAAAAAAAAGGAAAATTTGTGACTTGTTTAACCACTTAAGACCCGGAACATTATGCAGATAAAAAGGACCTAGCCAGTTTTTGCGATTTGGCACTGCATCAATTTAACTGACAATTGCGCGGTCGTGCGATGTGACTCCCAAACAAAATTGGCGTCTTTTTTTTCCCCACACATAGAGCTTTCTTTTGGTGGAATTTGATCACCTCTGCCCCAAAATATCCCCCCAAAAAAAAAGAAGTATAAAAAAACATTTTTTTCCTCAGTTTAGGTCGATACGTATACTTCTACATATTTTTGGTTAAAAATGGCGGCGATCAGCAATTTTTTTCATGACTGCGACATTATGGCGGACACATCAGACACTTTTGACACATTTTTGGAACCATTGTCATTTTCACACTGAAAAGTGCTATAAAAATGCCCCGATTACTGTGAAAATGACAATGGCAGTGAAGGGGTTAACCACTAGGGGGGCACTAAGGGGTTAAGTGTGCCCTAAGGGAGTGTGTCTTACTATAGGGGGTGTGGCTGTAGGCGTGACGTCACTGATCGTCGTTCCCTATATCAGTGTCACTGCCACACAGAAGAACGGGGAAGGTGCGTTTACACTCGCCTCCCCCCGTCCTTCAGCTCCTGTGACCAATCGTGGGACATGGGCGGTGATCGGGTCTGCGGGTCCCGCCGTCCCGGAGCTTCGGACCGGGTCGCGTGCGTGACCCATGGCTGGGCTTTAAGGCGACCTGTACATATCCGTGCCATTCTGCCGACGTATATTAGCGTTAGCCGGTCCTTAAAGGAACACTAAAGGTTCATTTTTTATTAGATCAATTGATTGCTGTAAGCTAAAGCATTTAAATATCACATCTCGTTTTTCCTTTTGACCTCCAAAATACAGTAATCCAGGATTGAAAATGCCATTTCCTGTCTCTCCTCTTCTTGCTTTCCACCAGCATCTGCATGGTGGAAAGCAGAATGTGCTCACTCCCTCCCTATGACTACAGCCCTTCGTGAAGATGCTCTCTTAACCCTCATAGCCATGGAGGCCAAGCCTAATAGGAACTGTAGTTCCCATTAGGCCGTGATGTAGCAAGAATGAATGCGCACCGCAAACCAGGAAGTCAGTGAGAATAATGATTGAAGAGAGATGGAGGTGAATAAAACAGATCGATTTCAACAGGTATCAAACTAGTTATAATGTAAAACATTACTTTTTACTTTATCAGCTACTGTCAGACTTTAATTTAAGAGGAAAATATTTTTGTCTTTACAACCCCCTTAAGTGGTTAACAACTTGCCAACTAGGCCAATCCTGACATTTCTCTCCTACATGTAATAATCTAGTTTGCTAGAATATTACATACAACCCCCGAACATTACATTTTTTTTTTTTTTTTTTAGCAAAGACCCTAGAAAAAACAATGGCCGCCATTGCAAACTTTTAATCTCACATGGTATTTTTTTTTTTTTTAAACGTGTTTTTTTTTTTTTTTTTTTATAAAAACACCACACACACACGGAAGTTAGCCCCATTTTTTTGCATAATGTGAAAGATGAAGTTAAGCCATGTAAATAGATACCAAACATGTCACGCTGCAAAATTGCACAAGCTTGTGGAATGGTGCCAAACTTCAGTAGTTAAAAATCCCCACAGGCGATGCTTTAACATTTTTTACTGGTTACATGTTTTGATTTACAGAGGAGGGCTGAATTATTGCTCTCGCTCCAACGTTCGCAGTGACACCTCACATGTGTGGTTTGAACATCGTTTTCATATGTGGGAGGGACTTATGTATGCATTCGCTTCTGCATGCAAGCACACTGGGACAGGGTCACTTTAAAAAAAAAAATAATATTGTTAATTATACTTTTTAGTTTGACACTTAAAAAAATAAAATTTTGATCACTTTTATTCCCATTATAAAAGGAATGTAAACTTCCCCTCTGGCCGCCCGTAAGAACGATCAAGCAGCTGACCAGCCACTGATCGTTCTTATGGTGTAGGGAATCGCCAGCTGAAAAAGCAGATACTGAATGATACCTGTAGCTGCACGCATCATTCAGATATACACCCACAAAGCCGTCAGCAAGTGGTTAAAATGTATTTTAATAAGTTCCAAAATGCATCTGTGTAAAAATCTATTTGCTGGCAATGTTGAACTGCTTGGCAGAATAAGGGTTAACTCAGAACTAAATGCAAAACTTTTTCATGTTAGAGAGAATACTGATGTCAGTTTTTTTGTGTGTGTGCGCATTCCATAGAGGGCATTTCTCTACAGCAAACATGACAAATATAGAGGATAAATCTCCCTAAAGGGAGCCCAGACAGCAATGAAAACCTTGAAGGGGGGGGGGGGGGTCACTCTTTAAGATGACAAATGGAGCAGCTAGAGATCCATACACCTTGAAAAAAACGTGCAAATTGCACAAGAATAGGTAATTTTCCCTCAAGATTTTATTTAATCTTGTAACTTTTAATAAAGAAATATTTCAAGTCACGAGTGACTTGCATTCTAATCCTGAGAAATTATATGTAAATTTGGCTACCGCTTAAACACTTACCCCCTTTGGATCTTTAACAAAGTAACTCCCACTTGAGCCTTGTGATATTCTTTCTGGAAAAACACCATTTTCAATGGCTTGTTCTGCTCTGTGAATAATGTCAGCAAATTCAATATCATCCAAAATGACATTTAGCTCTTCAGTACCATGACCTAGAACAAAAAATAAGATGATACAAAAAATACTGACATACTGTAAGTAAATAAGGGAGTCTTTAAAAGGAGTTGTAAAGGAAAAAACATTTTTTGCTGAAATGACTGTTTACAGGGTATATAGAGACATAATAGTTAACTGATTCCCTTTAAAAATGATTAAAAATAGATACAAAATAAAATAAAAATCATATAATGTACCTGCAGTTCTAGTTTAGTTTTTGCATGCTTTTTCCTGACATACTGTAAGTAAATAAGGGAGTCTTTAAAAGGAGTTGTAAAGGAAAAAACATTTTTTGCTGAAATGACTGTTTACAGGGTATATAGAGACATAATAGTTAACTGATTCCCTTTAAAAATGATTAAAAATAGATACAAAATAAAATAAAAATCATATAATGTACCTGCAGTTCTAGTTTAGTTTTTGCATGCTTTTTCCTGGTTCTCTAATGTACAGAGCCAGTGGTGGTTTTAAAAAGAAAGTGATTGGTGCTGAGGGGTTTTAGACACACAGTAATCAAACCTCCTTGATTAGTGACCACAGAGAGAAAGCTCCCAGTACTGTGGTGATAAGGAAACAAACGACCAGGAAGTGTGGAGATCAGAGGAGGATTACAGCAACTTGAGCGCAAAAAAGGGATTTTTGAATACAGCTTACCTGTAAAATCCTTTTCTTGGAGTACATCACGGGACACAGAGCGGCATATTCATTACTATGTGGGTTATATGGAGTACCTTCAGGTGTGGACACTGGCAATCTTCAAACAGGAAGTCCCCTCCCTATATAACCCCCTCCCCTAGAGGGAGTCCCTCAGTTTTGTAGCAAGCAGTATGCCTCCCAAAATGGTCACCCAAAAGAGGGGTGGGAGCTCTGTGTCCCGTGATGTACTCCAAGAAAAGGATTTTACAGGTAAGCTGTATTCAAAAATCCCTTTTTCTTTCTCGTACATCACGGGACACAGAGCGGCATATTCATTACTATGTGGGATGTCCGAAAGCAATGCTTTAATGAGGGGAGGGAGACATCTTCCAAAGAAGGATTCAATTTAGAGATAAACTCAAATCATAATAATTCCAACTTAGTCAAGAAAAAACTTTTTTTTTTTTTTTTTTTTTATAACCAAGGGTGTTTCTGATCCCGAGGATTTCAAACTGCAGCCTGTAGTACTGCCTGTCCAAAGGCAGAATCCGCATTCCTTCTCACGTCTAGTTGATAAAACCTTGTAAACGTGTGGACTGATGACCACGTTGCTGCCTTGCATATCTGAGCCATAGAGATCTGATGGTGTGCTGCCCAAGAGGCGCCCATGGCCCTGGTAGAATGGGCCTTTACCGACAACGGAGGAGGCAACCTCTTCAACCCGTAGGCTTGAATGATTAATTGTCTAATCCATCTTGAGATGGTGGATTTTGCAGCTGCCTGCCCCTTCTTGGGGCCATCTGGTAGAACGAATAACACATCTGTTTTCCGGATCTTTTCTGTAGCTTTAAGATAGGCCTTCATGGCCCGGACAATATCCAAGGTATGCAGCAACCCCTCCTTTCTAGATGTAGGTTTTGGAAAGAAGGATGGAAGTACCAAATCCTGGTTTAAGTGAAATTTGGATATAACCTTTGGTAGAAAGGAAGGATGGGGCCGGAGAACTGCCCTGTCCTTATGCAGAACAAGATATGGTTCCTTACACGATAAGGCTGCTAATTCTGACACTCTCCTGGCCGAAACTATGGCGACCAAGAAAACCAATTTTCTTGTCAGTAAGAGTAAAGGAATCTCAGCCAGAGGCTCAAAAGGCTGTTTCTGTAGAGTGGACAGGACAAGATTTAAGTCCCAAGGACAAACTGGTGACTTGACAGGAGGATTAATACGCAAGACCCCCTGTAAGAAGGTCTTTACCAGCGAGTGGGTGGCCAGCGGCCTCTGAAACCACACTGACAGAGCTGAGATCTGTCCTTTGATTGTGCTTAGTGCCAGGCCTTTATCCACTCCTAGCTGGAGAAAACTTAACACCCTATCAATAGTATATTTGCGGCAATTCCATCTTTTGGATTCACACCAGCCTATATAATTCCTCCACACCCTGTAATAAATTACCCTGGAGACCGGCTTTCTAGCCTTAATCAGGGTAGGGATTACCTGCCTAGACAGACCCCTACCCCTGAGAATCAGGGATTCAGCCTCCAGGCCGTCAAATTTAGACGTTGTAATGTAGGGTGGAGGATCGGACCTTGTGAGAGTAGGTCTGGTTGTAGAGGAAGAGTCCAAGGGTCTCCCACTGCCATATTCAGGACTAGCGAGTACCAAGCCCTCCGGGGCCAAGCTGGAGCTATTAGAATGACTGGCTTGTGCTCCACTCTGATCCTGCGCAACAGGCGGGGGAGTAACTGTAGTGGAGGGAATGCATATAGAAGTTTGAATTGATGCCAAGGGCACACCAACGCATCGGTTCCGCAGGCCATAGGATCCCTCGCTCGCGACACGAACCTGTCTAGTTTCTTGTTGAACCTGGATGCCATTATATCTACGTCTGGCGTTCCCCACCTCTGGCAGATTGTCTGAAAGACCTGGGGATGCAGAGACCACTCCCCTGGCAACAGACTCTGGCGACTTAAGAAGTCTGCCTGCAGGTTGTCCACTCCTGGAATGAATATCGCTGAAATGCAGGGTACATGAGCCTCTGCCCATTGAAAAATCAAGTTCACTTCCCTTTGAGCGGCCTGGCTCCTGGTTCCCCCTTGGTGGTTTATGTATGCCACCGCCGTGGCATTGTCTGACTGGATTCTCACCGGGAACCCCTTTAATCTGGAGGTCCACGCCAACAGGGCTAGGCGAGCCGCTCCGATTTCCAAGATATTGATGGAGAGCTGCCTCTCTGCTTTCACCCAAGTTCCCTGGCGGGAGAACCCCTCGAAGACCGCCCCCCAGCCTGCCAGGCTGGCGTCTGTGGTAACTACCTTCCAGACAACAGGGCTGAAGGATCTTCCCTTTAGAAGGTTCTGAGGGTTCAACCACCAGGCCAGGCTTTGTCGGACCCTTGATGATAGCGTCAAAGGGGACTCTAAGGCATGTGCCCTCTTGCCCCAGGCTGCTAAAATGGCTGCCTGTAGGACGCGAGTGTGGATCTGAGCGTATGGTACTGCCTCGAATGTGGCCACTAGCTTGCCTAGTAATCGCATACACAGGCGAATAGTTGGTCTTCTCTTGTTTATAACCAACTGAACCAACCCCTTGATCGCCTTGATCTTTACAAGGGGCAGGAACACCTTTTGACGTTCCGTGTCTAACCTCATGCCGAGGTATTCCAACTGCTTTGTAGGCTGGAATGCTGACTTTCCCTGGTTTAGGACCCAGCCGAATTCTTCGAGGTACCGAACCGTGAGGTTTACTGCCTTCTGCAGACCCGTCCGTGAATGATCTATAATTAAAAGGTCGTCCAAGTATGCTAGGACTGTGACTCCTTGGATTCTTAAATTGGCCAGAACTGGGGCTAGGATCTTCGTGAATACCCGGGGGGCCGTGGCCAGCCCGAAAGGGAGCGCCCTGAATTGGAAGTGTCGCTGCCCGACCGCGAAGCGTAAAAACCTTTGATACGACTGACAGATTGGTACATGAAGGTAAGCATCTTTTATGTCTATGGAGGCCAGAAAATCGTTCTTCTGAAGCGCGGCGGCTGCTGACCGGATGGATTCCATCCGGAAGGACCGCACCCTTAGATAACCGTTTAACCTCTTTAGGTCCAAAATTGGCCTGACATCGCCGTTGGGCTTTGGTATGACAAAGAGATTGGAATAGAAACCTAGGCCTTGCTCTTGGGCTGGCACTTCTAAAATTACGTCCTGGCAAAGCAGGTGATCCAAGGCTGCCAGCATTGAGGCCTTCCTTGCTGTATCCCTTGGTAGCCTTGATTCTTGAAAATGAGGCGGAGGATACCTTAGAAATTCCAGTCTGTAACCTGTGGTTACAGATGCCCGGACCCATTTGTCGGGGATCTTGGCTTCCCAGACTTCTGAGAAGAGACGAAGCCTTCCCCCCACCCGTGAGAGTGGGGGCGCCCCTTCATAAGGCAGACTTAGGGGCTGCCTTTGACGGCTTGCGATACCACGGCTTCTTACCCCCAGGGGTTTGTCCCTGCGATCTACTGTTACCGTTGGATCGCGCAGGCGGCCGTCGATACTGCCTGGAATTAGAGGGCCCCGAGACAGGAAAAAGCTGCCTTTTAAATGTAGGAGCCCGGAATGTCTTTTTTACCGGTAAAAGGGTACTCTTGCCATTTGAAATAGTCTGAATATATTTATCCAGATCCTCTCCGAAGAGTCGCCCTCCATGGAAGGGAAATCCTGCCAGAAGCTTTTTGCATGGGGGTTCTGCCGCCCAGTTCTTCAACCATAAGAGCCTTCTCATGTGTACCAAACATAGTGATAAACGAGAAGCCTGCTGGATGGAATCTTTTATAGCATCTACCGCAAAACACAGAACTCTGGGAATGTCAGCAAACTCTTCTGCTTGTTGGGTAGGCATGTCTTTTAACATCTCTTTTGTCTGGTCTTTTAATGCCTGACAAACTCCAATTGCAGCTACCGCTGGCTGCACCACTGCTCCTGCCGTAGCAAAGGATGCTTTTAAAAGTGTTTCTAATCTTTTATCAACCGGATCTCTAAACATATGTATATTTTCCACCGGGCAAGTTAGTGATTTATTCACACATGAGATGGCTGCATCCACTACTGGGAGCTTCCATCTCTTGGAGAATTTTTCCTCCATGGGATAAATGACCGCAATCTTTTCGGTGGCAGAAAAACCCTGTCCGGCCGTACCCAATCCCGAAAGATCAATTCCTCCAAGAGAGGATGGACCGGAAAAACTGCGTTGCTTAACGGGGCTCTCAAAGAGCCCAGAGAGGATACCGGAGGAACCTGAGGTTCTGGTAATGGCAAACTAAATGCCGAGCGGACCATGTCCGTCAAAGACTGTACCCACAGTCTTTCTGTCTGGGAGTCTGAAAATGGTTCCTCAGAGGTAGACCCCTCAATCCCTGAACCCTCTTGGTTCAGGTCCAGTTGATCCTCCTGTGATTCTAATTCCTCCGGAGAGGGAATCTCAGCATCTGAGGATACACTGCCTGGTGATGGGGATCTAACCCGTTTCTTACCAGGAATAGCTCTAGCGATCAATGCTGCTATTCTCTCTTCTAGCCCCCCTAGGGATACGGCTAGCATCTCCTCTGTGATAAACACAGGGCTGGGCTGATCTGGGCCAGCCTCCGCACCAGATCCCCCTAATGGCTCATCCAAGGCGCTTCTTAAATTAATAAGCTGCGGGGAAAGAATCGGCATATCAGAATCAGAAAGGGAACCCTTTTGTTTTTTGGTCTTTTTTGTACCCTTTGACCCCGAACCCTTGGAAGCCATAATAAAAAATCGAGGGACTCCGCCCACACAACAGACTGTAGTGGCCAGGAGTACAATTCCAGAGTTTAGGGGAAAGTAGATCACTAGTGTCCCCACAAACTGATGGGCCTGTATGTTGGTCTTTTTTTTTTTTTTTTTTTTTTTTTAAATAATTATATATTTTCTATGACCATACACAATGCCCCTAACTTAAGTTTGCCAGCCTCCAACCTGCTGTCAAATAAGGGGGATTCTTTGGCTTAACAATAGACATTGGGACAAAGTCCACATGTACTACCCCTTTTCCGCCACCGGGAGTCACTGTTCTGCCGCCCTGCGTCCTCTCTTGAAACAATCAGCCACAGACTGAGCCCTGACAAGGCCTGCTGTCTATAACAGCAGAAGGGCGCGCCCCTGTATGACGCCGCAGGCCCGCCCCCCCCCGCCCTCCTGTCTGGATGGCGCGAAAATTCGTCAATAAGACGCGCGCGTGCACGCGCGCGCGCGCGTACCCGGAAACAGGAAGAACATGGAGGAGCCGCGCTGCTGGAGATCCATGGCGCAGAAACGGCGGCAGATTCAAAAACTCCCGGCCAGGTAGGACTCTTTTAAGGCCCCTAAGGATCCTTTACTAGCCTCTAGGAAGAAACAGCAGGTTAGCTAGCAACACACTTTAGACAGGGGGGCCTAGTGATGGGGGGAGAAAGGGTGTCATCCTGTCTCTAAGACATAGTGATCACAGTTGCCCATGCAGAGCATACTCAGGCTATCCCCCCTTTTAGGTTACCCCGGGGAGCCTGCTGTCGAACCAAGTCCCGCAGGCTCCCCCTTACCTGCTCCATGCTGCAGGATGTTTGACCAGCAAACTGATCCAGTCTTCTCCCATCTCCGTGGGTAGCGTAGTAGACCTTCAGGCCCTGGGGTCCTATGAAGGTACCCACTGTCCTGGACCTATATAGCACCCTGGCAAAACAGGAACCTTATGGTTTTTGCAAACTCCAAGTCCTGGGCCCAGGGTCCAGCCCTCCAAAGAGGAGCATTATAGGCAAAACCCCACGGTTTGGGGCCCGGGTACTGTCCACTTTGGCACTGAGGCTCCTTGGACAGATCCGGTTAGCCCGCCCTTAATCCCAAAGGATGTGGAGCAAAGCTATTCCGTGACCAACACCTAAGACACTGGCGAAAAAACTGAGGGACTCCCTCTAGGGGAGGGGGTTATATAGGGAGGGGACTTCCTGTTTGAAGATTGCCAGTGTCCACACCTGAAGGTACTCCATATAACCCACATAGTAATGAATATGCCGCTCTGTGTCCCGTGATGTACGAGAAAGAAAAACAAACAATGAGGACATTAAAAAACAGCCCTGCAATAAGGTAAAGGAAGCTATTAAGATAAAAATATATATTTCCTTTACAAACCCTTTAAAAAGGAGTGCTCCAGGAATCGTCCTCAAGAAACGCCAACAGGTCATGTTTTCAAATGATCCTTTATTAAATTATTTACAAGTGCGCTTCATTTTGCACTCGGTAAAGTCTTGTCTAAGAAAGAACCCACATTGTATGCGATGTTGTGTTCATATACTGTTTGCAGAATTCAGACCTGCCAGCAATTATGTACAGAGAAGGGGCAGATTGTTTTCAGAACCATTAGGGTCACCTGGAACCCACCCAACAACATAAGTATACACACACACACACACACACACACACATATTAAATTTATTTATTAGATAGATAGGATAGAATAAAGAACACACTATTGTTAAAATTGCACCACCCTTATTTTATCCTGTATGCACAGATCCACCCCTTCCTGCACTGGCTACCTGGGGAAGGTCAGCTAACACAGGCAGGGTAGCCGACCTGCACATGCTCAGTTGTGTCTTTAAAAGGGGTTGTAAAGGTTTGTTTTTTATTTTCTAAATAGGTTCCTTTAACCACTTAAGGTCCGCCGCACGACTATACACGTCCTTCATTTGAAAAGGGATAGCTCGATAACGGCAGCAGCAGTTCTGTGTGCTTTTTTCTGCACTAAAAATGCATATACAGTGTTTTCCCATATATTCCAATGGCTCTAGTTCACACCAGTGCAGTCAGTTCCGGTGCAGGAACTGACTGTATTGGTGCAGAAAATACTTAGCAATATGGAACACGCGTGCCCTCTAGCGGCCGAAAAAGATAGGACGTAGAGCTACGTGCTCCCGCGTAGCAGAGCCACCGTCCCGCAGTAATATGACGGCGGGCGGTCGGCATGTAGTTAAAGGAGCACTAAAGGTTTGTTTTTTATTAGATCAATTGATTGCTGTAAGCTAGAGCATTTAAATATCACTTACCTCATTTTTCCTTTTGACTTCCAAAATACAGTAATCCAAGTTTGAAAATGCCATTTCCTGTCTCTCCTCTTCTTGCTTTCCACCAGCAACTGCATGGTGGAAAGCAGAATGTGCTCACCCCCTCCCTATGACTACAGCCCTGCGTGAAGATGCTCTCTTAACCCTGACAGGCATGGAGGCCAAGCATAATGGGAACTGTAGTTCCCATTAGCCCGTGATGTAGCAAGAATGAATGCGCACCGCAAACCAGGAAGTCAGTCAGAATAACGATTCAGGAGTGACAGGGGTGAATAAAACAGCTTGATTTCAACAGGTATCAAACTAGTTATACTGCAAAACATTACTTTTTACTTTATCAGCTACTGTCAGACTTTAATTTAAGAGGAAAATATCTTTGTCTTTACAACCCCTTTAACTTCCATGGATGGCCTGGAGGTCTTTGTGAGATGGTTGCAGTTCAGTTTTTGTATCACTTTTGTTAGTGTTCTGACAAGTAAAGTTTTGTTGATCCTTGTAAAAAGAAAGAGGTTACCGCGCTAGGAATACAAAAATAAGCCTAAACAATGTGAGCTGCAACAACAAGTGTTATACACACACCAAAAATAGAAGAAGCTAAAGTTGCGCTGTGAGAAAAATAATAAAAACTAAATAACATAAAATATTGTACAGATAGAGTGTAACTACAATTTGGAACAAAGTTCAGTAGGCTGTAAACAAGTCCAAAACTGTGGATAAGATGAGCAGATATTCAATCGTGCATAATAATATTGGCAATAATCCTGAAAAGGTGAAGTCCAACAGATAGTGCAGATTCATATGCCGCCACCACCACCAAAACTTTTAAATTGGAGGCTTACCAGAAGACAAGCATAGCAAGCTTGCGGCTACAACCCCAGCCAGGGCCTCTAACACAGCGCCGGGTAAGGATGTGCTGGAGATCTTCCAGGTGGATCCTCAGCAGTAGATAATAACAAAACAAAAAAAACTTACACATATTGTCTTACTGAACTTCACTATGCAAGTTTTTTTTTGTTTTTGTTATGATCTAATGCTGGAGGATTCACCTGGAAGATCTCAAGCACATCCTTACCCGGCGCTGTGTTATAAAGGCCCTGGCTGGGGTTGTAGCCGCAAGCTTGCTATGCTTGTTCTCTGGTAAGCCTCCAATTTAAAAGTTTTGGTGGTGGTGGCATATGAATCTGCACTATCTGTTGGACTTCACCTTTTCAGGATTATTGCCAATATTATTATGCACAATTGAATATCTGCTCATCTTATCCACAGTTTTGAACTTGTTTACAGCCTACTGAACTTTGTTCCAAATTGTAGTTACACTCTATCTGTACAATATTTTATGTTATTTTGTTTGTATTATTTTTGTTGATCCTTCTTGTACCCTTTAATTTACTTGTGTAAAGAAAGTATTTTCTCAGTGTCAGAAACCATGAATCAGACGGAGACAGAAGTACAGTTAAAGCACACTTGTTTAATAACAATAAAAAAGGTAAACAGCGTAAGCGTAGTCAAAACAAGCCAGTGTTCAGTAACCGGATCGAGTAGTTGGCCAAGGCAATGTCAGAGCGCCAGAGATAAAATGAATAGTCCAACAAGCAGGATCAGGAGCAAGAAGGAACGCCAGCCGAGCAAGTCCACAACAGGAACGCAGGAGAAAGTCTCAGATGTTGACAAAGGCGAAGGCAGAGATGAAGTGAGCTGGAAGGCTTTAAGTAGGTTGGACTGACGGGCAGATCATCAACAGGTGAGGCACTGTGTAGAGAAAGGAGCTGGCAATTAGCCGACAGCTGAGCGGCCAGCTCAGAAAGAAAGAAACAAATCCAGCCCCGACAGTACCCCCTCAACTGCCCCTCCACCCTATGAGAACCACTGTGTTGGAGGGGAAAAGTATATGGAAATCACGGAGGAGGACAGGGACATGTACATCCCAGGATGAGACACAAGAGCGTTACTCCGGACTATACCCTTTCCAATGCACCAGGAACTGTATGCGCCCACGGGAAACCTAAGAGAGTCAACAATGGACTGTACTTCATACTTCTCATGGTTCTCAACCTGTATAGAGTGAGGACATGGCACCGAGGTGGTGAAACAGTTGCAGACCAAAAGGTTTTTATAAGGAGACATGAAACATTAGAGATAAGCATACTGGAAGGAAGATCCAACTCGTAAGCCACTGGGTTTATCCTGCAAAGGATTTGGATAGGCCCAATAAACCAAGGTGCGAACTTACCAACCTGGTAAAAAGGCGCAGGCAGTCGCCTCTCTTACAAACTGTTAGTACTTTCCAAACACAGTGGGGGTCTCGCCCTCCCAGACATGAGGGCATACTACCAGGCAGTTCACCTGGGAAGGCTTATAGATTGGTGCCGCCATTGGGAGACTAAGCTCTGGACGCGGTTGGAGCAGAGCCAATCCGTAGTACCCCTCGCGAGGGCACCTTGGTGTCATGTGAACTTGCCAGCACAGACCAGGTGGCACCCGCTGATTGGTAACACATCACGCATATGCGCGCCTCTTCACACAGGCGTCGATATCCTCGCCTGACTCCCCTCTATACCCCATTCTGGGAAACCCCCGGTTTGCGCCGGGCCTACACGATGGGGCCTTTCGAAGACTAGCCGAGACGGGCTTGCACCAGGCCTCAAACTTTAGCTCTGGGGGACAGTGGAAATCGATTGCACATCTCTCAGATCAGTCGGCCTGTTCCGCTTGGATTTCTGGAGAGCTTTTCAGCTGGGACACTTTCTCCGCTCTGCTTTAGGACGACCGACCTCTTACAACCCTAGAGGAATTATGCAATACCTCTGGAGCGATAACACACACTATCACTAGCTTACAACCTCTTGAATACACCACGGCCTGACTTCACGCCCCCGGGGTTGCTTAACTGGGAGGTGGAGCTAAACTGTCACTTCAGTGAGTCCAAACGCCAGCGTATTCTCAACCTTACACATAGGTCCTTTACACATAGGTCCTCCATCTGCGCTAAGTCCCAGGAGACCAACTACAAATTGCTATCCAGACAGTACAGAACCCCTGTACTGCTGAATAAATTCTTCCCGGCGACGTTGGACCTTTGCTGCCTGCTGCCCGGCAGACAAGGGAACACTTGTACACATCTTTTGGTCCTGCCCGAGCCTAACACAATTATGACGGGTGGTGAGAGACACTGCCCAGAGATTCACGGAACATACTATACCAGACGACCCTGCGGTGCTTCTTCTACACGCAGCAGACATCCCTGAGAAACTGTACAAAAAAAAAACAGTGATTAGACATCTACTGGATGCAGCTAAAGCCTGCATCCCACTCCTCTTGAAGAGCACTTCACCACCACCCATTGCTCTATGGTTTCAGAAAGTAGAGGAAATAAACACATGGAGGACCTGATCCTCACAGCACAAAACAGACAGGAGGCGTTCTCTAACACGTGGCAGATGTGTAACATGTTTGTCTATTCAGACAAGGGCCAGGCTCTCCAGGTAATTCCGGCAAAGGTATAAAACAAGCTTCCAGGGCGAGCTTGCCTGATCTGTACGAATTAAGACGCATTATCGAAACAGATCATATTGACACTATGCTCATGGGTACATCCTCCCTCCCCCCGCTACTCTCGGACTATGCTATTCTCTACCTTTTCTTCTCTTTCCTTCTCTACCCCCACTCGGAGGGATTTCCTTGTGTAGAATTAAAAAAATAAAAATGGTTTCGGGATTGGACCCATGGGGACCGGGTGCTTCTCATCGACAACCACGGATGGCACACAGGTTCCTCCCAGGATGGGAGGAGGGATGTTTATCTTTGACCCGTCTGGTCTGGTACATATAAGAGCCTCGTCCAGACAGACAGTCGCTTAAGAAAGATAGTTGGTTGCCGTTACTGCATTTATTACTCCCGTTTTACGATAATGCCGGTATGGTAACTGTCCTATGAGTCTCCAGACCTATTTTCTTGTATGAGGTTATCCAGATTTTTATGTCATTACTCTGTACCATGTAGGCCCGTGTGGGTCCCTTTCCCGTTCTAAACAAAAAAAAGGCGCAGGCAGGCATTTGCGGTCAGCATGGAGTCTGTACCTATCGTTTGCATGTCGCAAAGCCTACTAGGACTTGTGCCCAAGTGGAACGAAGACCACGGAGATGCTCCTCTAATGCAGGAATACTCTGAGGAACAAACGAGTCAGGCAACATGGAAGGTTGGAAACCATAGTTCGCCATAAATGGGGACAAACGGGCAGCGGAATTCAAGAAGCTATGGTGAGCAAACTCCGCCCATGGCAAGAGGTATGACCAGTTGTTATGATTGTCAGAAATATAGCAATGTAGGAATTGCTCCAAAGACTGATCGGCTCGTTCTGCAGCACCATTAGACTGCAGGTGATACGCAGAGGAGAAAGCAAGCTGAATTCCCAACTGTGCACAAAAGGCACGCCAGAACACAAACTGACTTCCCCTGTCAGAGACAATGACCTTGGGTAGGCCATGTCAGCGAAAGATCTCCCGAGCAAAAATGGAAGCCAGTTCCTTAGAAGTAGGCAACTTCTGTGGAATACAGCGAGACATTTTCAAGAACCAGTTAACCACCATAAGGATAATGTTGCCCTGGGAGTTGGGTAACTCTACAATGAAATCCATAGACAGGTGGGTCCAGGGCCTCTCTCCATTGGGTATGGGTTGTAGCAGGCCCACTGGAAGGTGTCGTGGAGTCTTACTCTGGGCACACACGGAACAGACAGCTACATCAGCACGTAGACTAGGCCACCAGAATTGTTAGGACATATCCCCAAAAAGTTGACTCTTCCAAGGGTGGCCAGCAGCCTTGGGAGAATGGCAAGTTTGGAGCACGGCAGTATGAAGACTCTTGGGAACTAAGCAGTGGTCAAAAGCTCTCTCAGAGGGGCATCGACCTGAGCAGCAAGAATTTTGCCTCCCAAAGCAGAAGTGAGATTGATGCGATCCGTAGCCATGATCAGTAGGAATCACACCGACTCCATCTTGGAAGTGGAGGAAAATTGTCGTGACAAGGCGTCAGCCCTTACATTGTTAGTACCAGGTAAGAAAGACAATAATTAAAACTTGACAAGAAAAGAGCTCATTGTGCCCTTCTGGGAGAGAGGCGTTTAGCCTCATTTAAAAATTTGAGATTCTTAGGGTCAGTAAGTATAAGAACAGGCACAGTTGTACCTTCGAGGAGAGGTCTCCATTCTTTCAGTTCTAAAATGATCGCGCTCTATCACCAATCTCTTAATTGCACTCTGCAGGTGACAAATGCTTAGAAAAGTAGCCACATGGATGCATAGCGCTGTCAAAACTAGGACGTTGAGACAGAAGGGCGCCAACTCCAGTCTCAGAAGCATCAACTTCAAAAAGGATAAAAGGAAAAACGGGATCAGTATGTGCCAACACAGGAGTAATAACAAAGGCAGCCTTAAGACTCTCAAAAGCCTTAATGGACTCTGGAGACCAACTCTGTGGGTTACCATCCTGTCTGGTCATATCAGTCAGGGGGCTTGACCAGAGACGAGAAGTTATGAATAAACTTCCAATAATAGTTGGCAAAGCCCAGAAAACGCTGCAGAGGACGTAACCCCACGGGTCAAAGCCACTGTAGGACAGCAGAAAGTTTCTCTGGGTCCATCAAAAACCCAGCCGTGGAAATTACATAACCCAGGAATTTGACTCTTTAATGATGGAATTCACACTTCTCCAGTTTACAATAGAGATTGTTCTCCCTTCGTTGCTAAAGCACTCGACAGACATCTGTGTGGTGGCTCTCCAGGGATTTGGAAAATATGAGGATATAGTCAAAATAAACCACCACACATAACTGCAACAAATCTCAGAGGATTTTGTTAATAAACTCCTGGAAAACTGCCTGAGCGTTACAGAGGCCAAATAGCCTTATAAGATACTCCTAATGACCTGTTCTGGTATTAAAACACAGTTTTCCACTCATTGTCCTCCTTAATCCTGACGAGATTGTATGCCCCTCTCAAATCAAGCATTGTGAAAACCGTTGCTCCCTTGAGGCGTTCAAATAACTCCGTAATCAAAGGGATCGGATAGGCATTCTTAATGGGGAGACGATTAAGACCCCTAAAATGAATGCAAGGTCTCAGTTCACCACTCTCCTTCACAAAAAAGAAACCAGCACCAGCAGGAGACGAAGATTTGTGGATAAAACCTTGAGAAAGTGCATCTGCAACATACTCCTCCAAGGCCGACAAAGTGTATGGCACCAGGTTGAAGGCCAATTGGAGGCAAAGTGCCGGCTTGACCGTTGTCAAAGACATCACTAAAATTGAGGTACTCTTGTCCGTCGGGGAGGAGAGTGATAAGTAGGGTACCGAGTACTTTCGGGAGTACTTGTACTCCCGCAAATACCCCCCCGATACCTAAATAGGATACTTCCCCCCCCCCCCGCGCTGCCGCATACCGCAAAGC
>CM056058.1:66623779-66748779 GCA_029574335.1 Rana kukunoris | reverse complement strand
AAAAAAAACGATCATGGCTTAGATCGTAGCGGTGAGTCGGAAGAAGCACCAGAGGGAGGGGGGGGCGTCGCCTTTCGCTTCCCGTAAGAATGATCAAGAGGTGGAACAGCCACCATGATCATTCTTATGGTGTAGGCAATTGCTGGCTGAAAAAGATGATGTCTGAATGATGCCTGTAGCTATCATTCAGATATCCCTGCACAAAGTCAAGGACGGCGGGCGGGAAGTGGTTAAAATGCATTTTTTTCCCCCCAAAGTATTGCGCAGAGGGGTATTGCAGAGTAATGTGCAGGGGGTAGGGGTATTGCGCAGGGATGGCTGGATTTGTGACTGCAATTATTATTTCAGGTACTTGTATAGCGCCGTCAATTTACGCAGCGCTTTACATATACAAATAGTCACAGATCCAGCCACAGCGCTGCTGACACCCCCTCACACTGTACCGATTGGTACAGAGAGAGGAGGGAGGAACCGGCTCGCCGGTTTGTTTACATGTGATCGCTCCGTCATTGGACGGAGCGATCACGTGGTAAACGGGCGCTATCAGCAGCAATATACCGCGATCACGGACATTCCCGTGTGCGTGCCCCAAGGGGCGCGCGGAAGCACGATTCTAGGAGGATGTCCTCCCAGAGTTAAGGAACCACCTTGTAGCTGTAATTCGGCTATGGGGCGGTGATTTAACTTGTCAAATCGCAGCATTTGCCTGCAATGGCACCATCCTAATCAGTGCAACGCCGCATCTGCGGGGGTGTACTGATTTCAAAAAGTAATTTCTGTACTATTTTTTGCGATTACGGTCTGCGATTTACATCGACATCTGTGCAGAAACCTGCACAGATGTCTCTGTAATCGCAGCCAAAATCTGGACTGACAAGAGGGAGTGAACTCGCACGACTTCATTCCTGCAGCCCATTGTGAACCTGGGCTTAATCAGAGTATAGCTTCAAGTCAATTAAACTCCTGGAATATTGATCTGGTCAGTTAAATAGCAGAGGGGATGGTTCAGTTTCAGCTGCTTTGGCATTAATTTCATTAACAGGTGCACTACATAGACAGCAATGAAACGACCTCCAAAACAGGAATGGTTTACAGGTGGAGGCCACTGACTTTTTTTCCCCTACTCTTCTCCTTCTGATTGTTTTTCACTAGTTTTGGATTTGGCTAGTGTCAGTGTCACTACTGGTAGCATTAGGTGATTCCTGGACCCTATAGAGGTTTCACAGGCAGTCCAACTCTTCCAGGCTGGCACATCAATACGTGTCATTGCCAGATGGTTTGCTGTGTCTCCCAGCACAGTCTCAAGAGCATGGAAGAGATTCCAGGAGACAGGCAGTTACTCTAGGAGAGCTGGATAGTGCCGTAGAAGGTCCTCAAGCCATCAGCAGGTCCGATATCTGCTCCTTTGTGCAAGGAGCAACAAGATGAGCACTGCCAGAGCCCTACAAAATGACCTCCAGTAGACCACTGGTGTAAATGTCTCTGACCAAACAATCAGAAAACAACTTCATGAGGTTTGCCTAAGGGCCCAACATCCTCTAGTGGGTCCTGTGTTCCCTGCCTGGCACCATGGAGCTTATTTGGCATTTGCCATTGAACACCAGAATTGGCAAGGCCACCTCTGGCACCCTGTGCTTTTGACAGTTGAGAGCAGGTTCACCCTGAGCACATGTGACAGATGTGAAAGTGTCTGGAGAACGTTGTGCTGCCTTTTAACATCATTCAGCATTACTGGTTTGGTGGTGGGCCTGGGGTGGCATATCCATGGAGGAATGCACAGACCTGTGGTCTCCAAACGGTGGCCCGAGGGCCAGATGCGGCCCTCTGCTTGCCTTTATCCGGCCCTTGGGGCACTAACCCTCCCACTGATACGAGACACTATTCTGCCGTCTGACACTGACAATGGAGCACCATTTCTCCCACTGACACCGCTAATAGAGCACTTTTACTCCCTATGATACCAGCAATAGGGCAATATTCCTCCCCCTACTACCAGATGTTCACCAACAATGATGCCAGGAAAATTTCTACTCCCGCTGGCCAAAGTCCGGCCCTCCAAGAGTCTGAAGGACAAAAAACCGGCCCTCTGTTTAGAATGTTTGGAGACCCCTGGGCTAGACAATGGCACCCTGCCTGGCATTTGGTATCTGGATGAAATCCTTGGACCCATTTTCAGACCCTATGCTGGTGCAGTGGGTCCTGGGTTCCTCCTGGTGCACGACAATACCTGGCCTCATGTGGCGAGAGCATGCAGCCAGTTCCTGGAGGATGAAGGAGTTGATACCATTGAATGGTCCCACGTTTGCTTGACCTTTCTTGTTTCCGTTCTATTCAGTGGCACTCCTTGCATCCTGAGGGTAGCATCACTTGCAGTACTGGAGCCTTCTATTGTGGGGTAGTTAATTTTAACATACTTCAGTGTGAGCATGTGGAAAACATGTAAAACTGGAGCTTTAGTGCAGTATTAATCACCACATCCTAATTACTTGTATTGGAGGTCTGAGAAAAGAGGGTACTATGGCCTTTATCCACTTCAATACCTGACACTTTGACCTCCTTCTCTCCCAGGCCAATTTTCAGCTGTCACACTCACACTTTGACAATTGAATATGAAATGTGTAGGTGTTTCCACGTTTATGGCTATTCATAATATTGGAAATTAATTGCTGCCCCTACCAGTACAACTACCTAAGTGGAATGTAAATGCAAATGAAAAATAACAAAAGCTAGGTATGGCGCTGTTCTAGGGTGCAAAATCTGCATAATATCTCGGTGCAAAAGTCTGTGTGACCCTATATAATATTTCAAGTGTAAACATAACTCCCAAATCAATTGATTAAAAAAAAAAAAAGATTGTGTGCATAAAGTTGCTTCACTGGTGTAGGCATGGATTTGAAGAGCACCTGTCACTTTGACAATTGTGCGGTCAAGCAACACTGTACCTAATAATTTTTTATTTATTTTTTTCAGTGCTTTGTTTTGCTGGTATTTAATTACCACCGCTTTTATCTCTTTTATATTTGCTAAACAAACGAAAAAAGGCATAAAAAAAAATCTTGGTTAAATTATTTGCAAAATTGTATTTCTCTTGCGCTGATCAGTGTCCTGATATCGGTGTAAATGTCCCCTATCAGAATTTCCGGTTACCGACTCTCCTCTCCTGATTGGACACAACTGATCACAGAGGGCATAGTTTTGGGATATTGTTCATGGACTCCTTCCCAGAACTGGATGGCTGTGCTGTAGCCCTCTTTTAACTTTCTCCATAACAACTTGTTAACCACTTAAGACCCGGACCAATATGCAGGCTAAAGACCCAAGGTGTTTTTACAATTTGCCACTGCGTCGCTTTAACTGGTAATTGCGCGGTCATGCAATGTTATACCGAAACAAAATTTGCGTCCTTTTCTTCCCACAAATAGAGCTTTCTTTTGATGGTATTTGATTGCCTCTGCGATTTTTATTTTTTGCGATCTAAACGGAAAAAGACCTGAAAATTTGGAAAAAATAATTATTTTTCTTATAACAACAAGTAAAAAATATCGAATAAACTAAATTTTAGTCAAACATATAGGCCAAAATGTATTCAGCCACATGTCTTTAGTAAAAAAAAATCGCAATAAGCGTATATTTATTCGTTTTCGCAAAAGTTATAGCGTCTACAAGCTAGGGTACATTTTCTGGTATTTACACAGCTTTTATTTTATGACTGCCTATCTCATTTCTTGAGGTGCTAAAATGGCAGGGCAGTACAAAACCCCCCCAAATGACCCCATTTTAGAAAGTAGACACCCCAAGGAAACTGCTGAGAGGCATGTTGAGTCCATTGAATATTTTTTTTTTTGGTCCCAAGTGATTGAATGACAAAGAAAAAAAAAAAAAAGTTGTCACTAAACGATATATTGCTCACACATGCCATGGTTATATGTGGAGTTGCACCCCAAAATACATTCTGCTGCTTCTTTATAAGTATGGAGATACCACATGTTTGGGACTTTTTGGGAGCCTAGCCACGTATGGGGCCCCAAACACCAAGCACCGCCTTCAGCATTTCTAAGGGCGCAAATTTTTGATTTCACTCCTCACTACCTATCACAGTTTCGAAGGCCATTAAATGCCAAAATAGCACAAACCCCCCCCCCCCCCCCAAATGACCCCATTTTGGAAAGAAGACACCCCAAGCTATTTGCTGAGAGGCATGTTGAGTCCATGGAATATTAATTTTTTTTGCCCCAAGTGATTGAATAATGACCTAAAAAAAAAAAATTACAAAACTTTGTCACTAAATGATATATCTCTCAATAGGTGTCACCCTTTCCGAATAAGGGTGACACCAAGTCCCAGACAATATTGCCAGCGCTCCCCATGTAATCTGGGCATCCTTCCGGCTCTACGTGACTATCTTTGCCCTCATAAACCCTAAAGCTCCATGTGTAGCCTGTTGCCCTGTCACAAAGCTTATAGAGCTTGACCCCGTATCTGGCACGCTTGCTGGGAAGGAACTGCTTGAAAGACGAGCGGCCAGCAAATTTAATCAGGGACTCGTCAACGCAGACAACTTGCTGGGGATTAAACAAGGCTGCATAACGTTCATTGAAATGGTTTATGAGGGGCCGAATTTTGTAGAGCCGGTCAAATTCAGGGTCTCCACGTGGACGACAAAGTGCATTGTCACTGAAATGCAGGAACCGCAGGATCATCTCGTATCGTTTCCTGGCCATGTGAGCAGAGAATATGGGCATTTGGTCAATTGGATGTGTGGACCAATACATGCGCAATTGAGGAAATGGATGTATGCCCATATTGAGGGTAAGGCCCAGAAAGGTCTTAAATTCGGAAACCGTAAGAGGTCTCCATTCTTTGGCAAGGACGGACTGGGGATTAGCGGCGATGTAGGTTCCAGCATACAAATTACTCTGGTCCACAATAGATCTATAGAGATCTTCCGTGAAATACAGCGAATAAAAATCAAGTGGCGTAAAATTCGCTGTATCCACCTGAATTCCGGGTTGGCCAGTGAATGGGGGAAGTATGGGTTCTGCAGAAGTGGTGGGGACCCAATCAGGATAGGCGAATTCTGCAGGATGGGCACGACGGGCCTGTCTTTTTCTTCTTCTTGGTGGCAGCGGGACACTACTTGTGCTTGTCACCTCGCCAGCTTGAACTGCACTTATGGGACTCGCCACGTCACCACGTGATACTGCAGTGCTGGATGAACGACCAGGGTGTACTAGGACTGACGACATGCACAGGATCCTAACAGCCTCTTCACCAGAGTACATCCGCTTTGACATTTTGGGCTTTAAATTTAGTCGTAGACTGGTGATGATTCACGGGTAAAAAAAACACCTGGCTATAGAAAGGCAAATGTAGAAAACGCTTCAAAAAAACTGTTAGCGATCGCAGGGATCAGGCCTGTCTCTGCGAACGCTGCAGTTGTGTGTGATGTGTTTTTGAAGTGACAGTGATCGATCGATACTGCACTTGGGTGGGTTCGGTTTGGCGGAGGGGCAAAACGCAAGTGCTAGCGGGTATCTGGGCTGATTCCACTAACAATGCGTTTTTGGGTACCCTAAACTGCTGGGTACGCTAGTATAGATCTGATCAGATCAGGTATCGATCCGTTCAGATACTATACCACTAAGGGGGGGTGTATGCTTTGCGAGTGTGTGTAAGCGTTACTGGCACTAACCGAACGCTGCCTGGGGCGACGCAGACCCTGACTGACGCAAAAATTTAATTTATATCACCCGCCGGGCGATCAGGGGGTTAAACCTTTATTGGGTTATATACGGCGGGTGCCCTGATGCTATAAACAGCAAACTAACTAACCAGCGTCAACCGTAACACTTATACGGTGATCACTGGTGAAAGGGTTAACTAGGGGGCAATCAGGGGGTTAAAACCTTTATTAGGTAATATATGGGGGTACCGAACGCTTTCTAAACACCTAAATAACTAACTGGCTAACCTGCGTCACCACTGACACTTATATGGTGATCACTGGTGAAAGGGTTAACTCTAGGGGCAATCAGGGGTTAAAAACTTTATTTATGGGGGTACCTAGCGCTATAGAACCTGGCGGCGAACCTCAAAAAAAACTAACTGCCTAGCGGCAACAGTGACACTAATACAGCGATCAGAAAATCGATCGCTTAGTGACACTGGCAATAGGGGGCGAAAGGGTTAACTAAGGCAGTGATCAAGGGGTTAAACCTTTATTAGGGGGGGGGTAGGGGGCTACCCTAGACCTAAAGGGGGCTAAGACTAACTGCCCTGACACTTTTTACTGTAACACTGACACTAAATGCAGTTATCAAAAAAAAATGATTACTGCATTTAGTGACACAATGTTACAGTGGACTGGGGGGGGGGGTGATCGGCAGTGACAGGAAGGGGTTAAGTGTGCCTATGTGTACCTATGTCAGTGTACTGTTAGGTGCAACTTACTTGGTGATGTGTTCTGTCCTCGGCGTCGGACGAAAAGACCGACACGAGGAGGAACACAGCACTTCCCTCTTCCTGTGTTTACACTTAGCACAGGAAGAGGTGGCGGAGGGCGCGCGCATTGGCTGGGAGCGATCGCGAGGGGGTGGCTGAAAACGAATCGCCGCCCCCTTATCTCGGATCGCTCCCGGAGCTGAAGGAACCGCCGCATGTACGGGGGGGGGGGTCCGGTCGGACTCCCGAACCCCCTCAAGGCACCAACGTATATATACGTTAATGTGCCTGTCGGTGCCATTGTGCCAACGTAAATGTACATGCGGCGGTCCTTAAGTGGTTAAAAAACATGTTCTTTAGCAAGGAACATGCAGTGCATCCAGAAATTGTTCAGTGCTTCACTTTTTCACCTAATTTGGTTATGTTACAGCCTTATTTCAAAATGGGTTCAATTCATTATTTTCCTCAAAATTCTACAAACCATACCGACAACGTGAAAGAACTTTGTTTGAATTCTTTGCAAATTTGTTAAAAATTATAAATGAGAAAAATCCACTACTGTACATATGTATTCACAGCCTTTGCTCAATTTGTTGAAGCACCTTTTGGCACCAATGACAGCCTCAAGTTTTTGAGTGATGCTACAAGCTTGGCACACCTATTTTTGGTCAGTTTATATCATTCTTCCTTGCAGGACCTCCTCAAGCTCCATCAGGTTGGACAGGGAGAGTTGGTGCACAGCCATTTTTAGATCTCTCCAGAGATGTTCAATCAGGTTTGTGTCGGGTCTCTGGCTGGACCACTCAAGGACCTTCACAGAGTTGTCCTGTAGCCACTTCTTTGTTATCTTGCCTGTGTGCTTGGGTCGTTGTCCTGTTGGCTGATGAGCCCTCACCCCCCAGTCTGAAGTTCAGAGCGCTTTGAAGCAGGTTTTCATTAAGGATGTTTCTGTACGTTGCTGCATTCATCTTTACCTCGATCCTAACTAGTGGGGAGCAGTTCCTACCAATAAAAAAATTCCCCCCAGCATGATGCTGCCACCACCATGCTTTACTAGCGATGGTATTGGCCAGGTGATGAGCAGTGCCTGGTTTCCTCCAGACATGATGTTTGCCATTCAGGCAAACTACAGTCGGATTGTCGTGTGCCTTTTGCTGAGCAGTGGCTTCCATCTGGCCACTCTACTATACAGGCCTGACTGATGGAGTGCTGCAGAGATGGTGGTTCTTTTTGGAAGGTTCTCCTCTCTCTCTCTCCACAGAGAAAAGCTATAGCTCTGTCATGTTCTTGGTCACCTCCCTGACTGGCTAAGGTCCTTCTCCCCAATCGCTCGGTTTTAACCAGGTGGCTCGCACTAGGAAGGGTCTAGGTGGTTCCAAACTCCTTTCATTTTTGGAGGCCACTGTTTTCATTGGGACCTTCAATGCTGCAGAAGTTTTTCTGTACCATTCCTCAGATCTGTGCCTTGACACAATCCTGTCTCAGGCCGTGTACACACGATCAAATCTATCTGCTGAAAACGGTCTGACAGACCGTTTCAGCAGACAGATTTGATCGTGTGTACGGGCGGACAGACAGATTTTGCCAGCAGACAGATTTTAAAGCACGACATATCTGCCCGCACATGCGTCAAATGGATTTGACGCATGTGCGGAAATGTTTTACTTCCTGGTGAGGTGACATGGCGGCTTCAACGTCACCGCCGTCTGCCGGCGGGGATTTTGGTTTGATTGTGTGTACAGCGATTAAACCAAAACAGCCCAGCAGACAAATCGGTCTGCCAGACCGATTTGAACAGATGTATTTGGCCTCAGAGGACTACAGACAATTCCTTGGACTTCATGGCTTGGTGTGTGTGTGTGTGTACTGACATGCATTAACTGTGGGACCTTTTTATATAGACAGGTGTGTGCCTTTCCAATCGTGTTCAATCAGCTTAATTTACCACATGTGGCCTCCAAGCTGTAGACACATCTCAGGTCGGGTTCACACTGGTGTGACACAACACTAGTACTACTTTGGATCCGACTTTGCCAGAGACATGTCCAACTTGGATCCCCACCAATACCAGGCACTGTGTTTTGGTATGAATCTTAAGGGGGAACTCCACGCCTTTTTTTAAATAAAACCTCCAAGAGCATTCCAGGCCCTACGGTCTGGTTATGGTTTTTACCCACCTAAGACCCGGACCTTTAGGGCTCTTTCACACGGACGTTCCGTATGTCCGTTTTTCATACATCTGTTGTCTCATGAAAAACGGACATGCATGTATCCCTATGGGATCGCGGATGTCAGCGGAGACATGTCCGCTGACTTCCGATCTGCCAAAGTATGCCGGAGGAAAAACCTGCTTTTCCTTCCATCTGGCGGATCGGATGAACACAGACAGACGGTCCGTGTTCATCCGATTCCCCATAGGGGAATGCGGAGAAAAGACAGGGCGGTCCCTGCACAGTGTGCGATCCCCGCTGAGCAAACGGAGGTGCATGGGGTAGATCATTACTGATCCGCCCTGTGTGAAAGAGCCCTTAGTCAGCTAAAGGACTCAGCCAGGTTTTGCGATTCGGCACTGCGTCGCTTTAACAGACAATTGCACGGTCGTGCGACGTGGCTCCCAAACAAAATTGGTGTCCTTTTTTTTTCCCCACAAATAGAGCTTTCTTTTGGTGTTATTTGATCACCTCTGCGGTTTTTAATTTTTTGCGTTATAAACAAAAATAGAGCGACAATTTTGAAAAAAAATCAATATTTTTTACTTTTTGCTATAATAAATATCCCCCAAAAATATATAAAAAAAAAATGTTTTTTCCTCAGTTTAGGCCGATACGTATTCTTCTACCTATTTTTGGGAGAAAAATTTGTAATAAGCGTTTATCGGTTGGTTTGCGCAAAATCTATAGCGTTTACAGAATAGGGGATAGTTTTATTGCATTTTTATTATTTATTTATTTTTCACTACTAATGGCGGCGATCAGCGTTTTTTTTTTTTTCGTGACTGGGACATTATGGCAGACACTTTGGAAACATTTTGACAAATTTTTGGGACAGTTGTCATTTTCACAGCAAAAAATGCATTTAAATTGCATTATTTATTTTGAAAATGACATTTGCAGTTTGGGAGTTAACCACAAGGGGGCGCTGAAGGGGTTATGTGTTCCCTAATGTATGTTTACAACTGTAGGGGGTGTGGCTGTAGGTGTGACGTCGTCGATTTACACACGGCTCTCCCCGTTCTTTAGCTCCGGGGACCGATCCTCAGACTCTAGCGGCGATCGGGTCCACGAGTCCCATGGTCCCGGAGTTTTGGACCGGGTCGCGGGCACGAGCCTGGGTACTAGTACAAGGACGTACCTGTACGTGGATGTGCCCAGCCGTGCCATTCTGCTGATGTATATGTGCAGGAGGCGGTCCTTAAGTGGTTAAGGGAAACCCCCTACGCCAGAAAAAGTAGACTAAGATGAACCTTCACTTAATTCTGCTGTAGCCAATGAAAGGTTGACTTGGCCTTGTGTTTTGGATCATTGTCATGTTGGGAAAGTCCAAGTACGTCCCATGCGCAGCTTCCTGGCTGATGAATGTAAATGTTCAAGTTTTTTTTGATAACATACTGCATTCATCTTGCCATCAATTTTGACAAAATTTCCTTTGCCTTTTGTAGCTCACACATTCCCAAAACATCAGCGATTCACCTCCAGTGTTTCACATTATGAATGGTGTACCTTTCATCATAGACCTTGTTGACTCCTCTCCAAATGTTTATGGTTGTGGCCAAAAAGTAACATTTTGGTCTCATCATTCCAAATAAATTTCTGCCAAAAGGTTTGAGACTTGTCTTTGTGCTGTTTGGCGTATTGTAAGCGGGATACTTTGTGGCATTTGCGTAGTAATGGCTTTCTTCTGGGGATTCAACCGGGCAGACCATCTTTCTTCAAGTGCCTCCTTATTGTGCATCTTGAAAAACCCACACCACATGTTTTCAGAGAGTCCTGTATTTCACCTGAAGTTATTTGTGGGTTTTTCTTGCCATCTCAAACAATTTTCCTGGCAGTTGTGGCTGAAATTTTAGTTGGTCTACCTGACTGTGGTTTGGTTTCAACAGAACCCCTCATTTTCCACTTCTTGATTAGGACACTGTTGATTGGCATTCTCAATTCCTTGGATAAATATATTTTATACACACACACACACACAATCATTGCAAGCAAACATATCACAGGTGAATATGGTTAACTTTTTAATAGCCATTAAAACTTCTTGCGTGCATGTTATAAAGCCAAAATGACCAGGGTATGTAAACTTTTGATCAGGGTCATTTGGGTAGTTTCTGTTGTGATTATGACTTAAAAATAGTAAATCTAGTTGATTGGTAATAAATGGCTTCAGTCAAACACTAACCATGAGTGAAAAAAGTTTTTGTTAATCATAGTCTCTGTAAAATGGCAGAGAAATCATAAATTCTGCCAGGCTATGTCAACTTATGAGCACAACTGTACATACTTTTATGGGGAAAAAAAATAAAAATTGCGTTTAAGACTGCTGCGCAAATTTTCTCTAGGGTTTCTGCTATATGTATTGGGGTTCTAAGTATTTTTCTAGCAAACAATACTACCGTATATACTCGAGTTTAAGCCAAGTTTTTCAGCACTTTTTTTGTTGTTTTGGTGCTGATCTCCTGGATTTTGTGGACCCGGTATCTGGACCCCAAACTATTTAAATGCATTATTTTCCTCCAAAAGTCTACAAACAATACCACATAATGACATTGTGAAATCACACGTGCATATCGGAGCACAAACCAAGCTATGAAGTCCAAGGCACGGTCTGTAGACCTCAGACATGATTGTATCGCGCACAACTCTGGGGAAGGATAAAGAAACATTTCTGCAGCATTGAATGTCCCAATGAGCACAGTGGCCTTCGTCATACGTAAATGGAGGAAGTTTGAAACCACCAGGGCTCTCCCTAAAGCTGGCTAAACTGAACAATTGAGGGAGAAGGGCCTTCATCAGGGAGGTCCAAGAACTCAATGGTCACTCTGACAGAGCTCCAGCATTTCTCTATGGAGAGAGGAGAACCTTCCAGAAAAACAACCATCTCTGCAGAACTCCACCATTCAGGCCTGTATGGTGGCCAGGCCAAATGGAAGCCACTCCTCAGTAAAAGGCACATGACAACCTGCCTGGAGTTTGCCAAAAGGCACCTGAAGGTCTCTCAGGCCGGATTCACACTAGTGCGGTGCGAATTTCATCTCTCATCTCTGCAGAGAGATAAGAGAAGTGTTCAGCCGATCCACTGCGTTTTAGCTGCAGGTTAGGTGCGAATTTGGAGAACTGGGAGAGGGGAGGGGAGGGGGAAGTGTATTGAACTGAATGAGAGAAATCCTGAAGAGAAATGAACACAGCTGCGTACCCATAGAAGATAATGGGCCTGAGCCGCACAGCAAGGCCTAAAATACGCACATGTTTGTTCGGCAATGCACAGTGCGAATGCATCGCACATATGTGAACCAGCCTCATTGAAAACAATGTATTTAGAAATGTTCTGCGTATTGGATGCGGTTTAAGCTGCACTCAATTCGCATAGGTGTGAACCTGGCCTCAGACCGTGAGAAACCAAATTCTCTGGACTGAAACAAACTTTGGCTTGAATAGCAAGCGTCATGGCTGGAGGAAACCAGGCTTTGCTCATCACCTGGCCACGTCCATCCCTACAGTGAAGCATAGTGGTGGCAGCATCATGCTGAGGGGATGTTTTTAGGCAGCAGGAACTGGCAGACTAGTCAGGATTGAGGGAAAGATGAATGCAGCAATATAGAGACATCCTTTCTGAAAGGAAGAGCGCTCTGGACCACAGATTGGGGTAAAGGTTAATTTTCCAACTGGACAATGACCCTAACACAACCGAGATAACAAAGGAGTGGCTATGGGACAACTCTGTTCATGTCCTTAAGTGGCCCAGACTTGAATCTGATTGAACCTCTTAGAGACATCTGAAAATGGCTGTGCACAAATGCCTCCAATCCAACCTGATGGAGCATGAGAGGTCCTGCAAAGAATTGGAGAAACTGTCCGAATGGGAGACGCTTCCCAAAAATTAGTGTGCCAAGCTTGTAGCATCATACTCAGACTTGAGGCTGTCATTGGTGTGTATTGTCATTATGGGGTATTGTTTATAGAATTTTGAGGAAAATAATGAATTTAATCCAATGTGGAAAAAGTGACGTGCTGTGAATACTTATTGGATGCACTGTATATGCAAGGACTGGTAAGCTGTGAAATATCGAATTTCTGGGTTTTGGGTTTAAAATTGCAAATCTACATTAAATCTAATAGTTTTTCACTTTCACTTTTGGTGCACTTTAGATATACCCAACTCTAGGTGAAAGCTCCCAAAAGTTGAAATAGACATTTTTGGTTGACGGGTTATGTATATGGGATTACACATGTTTATGCATTGCCTGACACAATCGTTTTGGTTTAAATACTGCTGTTTTTGTTTTTTAGCTGCAGTCAGCTACTCACGGCCACGTCTTGCGACTTTCTGGTACTATGCTCGTGTGGAACTGACTCCTCCTAGTCCTGCAGAGATTCCAAAAGCCATCGACAGCATAAAAGGATTGGTACAGTCATTCCAGAGGGGCCGCCTGTCTGAGCTTACTGTCAGGGTAAGAGAATAGGCCCAGATATATAACTTTTGTGTCTCTAAATCCTAGGATGAGCAGTGAAAATTGTATGCGGATAGTTCACACTTTTTTTTTTTTTTTTTGTAGAACTATGACAAGAGTAACCCATTCAGCTCTGGAAGGTTTACACCCCCCTTCCCTTCACGACCAGGCCATTTTTTTGCAAAACTGAGCTGCATTACTTTAACTGCCTATTGCGCAAGTTAAAAATCAGTATTTTCCCCTAGAAAATTACTTGGGACCCCCAAATATTATATATATTTTTCTTTTGCAGAGACCCTAGAGAATAAAATGGCGGTCATTGCAATTTTTATGTCGCACTGTACTTGCGCATCGGTCTTTGGGGGTTTTTTTTTTTTGTTTTTTTTGGGGAAGCAAGAAAAAACGTGATTATAATTTTTTCGAGAATCATGCAGCTCTACCCAATACTCGTAGACTTGGGGGTGGGATCTGGGAGCCCCAAGCATCTCCCTTGTGCTATGCAAAAGTATTTTTTGATTGCTGCATCTTCTGGAGACCACCCTTTTTTCTGTTTTTTTGTTTTTGATACTCTTTGCACTACGGCTATAGTTTGTAAGGCCATTATTATTCTGTGTTAAAAATAAATAAATCTTTTTCTAATCCACCATATCAGATTAAAAAAAAGTCCACGCGTTTGATATTGCTCCTCACACACCTCGTTTTTAGTTACCAAATGTATTGTTTTGGTCCACTGACCATCGGTCACCAACTTCACATAATTAGTCAGTAGTTGCCTAATACAGTACTAAGTTATTCCATAAAACTGCTGCTAGGCACAATGAGATTGTATAGCATTCTAGCTCTGTACAAAAAAAAACTAATGGTAGCTAGTGTTTTTAATATGTCAACTTTTTTTTTTTTTTCTGCCCTCACAGGATGCTGTCAGAAATGGCCTGGTTGCAACTGAGGTTCTATTTTGGTTCTATATCGGAGAATGCATTGGAAAAGGTGGCCTGATTGGATACAATGTCTGAAGCCTGTTTTGTACAGTTTTAAATCCTTTCATTCTTTTTGTGAAATAGACTCAGTAAATTAAAATTCACTACACCTACCAAGAGTTTTCTTTATTTGTTCTTTAAGGATTACAGTTCACTTGAATCACAAGAGATTTATTAGGTATTTTTCGAGTTTTATAGACTATGCAACTAGAAACCAACATAGGAATGATGCATTAGATAAGGTAAACAAGGATTGTCAAAGAAATACACATGAGCACTACAGCACAAGCAGGGGCTCAAAGACCGCAGGCCTTGGAGTAGAAAAAACTCCATATCCAGCACAATAAATAGATGCTGAATATTCCAGTTGGGAGTGCTCCATGTTGGGTAGACTTGAGAACCTCTAAAGGAGGGGAATGGGAGGAGAGTCAATCTGCTCTTGTAAAAGCACTAGGGCTTGAAAGAGGATCATAGAAAAGGGTAGACTACAGAAAAATGGGGGGAAAGATCAGAGATGGGGGGGGGGGGTTGTTGGGGAGTGGTCCTGTGCGGGCCAACAAAGGGCATGTCAGTGGTCATTTGGAGGTGGTGTCATACCCAGAGCAGGGCACGGGTTATCTTCAGATGTGACTTATAGGTTATCCCAGGCCTCTAAGAATTTTGTGTAAAATTTGCTTTTCATGGACCTTTGTTGAACCTAAGCAAAATCGAGAAAGCTGTCACCAGGCTCTAGCCAATGGCTGCCAAGTACACAACCCCACCTGCTTTTTCCTGTCCAAAAAAAAAAAAGAATCGGGTCAGAATAATTTTATCTAGCAGAGTCTCCCAGGAGTTCTAGGCAAGTTAAAAATTTTAGAACTGACCAGATTATGGTCTATACATGTGTCCAGAATTGGGTTGCTTTGAGGCATGCCCATCAATATGAAGGAGAGTGCCAGATCTCTACAGCCCCGAAAGCACATTTGGAAGACCATGGGAACGAATTACGAAACCCAGTCAGGTGCTGTGCACGAACGTGAAAGTACCTTGTAAGCATTTTCTTGATCTATGATCTTTTGTCAGCATTTGGAAGCAGAGAGCCAAATCCTATTCCAATCCGAGCACCTTGATCTGGTGGGGCAGCAAGATCCTTTTTTACATAGGGAGGTTTTGCAAAGACTGGCAGAGTCAAGAACCGAAGAGTAAAGGTCTGAGACCAGTCGCTGTTTCGATGTGGATGCTTTCTACATCGGTTTTCAAACACTGTAACGCAGGGGTCTCAAACTCATATTACTAGAGGGCCGCATGACAAGTTTTCATATCCCATGGGGGGCCACATGCAAACTTTCAAACTTCAAAAACAGTACTGGTGTCAGCGGACACATTATTAACCCCCCAGCACTGGTGTCAGTGGACACATTATTAACCCCCCAGCACTGGTGTCAGTGGACACATTATTAACCCCCCAGCACTGGTGTCAGCGGACACATTATTAACCCCCCAGCACTGGTGTCAGCGGACACATTATTAACCCCCCAGCACTGGTGTCAGCGGACACATTATTAACCCCCCAGCACTGGTGTCAGCGGACACAATATTAACCCCCCAGCACTGGTGTCAGCGGACACAATATTAACCCCCAGCACTGGTGTCAGCGGACACATTATTAACCCTGATCACTGCACTGCCGACAGGCCACTGCACTGCCGACGGACCACTCGCCATCATGGCACAGCACATTAAGGCTCAGAGCCCAGCAAATTAGGGCACAGCACATTAGGGTACAGGGTACAGCACATCAAGGCACAGAGCCCAGCAAATCGGGGCACAGTGCACATCGGGGTACAGGGCAGAGCACAGCACATAGGGGTACAGCACAACAGGGTACAGAGCACGGCACATCAGGACAAGGCACATCAGGGTACAGGGCACATGAGACAGCACATCAGGGTACAAAGCCCAGCAAATCAGTGTACATGGCACACATCAGGGCACATGGGGCATATCAGGGCACATCAGTACAGGGCACATGGCACATCAGGGTACATGGGGCACATGGCATATCAGGGTACATCTGAGCACATCAGGCATACCTCCCAACTTTTCAACTTCAGAATGAGGGACAAATGAGCATACCTCCCAACGAAGTGGTTGAGCGGGGGGGTTCGCAGATAATAGTTAATGAGCGGGGGGGGTTCCACGGCTCGGAGTTGTTGAGTGGGGATGAACCGCGGGCCATTTATTACCGGTCTGCGGGCCGGTACTTTGAGACCCCTGCTGTAAAGGAAATTTGGGAGGTCCAGTGTGGCATTTAAAACATGGTGGCTTATGTTGGCATTCTTCAGCTGGTGATTGCGAATGCTGCTGGAGGTTTTGGAAGGATCTTACACTGTCAATGGTGAGGAGATGGTATATATTTGGTCCCTTTCCCACATCACCAACAGAGCCCCAGGGTTAAAATATTTGGAAGAACGTATGGTTCATCCAGGTTGCCTGAAAGGGGTAAGGATTGTGTCAAATCAGAGTAACTTGCGTCTGCAAAATATGGTTAGGTCAAGGTATTGGGGAGGACTCTAAAATAACACAACGTTTTTGAAAATGTCATATGAGAAGGCTAAATTCTGCCAAACCTGGAGATCTGTAAAGACGTCCAGGAGGCCTGCCAAGTTCCTGAATAAAGTGGGGTAATTCACCCTATACATAGAGTCAAAAGAAGAGGCCAGCCAAACACCAAGGTGCGATAGAGGGGTGGACCAAGAGAATTTGTAGTTTTCCTGGATCCTCCCAAGTTGTTCTGGAGACAGTGAAAGGTCAAGGACATTAGATTTGTTCACATGCAATTGTAGGAAAGGACAGGTTGGGTAGGGTAACATGGAGTGAGGAGATGTACAACAAAATGTCATCAGCAAAAAAAGCATTAAGTTGTCAAGCTCCTGGCAAGGTCAAGGCCTTGGATGCCCTGGTGCCCTTGAAGAGCCACAGGCAGAGGCTCCGGTGCTAGGAAAAAATGGGTAGAGGACAAGCAGCATCCCTGCCTTCTACACTGTCAGACTAGGAAAGCGTCAGAGGTGAAACCTGCATATTTCGGGACAGCAGAGGGTTGAGTGTAGAAGGCTGGGTTCGCACTGGTACAACACGACAGTCATACGACCGTACTGACTTTGACCAAGTCCAACATCCATCCGACTTCAATGAATGGGATTACGAATTTTATCCCGACAGTAACAGGCACTTAGTGTCTGGTATGAATCTTTAGGGGAAACTCCACACTAAAGTAAAAAAAAGGCAAGGGGTTCCCCCTCCAAGACCATACCAGGCCCTTTGTTCTGGTATGGATTTCAAGGGGGACCCCCGCCAAAAAAAGCGTGGGGTCCCCCCAAAATCCATACCCGACCCTTATCTGAGTACACAGCCTTGAAGGACAGGCAAGGGGTGGGGATGAGTGAGCACTCCCCTCCAGAACCATACCCGGCCTTAAACATAGGGGTATGGGTGTTTTTAGGGCAGGGGGACCTGTGTCCCCACCCTGAAGCACCTTGTCCCCATGTTAAGACAAGGGCCTCTTCCTGACAACCCTGGCCGGTGGTTGTCAAGGTCTGTGGGGGGCTTATCGTAATCTGAAAGCCCTCTTTAACAAGATCTCGTCCCCCTACCCTATGAGTATGGGGGTACATTGTACCCCTACCCATTCATCTTTAAAAAATTTAATTAAAAAAAAATAAACGGTACACATGTTTTTGACAAAATCATTAATTAAATCGGCTTTGGCGTCTTACGATTTCTTTGGTTCTTCTCCTCTCTTCCCTGTCTTCTCCCTCAAAGTCGAATGCCCATTGGTTGACGTCTGATGGAAATGCCTCAAATAAGCTTCACTGCCGGAGGAAGAAAGAACATGTAGTCCCATGATATGGTGTTGACGGCTTTACGGACATCGAGTGACAATAACATAGCCGCAATGGGATCTGGCTTTGGTGGGGTGAATGTGTTGTGGGTCTTGGTGGATGTTGTCCCCTGTGATGAAACAAACCCAATTTTTTGTGAGAATTTTTACATTGATATTCAGAAGGGGTATTGGACCAAGTACAGTATGTGGGTCCATGTCTGATTTCGGTATCATGACCATGTTGGCCAGCAAAGATTTGTGAGGAAGGTGCTGGCTTTTAGGCAATTAAAGACCATCTGCTGGTGGGGGATGAGAAGGTCAGATTTTTTTTTTAAATTATTATAATATAGAAGACGGTATAGCCATCCGGTCTAGGCCTTTTACTCCCCTTGCAGCTATGGATTGCAGCCGTTACTTGTTAGAGCGCGGGTCAGTAACTTGTAGATCATGGTAGATTGCGGCCTGGGCTTGATGACCCGCCATTCCAGAGCATCAAACCGAGTGCATTGCAGAGGGACTATTTGTAAAGTTGGAGCTGTAGTAGGGAGCAAAAGCTGCATAAGCTGATGCCTCCGCTGCAGTGCTCTCTCCTGTCCTATGTGGAGTGATACCAACTGCTCTCTACTTCTTATCCCGGCTAGTGGTCTTTAGGTCAGTGTGAAGCAGTATACTGGGCATAATAGTATAGAGCTGCTTTCACACGGATGTGCTACGGTTTACCCACACCATGGGTGCATTGTAGTGTACCTGCAACTTCCTGTGGGTTTTCTGCAATTAGCCATAGACCTCTATTATATCCTGCGTGTTTGGTGCACTTTCTGAGTAGCACCAAAATGCCTGAATGCAACTAACCTAGGAGAGTAGAGGATGCACTGTGCTGCACACATGTACGGGCAAACCTCACACATTAGTGTGAAAGAAGCTTTACAGGGGGCTCAAAACATTTAAGGGTTCATTTGCAGTCTGGGAGGGTGGTAAAACCCCAACCACACCCCCCCTTCTGCAGGGGCTAGACAAATGTTGCAGCGACAGCAAAGGTTATATGCCCTGTCATGGTTGGTGAGTGCAGCACCTGCCAAGCATGATCCAGGTGAATGAGGCCACTCTGCAAGTGCCCTGTGACCTTGTGCAGTACAGCAGACAGGGGGTTAAAGCAGGCAGCTTTGTGTTGCTTTTTCCCCACCTGCTTTAACACCTTGGACCCCTACAGAAGCATGCAGCTGGGGGGACACATGCAAAGTTGCCCCATTTACTTGAATGGGTCTCGATTGACAGGCGGTAGCACACACCAAAAGCAACAGGGGGTTTAATTCCTGCTGCAGCATGTGTACACCTCTTAACTGCTGCCTTTAGCAGCTAAAGGATGTAGGGATTGGGAGTGGTAAAACTGTGACTCAACTGCAGGGTTTTTATCCCCCTGCTGCCAACTTTACCTGTGAACGAGCCCTAAGGGTACCCCTGCCAAATGCAACTAAAGGGCTCATTCACAAGTGCAGCAGGCACTGCTGTTCCTCTGAAAAGTGATCTGAGTGTGTTTGACAGGTGGTGACTAGGGATGAGCTTTGTGTTCGACTCGAACGTATGTTTGACCATTCGTCGAAATACGAACAAAACTGGTCGTTCACGCCAAATTTGAGTGACGCGCCACGGCCCATATTTCACTGCGCCATTGCGCGCTGATGATTGGCCAAGCATTCACTATGACCCGCATGCTTGGCCAATCACAGCGCACAAAAAACGGAGAGACATAATTGGCTAAAGCCAGGGTGGCTTTGGCCAATTATGGCTCATGGCTTTAGCACACGCTTCTCGGCCTTTTGGCTAAGATCAAGTGTAGTATCTGTTCTTATCAGTTGCCAATGGGTGGCGCTAAACCGACTGTCCCCAGTACTCGGCGAGGGGGAAAGGGATGGCAGTCGGTGGACGCAAAGCCTATTGGCGTAGAGGCGAAAGCCTTCTGATCGGGGCAGAGAGGCATGAGGTCGAAGCTGAAGGGCTGGGCCCCTGGCCTTTGGCCTGGATCCGGTGGTGTCTGCCCCAGTCAGTTGTTCGGTGAGGGAACCCTTGCTAATCCTTTCGGGGAGAGGCGGGTAGTACTTCCCGAATGTAATTAGGTGGGAGAGCTGGGGGTTGTGGGTAGTAGTCGGCTGTGGCTGGCTCTCCCCAACCTCTTCTACTACCTTCCTGGCTGGGAAGGGTGCTGCTGGTCCGGACCGGGGGTCAGGGTCCGTTGAAAAGCCTGTGGAGATAGTGCCCCTGGAGTGGCAGTCCAGGGGTGCCATACATTGCACTGAGTGTTGAGGGGCACTCAACGTGTGGCACCTTAGGTCACTGATCTCCACATACACCTTTTTAGCACCTGCCTCTAGGGCCGAGCCTTTTGGCTAGGACCAGAGGAATTTTTGTTCCTGGCCGGAGGGCCGGCCATTGTATTGCACAATGGCCACTTTCCACTCACCATTCCCACCTTCCTTTTCCCCCACTTTCTTTTTTATTTTACCCCCTGTTTGTCTTGTTTTGTCACTTTTTTTGTTGCACTTTTGTGTGGCGAGTAGGGTGCTGGTCCTCGGGCCTGACTCTGAAAGTCTTGGGAGTAGGTGGACATGGCCTTCTGGCTTAGCTCACCTGCTCTCATGGGGTCTCCCTTCGGGGGAGCCTCACCGAGGAGGGTTCTGTTTCGGCAGTCCCTCCGAGGATGTTAGGCCATGTGGTTTCGGCTGCATGGGCCTTAGTGGGGTCCTAGTGGTTTCGGCTGCTTGGACTCCAATACTCTTTTCCCTGCCTGGAGCCTAACGCCCCGGGGGATCAGAGCTGGGTCCTCTTAGGAGGACCAATTGACGATGGCACCCATCGCAGTTTTTTGTGTTTCACTCTTTATGTGTGTGCACGTTTTTTCCTGCACCGGGTGAAGTTTTAGGGTTGTGTTTTGCACGCCACAGGCTTTTCAAAAAAAAAAAAAATGGCTTTAGCACACGCCCCACACTATAAAAGGCCACCTGCTGGGCGGCCTCGTGTCGTGTGTTCCAGCGAAACACCATATATCCACTGAATCACCTCTGTGTGACACCCTAACTAGGTTGTTCTTGTGGCCAACACTCAGTGCCGATCCTGACCTCCCTGGGGCCCTAAGCAAAATGACATGGCACATTAAAAATGAGAAGCGGGGGGCGCTGACGACAGTGACATGTCACATTAAAGAAAGTTGAGAAGCAGGGGGAGGGAGTGTTCTGCTGTCGGAAATTACATCTTACATTAAATTGAGAAGCAGAGGGTGCTGACTTCTTACCTCTTCTCCCATGCAGCCAGCGAGTCGAGAAGCGGGGTGAGGGGGCGAAAATGACTTCTCACCAGGTGGGGCCTCTAGTAATTTGTGGGGCCCTTAGCAGCTTTGCAGGGCCCTAAGCAGCTTGCATAGTGAGCCTATAGAGCGGATCGGCCCTGCCAACACTTGTGCTACTGGGTCCATATGTGTAACCAACTGCTGAGCATACTCTCCTTTTACTGTATATTGACTTAAGTTGTATTATTTAAATCTAGTTGAGAACTAGGGCTGTTACTGATCAAAAATTTTGTGTTCGATTAATCGTTTTTTTTTTAATCGACTAATTTCGATTAATTATAACGCACATACAGATCCAACTACTTTTAGCTGATCTCCTTGCAAGCCGATTCCCAGTGCAGCTACCAACAACTGGAAAAATGGATAGCAGGATACAAAAAACACACAAAGGCAGCTCTCGATGGGAATAGCATTAAAACTTTTATAGTCTTCAAGTAGGTAACCAAATAAATATTGCACTGGAGATAAAATCGATGTAGCTACATAAAATGTAAAAATGGTGCGAGTAATACCAAACGGTAGCAAAAGCAGTCATAAAAACATGTAGCTAAGTATGATACTGGTATAAAAATGTGTACAACGATACCACTGCTGAATCCAGATGAGGAGATGAAGGGAACTATAACAACTCCCAGTGGATGGCTGTAGTAGGTTGATAGAGGGAAGTGTAACAGCCCTTGCATGTGGCAGATAGTAAGGTCCCGCCAGCATGCAGATATGAAGGCACAGCAAAGGAGCCCTTCAGATGGACACGGCAAGCCCCGCCGGTGTCCGTGACGTTACCGAATCTCCAACGGAACTCCCTGAAGGCCCAGAAGCTGGCGGAGAGGTGAGTACCAATCAAAAGAATTTTCATAGATCAAAAAGATTTTGATCGATCAAAAAAATTAAAGATTAATCAATTAATTAAAAGTTAATTTGCACAGCCCTATTAAGAACACATCTACATTAAATAAAAAATTGGTCTCACATAAATAGATCATAAATAGAATGAACGACGACATATACAACCAATTATTATGCCCACAGACATGAACCTTGACATCTATTTTTGAACTGTATATATACACAACCCGAAAGAAAACGCAAATGCCGCACAATAATAAAAACAAACAGAGTACACATGAAAATTACTTCTTCTGATGACTTTTTAATCCTCTCCATTTGCGCCCGGCTCTCTTAATTTAAGGTCAGAGCACCTTTTCCGCAGCTGTTCCCTTTACCTGCGCACCCTGAATTTCTGATGGAGAGTCCTCTGCACATTCTCCATGATCTGGGCCTTTACTTTGGGTTCTTGTTAGGACAATGTTTGCAATCATAGTCCTCCCTCCTTAGGATTGCCACCATTTCCACCATCTCCTCAAAGGACATATTGGTGGCTTTGTACCGCCTGGCCTTGTTCCTTGTTTGAGCTTCCAGCTTGCTGTGTGTCCTCCATGGTGTCTTCACTGTCTTGCATTGACCGACCGAAAAGGGGCGTGGAAAGTACAAGAATGATCGTCAGGGGCGGGGAAACGTGCAGAGATTCTCGCATGCGCAGTGTATAAAGGCATATCGCGTGAGTGAAAACATGTGGTATCCCCGTACTCAGGAGAAGCAGCAGAATGTGTTTTGGGGTGCAATAACACGTATAACCATGGCATGTGTGAGAAATATATCATTTAGTGACAACTTTGTGCAAAAAAAAATCAGTTTGTCATATTCCCGCAACTTGTGTCAAAATATAAAATATTCCATGGACTCGACATGCCTCTCAGCAAATAGCTTGGGGTGTCTACTTTCCAAAATGGGGTAATTTGTTTTTTTTTTGTGCTATTTTGGCATGTTATGGCCTTCAAACCTGTGATAGGTAGTGAGGAGTGAAATCAAAAATGTACACCCTTAGAAAGCATGAAGGCAGTGATTGGTTTTTGGGGTCCCGTACTCAGCTAAGCTCCCAAAAAGTCTCACACATGTGGTATCCCCGTACTCAGGAGAAGCAGCAGAATGTATTTTGGGGTGTAAGTCCACATATGGGGGGTGTATGCTTTGCGCCTGGGTGTAAGCGTTACTGGCACTAACTAGCTACCTAGCGGCACCAGCAACACTAATACAGCGATCAGAAAAACGAGCGCTTAGTGACGCTGGCAATAGGAGGTGAAAGGGTTAACTCTAGGAGCAATCAGGGGTTAATAACTTTATTTAAAAAATGTATGGGGGTACCTAACGCTATAAAAACCTGGCGAGTGAACCTCAAAAAATAACTAGCTACCTAGCGGCACTAGCGACAATAATACAGCTATCAGAAAAACGATCGCTTAGTGACGCTGGCAATAGGGGGTGAAAGGGTTAACTCTAGGGGCAATCAGGGGTTGAAAAAGTTATTTAAATTTTTTTGGGGGGTACCTAACGCTATAAAAACCTGGCAGGCAAACCTCAAAAAATAACTAGCTACCTAGCAGCACTAGCGACACTAATACAGCGATCAGAAAAACGATCGCTTAGTGACGCTGGCGATAGGGGGTGAAAAGGGTTAACTCTAGAGGCAATCAGGGGTTAAAACCTTTATTAGAAAATGTATGGGGGTACCTAACGCTATAAAAACCTGGCGGGCGAACCTCAAAAAATAACTAGCTACCTAGCGGCACTAGCGACACTAATACAGCGATCAGAAAAACGATTGCCTAGTGACCCTGGCAATAGGGGGTGAAAGGGTTAACTCTAGGGGCAATCAGGGGTTAAAACCTTTTTTAGAAAATGTATGGGGGTACCTAATAAAGGTTTTAACCCCTGATTGTCCCTAGAGTTAACCCTTTCACCCCCTTTTGCCAGCGTCACTAAGCGATCGTTTTTCTGATTGCTGTATTAGTGCCGCTAGGTAGCTAGTTATTTTTTGAGGTTCGCCGCCATGTTTTAATAGTGTTAGGTACCCCCATACATTTTCTAACACTATAAAAAAGCGACACTAATACAGCGATCAGAAAAACGATCACTTAGTGATGCTGGCAATAGGGGTGAAAGGGTTAATTCTAGGGGCAATCAGGGGTTAAAACCTTTATTAGAAAATGTATGGGGGTACCTAACGCTATAGAAACCTGGCGGGCGAACCTAAAAAAAAAACGAGCTACCTAGCGACAGTAATACAGCGATCAGAAAAACGATCGCTTAGTGATGCTGGCAAAAGGGGGTGAAAGGGTTAACTATGGGGTGATCAAGGGGTTAAAACCTTTATTGGGGGGTAGGGGGCTACCCTGGACCTAACACTAACTGCCTGACACTAACTGCCTGTCACACTGACACTAAATGCAGTGATTAGTAAATAATTGATCACTGCTATTTAGTGACACTGTGACTGGGGGGGATTTGTGTGCCTGGTGTCAGTGTAGTGCTTGTGTACTCACTGTTGTGATGTCTCCTCTCCTCTGCCGGACAAAAATACCGGCGGGAGGAGCGGTGACATTACTTCCTCCTCTGCCTGTGTTTACAGTTCAGGCAGAGGAGGAAGCCGATTGGCTGGGAGGGGGCGGACAAAAACGAATAGCCGCCCCCTTATCTTGGATCGCTCCCAGAGCCACGGGGACCACCGCACGCAGCGGGGGGGTCCCGATCGGACCCCCGACCTGCGGAAAGGCAGGGACGTACATGTACGCCCATCTGCCTGTACGTGCCATGTTGTGGACGTACATAGTCATGCGGCGGCCCTAAAGTGGTTAAAGGAATTTTTCATTATTTTATTTTTCCCACTTTAAGCATCATTAAAATCGCTGCTCCAGAAAAAACAACCCTTTTTAAACCTTTTTTTTTCATTGATACATGTTCCCCGGGGCAAGACCTGGCTTCTCAAAGACGTTTTCCAACAATAACTTGAATATTGGGCTTTAAAATAAACACTTTGGAATTCGAATGTTCGAGTCCCATAGACGTCAATGAGGTTTAAGGATGAGCTCTGGCGTGTTCGCAAGGTACACGTGCAGAGCCCGCCAGAAAATGTGCACGGCGCTGTGCTAATCATAGACAGGGAGACATTGTTCGGTGCTCGGCTGCAGAGATCGGGAAATGTCTCCCTGGCTGTGATTAGCACAGCGCCGTGCACATTTTCTGGCGGGGAGGTTCTAAATGTTTGCGCGAACATTCGTTCCGTTTGATGGTTCTGGTGCAAACCGAACGCGGGGGTGTTCGGCTCATCCCTAGTGGTGAGGTGGTTATATGTTGCCTCCTCAATGCCTGATTCAAACCTATGATTGCCATGCGATGCACATGATTGCAACATGGTAGTTCGGCAATTTGAGGTTTAAATCAGGTGTGGGGAGGTGATGCTATGCCTGGTGATCTTTGATTTCTCCCATGTTGTTCAGGTAGATCCCCACCTCTTTAGAGTCGGTTCACACTGGGGCGACACGACTTCCAGAGCGACTTTCAGAGGCGACTCAGACACGACTTGAGTATGAACCACAGGGCGATCTGGGGCGATTTACAACACGACTTCCAGGACAGGAGACATTCCAGTGGCCAATAAAACAACAATCAGCTCTGGGAGAGGGAGGGGGAGGGAGAGGTTTGCCTGTGAGAAATGTATGTTATCTTATCTTTCCAAGTAGCTAGTGATCAGTCTTGAGGCGACAAGTCGGATTGAAGTCGTACAGGAACCTTTTCTGAAGTCGGAGCGACATGAGTAGTGTGTATTAACACCGCTCCCATTCACTAACATTGTTTTTCTCTACAGCGCGACTTGGGACGACTTGAGGCGACCTCAAGTCGGATCCCAAGTCGCCCCAGTGGGGCGACTTGGGATCAGACTTGAAGTCGTCTCAAGTCGTCCCAAGTCGTGCTGTCCAGAAAAGCAATGTAAGTGAATGGGAGTGGTGTTAATACACACTACTCATGTCGCTCCGACTTCAGAAGAGGTTCCTGTACTACTTCAATCAGACTTCTAGGCGATTTGTACCCATTGATTTCAATGGAAGTCGCTTCCAAGTCTGATCACTGTTTTAATTGAAGCGACCTTTCAGCAAGATAACATACATTTCTCAGGCAAACCTCTCCCTCCCCCTCTCTCTCCCAGAGCTGATTGTTGTTTTATTGGCCACTGGAATGTCTCCTGACCTGAAAAGGACTTCAAGTCGTGTTGTAAATCGCCCCAGATCGCCCTGTGGTTCATGCTCAAGTAGTGTTGAAGTTGCTTCTGAAAGTCGTGCTGGAAGTCGTGTCGCCCCAGTGTGAACCGACTCTCAGGCCGCGTACACACGAGGGGATATGTCCGCTGAAAACGGTCCGATGGACCGTTTCAGCAGACATCTCCGCTCGTGTGTATGGGCTAGCGGACAGATTTGTCCACCCGACAGATTTCAAAGCAAGCTTTGAAATCTATCCGGTGGGAATCTGTCCGCCCGACATGTCTGCTGGTTAGTACACTTACCAGCAGACATGTCGGCTCCCACCGCCGCCGCGCCGCTGCCGAATGGATTCGGCGCATGTGCGGAAGTGTTTTTTTTCTTCCTGGTGCGGTGACGTAGCGGTGACGCGGCGGCGTCAACGTCACCGCCGCGTCATCGCCACATCACCGCGCCGTCCGGCGGCGGGGAATTTGATCCGATGGTGTGTACACGCCATCGGATCAAACTCCCGATCGGACATATCCGATGGAAATGGTCCGCGGACCGTTTTCATCGGATATATCCGATCGTGTGTATGGGGCCTCAGTGTTGACTATCCCTGCCTTGAATTATACTGAAGGGGTTTCACATGAGCACCATCCAGTGCAGTAACACTATAAATAAGAGCTTATTCACACTATGTCTGTTTTGCTACACACCTTCACACATGTATAGTATGAACAGGGTCCATAGGAAGCAATTGCTTTCTTTGTGCCCTGTGTACACCATGCATGTGTGTTGTTGTACAGTAAACAGACATTGTGTGAAGAAGTCTAGGTTCACATCTATGCAGGCTGCGCTTGATGCGTTTTTCAGGCGTGTTTTTCATACGCTTGATTTTTTATGCATTTTTCATGCATTTCATGCTTTGCAAATGTAAAAAAAAAATTATCAGCAAAAAAGAAAATGGTGGAAAAAAACGTATCTGTTTACATGGGGATAAGAGGCTCTTGCTGAAAACCAGGACTGCTGTTAGAAATCACAAGGTCCCATACAGCTTACCTAACAGCCCTCTTCCCCCCCAAAAAAATATAAAATTATATTTTTGCCAAAATACTTTGGATGCGATGCTACAAAATGGAGAAGGGAGGTCGGTGGGTGTGTGCTATTAGATCTAATGCCACATCCAATGTGAATTGCACAAAAATGAGTTCTCCTAAACAGACTTTAAAGGCATAGATCTAGAAAAATGTATTGCACAATATTATAATTTTGTAATATAAATGTATTTATTTAAGCAATAAAGTTAAAAACATAGTCATTGATTAGAATGTATACAAATCTGTATAAAGACACCAATATTCAAACACAGAAACATATGTCGTCTTTCTACTGACGCGTTTCAAATAAAAAAAAATGTCAGGGGTGTTCTTTAGAGGACTTGGATGTATAGCTACAACATTACATACAATTTATATTAAGTATCATACATTGTTATACATGACAAAGTACATGTAGCAATTAATTTAAGTAGTTATGTTTGTTGTAGACACTTGCATGCATTGTTTGGTGTTAACAGAAGATCATTCCAAGTGTTGTCTTTTAGTTAAAACCAATAAAGAAGATGACAGTGTGCCTCAATGCTGAGAATATTGATGGTTTGGATATTCTCTGTTAAGGAGTGACTCAAAGGGTCCTTTCACACGGAGCGGACCGTTTTTTGGTCCGCTTCGTGTGTGTCCGTCGGCTCAGCGGGGATCCCCGCTCAGCTGTTGGCGGACAGGGCGGTCCCCGCACACTGTGCAGGGACCGCCCTGTCTCTCCTCCGCTCTCCCCTATGGGGAATCGGATGAATACGGACCGTTTGTCCGTATTCATCCGATCCGCCGGACGGAAGAAAATTAGGGTTTTCTTCCGTCCGGAAAACCAGACCTTTACGGACGCGGTTAATTGCGGACGTTAGTGGATGCATCATCCGCTAACGGACGCGATCCCATAGGGGCCCATTACAAGTCCGTAAACGGACTTGTAAAAACGGAGCGGCGGATGCGGACATCTGAAAGGGGCCAAAGGGCCTGTGTGAGTGTAAGCAGGTTACCCAGCGTGCAAGGGAGGCATACAAGGACACAGGGCCAATGTGAGGATGGGAAAAACCTACAAATCAAAAAATATATAGATAGTAACATCTTGTACATACATAATTCCTTAAATAGTTTGATGAATTTAACTATTTTTAGTTGAGTCTAAATTCTGGAGTAAATATATCAAACAGAGCAGTGCAGCGCAAACCTAAATAGCATAATATTAATATTAAAACAAATATGCTCATACCAGTGAAGACATAGTTGAATTAATAACAGTGAAAAAATAAAATAAAATAAAATAAAAAGAAAGTCCACATTTGCAAAGTGCAAACAAATCCTGTGATCGAAACAGTCAGAGTATCTCCACCATGTGACTTGGAAAACCAATATTTCAAATATTTCAAACGTGATCCCTTCACCAGTAAAGATGGGTACTCTCACCTCACACCAAGACCCTTGTTTTACCAAAGGTCTAAAACGCTTAGAACAAATGGCAGGAAATCCAGATGGCTCAAAGATGTGCAATTGTCAGCTGAAGGACCCGGAGATATGCAAGTATCCTCAGTGGCACCAACGAATCAATATGCAAAGAAAAAAGGCCAGATCTAAGAGCTTCCATATAAACCAGGTCTCTTTAATGAGTAAAAAATGTGCAGGGTACTCACATTCAAGTAGAAAGTACAGGCATAAAACACCATATCAGGCAGCTCAAATGAAAATGTGGGACATCAAGGAGTGACATGGGATGGTTCCTGACCCCGGACGCGTATCGTATTACTACTTCCTCAGCAGGGCGGACAAATTCTGGAGTATAATAATATAATGCAGTGGTTGGGGAAAGAAAGAGGGAGATTTTTTTGTAAATACGTTTTCTCTGGCAAAACACGAATCCGCAATAGCATATGTTATCCATTTAAGATGAAGGAGTTTGTCTGATTTATTTCAAAGAAATACAGGTGAAACTCGAAAAATGTGAATATCGTTCAAAAGTTCATTTATTTCACTAATGCAACTTAACCACTTAAGGACCTCCGCACGCACATTTACGGCCACAGAATGGCACGGATGGGCACAAGGGCGTAAATTTACGTCCTCGCCCAGTAGCGGGTCGGGGGTCCGATCGGGACCCCCTCCGCGGCGTGCGGAGGTCCCCGTGTCTCCGGGAGCGATCCGGGACGAGCGGGCGGATGTCCGTGTTTACCCGCCCCCCCCCCGCGATTGCTCCCAGCCAATCGCTGCGCTCCCCCTTTGTGTCACTTCCTCCTTCTGTGTAAACACAGGAAGGGGGAAGTGATGTAATCTCTCATTGCAGCGGTATTTCCAACCGCTGCGATGAGAGGAACACCTCACAGTAAGTGTGCACCAACATTACACTGACACACACACACATAGGCATACTTAACACCTTGCGATCTGCCCCCCCACCCCCCCTGTCACAGTGTCACTGAATGCAGTGATCTAATCACTGCATTTAGTGTCAGTGTGACAGGCAGTGTAAAATCAGTTAGTGTTAGGTTCAGGATAGCCCCCCCACCCCCCTAATAAAGTTTTAACCCCCTGATCACCGCCCTAGTTAACCCTTTCACTCCCTATTGCCAGCGTCACTACCGTGTTTCCCCGAAAATAAGACGTACTCCGAAAATAAGCCGTAGCGGGATTTTGACATAAGATCGAAATATAAGACACCCCTCCGAAAATAAGACGTAGCGATGGCGTGTCGAATCTCCGAAAATAAGACGTAGTGATGGGCGTGTCGAATGCGTAGCGGTAAACAACACGTGATAGGCGTATGGTACTGTACTGGTGCGGAGCTTAGGAGCTGAAGTGAGGAGAAGAACTAAGTAAAGCTGTAAAGCTTCTCCCCAGCACTGACCAGCAAACCCCTCTCTCACCCCACACAAACACCAGGGGATAGGGGGAAAAGCTGCTACCGTACTGAGCCCAAAGAGATCACCCCAGCTCCACTGTGCTCCACATCAGCTTTGCTGGCCTATCTTTCTGTACAGCCAGACAAGATAAGTGCAAAGAGAAGAAGTTGGATATCCGAATGGTCCAAAAATGGTGTGCAGAATACGATAATCTCAGTCTACAGGTGGACAGAGGAAATGCTAAGAAGCGCAAGTGTGGTTCAGGTAGGCAACCTTTATTTTCTGTAATAAAAATAAGAAACCCCCCGAAAATAAGCCATAGTGTGATTTCTTGAGGGAAAAAATATAAGACGGTGTCTTATTTTCGGGGGAAACACGGTAAGCGATCATTTTTCTGATCGCTGTATTAGTGTCGCTGTTCCCGCTAGGTACCTTTTTTTTTTTTTATTGCGATTTTTTTTTTTTACTAAAGACATGTGGCTAAATACATTTTGGCCTAAATGTTTGACTAAAATTTAGTTTATTTGATTTTTTTTTAACAAAAAGTAAAAAATAGTGTTTTTTTTTCAAAAATGTCACTCTATTTTTGTATATAGCGCAAAAAATAAAAATCGCAGAGGTGATCAAATACCACCAAAAGAAAGCTCTATTTGTGGGAAGAAAAGAACGCAAATTTTGTTTGGGAGCCACGTCGCATGACCGCGCAATTGTCTGTTAAAGCGACGCAGTGCTGAATCGCAAAAACACCTTGGGTCATTTACCAGCGTATTGGTCCGGGTCTTAAGTGGTTAAAGGGTAAAACTAATATATGAGACTCATTACATGCAAAGCAAGATAGTTCAAGCCGTGATCTTTCAAAGACTCCTCCCAGATAAGAAAAATATTGTCTATGTAGCATTTGTATATGTTCAATCCTGGGATGTTTCTTTCCAAATATTTCCTCTGATTCCCATTTACTCATGAAAATATTCGCCACCATGGGAGCATACTTTGCTCCCATGTCGACTCTCCTTACTTGCGTCTACTGGAGGATGCATGTCTGGGGGCAGTGAGCATTGAGGAACTGAAATACCAGTGATCTCTTCACAGAGGAGTTTAGACCCCTAGTGTTCCACGTGATTATAGTTATAGTTATAGTTCCATATTCGCCCTGTAGTGCTAGATAAAGGTGGAATATTACTACTAGGCCCCGGAGCCGAACCCGGACCATTACATAAATCAGAACATAACGACCCACATATTCTATGTCACATAGTAAAACATTGCTTGTAAAAGTATAACGAAATAACAAAACATAACCAAACAGTCCCAACAATCCCCCCACTCCGCCTACCCCCACCCCAACTGTGGGGAGACTTAGGATCCAGACTTGAAATAAAGGCGAACACACCTGCAATGGGAAAACGTGTGCGGATCGGCATCCACAGTCCATCGGTTTGATGACACGCATACAGCCCCCTGCCGGGGGCCTGGAGCAAAAGAGAGATAAATGTGGGTGCAGTGTCCCGGGGGTACAAACTTAAACAATAGTGGAGCGCGTGCTGACAAACCCAAGGGCCTGGAGTCGCAGGATGAGGAGAAGGGAGGAGGAAGGAAGAAGCAGGACACAGTCTCGGAAATAATGTTCCAACAGTGAGGCCTCAGAGGATAGTTCGAGTCTCCTGGCCTTCAGGGTCATGAAATGGGGAGCACAGCAGCACATGGGAAGTGTCCGGACCCAGGAGGAAGATCCAGGCCAGTGTGTAAAAAAAAGACACGTTGAAAAAGGCAGCAGGTGAAATCACTCGCATGAGCAGGCAATCAGATAGAGTACTTATCCACGCAAGAGTGTATCGATCCACATGGAGGCCTCCTCGGGGAATGTGAGGAACCAAACAGATTTGCCGTCCTCCATTCTCAGTCTGGCCGGGAACAGCATACTGTACTTGTTATGTTTGGAGCGAATCCTAGCTCTTACAGCATCATAGAATTTATGCTGTTTCTGAGTTTCCAGCGAATAGTCTGGAATGTTTAGGAGCTGAACGTTTTCGAAGCGTAGTTCACCTTGAGCCCTAGCTTCCTTCATCACCGTATCCCTATTCCGGAAGTGCATGTAATATTCTAAAGTTGTGGATTTGGGGTTTTCATGAGCTGTAAGCCATAATCATCACAATTATGACAAATCACGGCTTGAACTATCTTGCTTTGCATGTAATGAGTCTATCTCATATATTAGTTTCAACTTTTAAGTTGCATTCCTGAAATAAATGAACTTTTGCTCTCCCCAGACATGAAAAAAAATGTGAATAAAAGTGAATGCCGAGTGTCTCCCTTGCCGAGTGTAATTTTAAGGTAGGCTAAGTTTATATTTCACGTTCGAAGGGCTATAGGTGTGTGCTGTGGTGCAAGGTTTAGTAGGCATTTTTCCAGCATGGGGCCTGGTTTGGTGCTCTTCTTGGCATAGAATTTCTGGTTGGATTAGCGCAGTTGCTTCTCAGGGATATCAGTAAGGCAAAAGTTTAGCTCTGGAGGCTTGCTCCAGTTCTGATTCCAGATGAGTCCTGCATTATTCCCTCCTACTTCATCTCTGGGAGGCAATCTGGTGAAGGTGGCCCCTCGCAACCACTTTATAAGCATCTGATGTACTTCCACGTCTGGCCAGACTTCTCCAGACAGTAGATAGGTGTACCTGCAGCAAGACAAGGACCCCAAAAACACAACCAATGTCATTAAGATCTATCTTCAGCGTAAAGAAGCACAAGTGAAAGTGATGGTTTGGTCCCCACAGAGCCCTGATCTCAACATCATCGATTCTCTGTACCATATCTGTATCGAGTCTCCAGCCCTCTCAACATCATTAAATCTGTCTGGGATTATATGAAAAGACAGAAGGATTTGAGGCAACCTACATCCACAGAAGATCTGTAAATAGTTCTGTAAGATGTTTGGAACAACCTACCTGGTGAGATTCTTCAAAAAACTGTGTGCAAATGTACCTAGAAGAATTGATGCTGGTTTAAAGCCAAACTGTAGTCACATCAAATATTCATTTGCTTTAGATTATTCTTCCATTCGCTCGCATTGATGTAAATAAAACAATTATAATATTGTATATATTTTTACTTTGCAGCATTTCTTAACTCCTGCCCTAAACTTTTTCACAGTACTGTATATGGTATATATACAGTATCTCACAAAAGTGAGTACACCCCTCCCATTTTTGTAAATATTTTATTATATCTTTTCATGTAACAACATTGAAGAAGTTACACTTTGCTACAATGTAAAGTAGTGAGTGTACAGATTGTATAACAGTGTAAATTTGCTGTCCCCTCAAAATAACTCAACACACAGCCATTAATGTCTAAACCGATGCCAACAAAAGTGAGTACACCCCTAAGTGAAAATGAACAAATAGGGCCCAATTAGCCATTTTCCCTCCCTGGTGTCATGTGACTCTTTAGTGTTACAAGGTCTCAGGTGTGAATGGGGAGCAGGTGTGTTAAATTTGATGTTATCGCTCTCACTCTTCACTACTGGTCACTGGAAGTTCACCATGGCACCTCATGGCAAAGGACTCTCTGAGGATCTGAAAAAAAAGAAATGTTGCTCTACATAAAGATTGGCTAGGCTATAAGATGATTGCCAAATGCTGAAATGGAGCTGCAGCATGGTGGCCTGTTTAACAGGACAGGTTCCACTCACACCTTGTCTCCGCCCCCTACCCACCTCTAAGTACTGTACCTTGATTCCACCCCCTACCCTCCTCTTTTAGAGAAAACAGAACCAAGTATTACTTTGTGGTATTAAGTAATTTGTATACATTTTGTTAATGATGACAAAAAAAATAGCAGTAAAATAGATCTCCTGCAGCCAGCAACAATAGACCCCACCCCAGCAACAAAAGGGCACCTTTGCTGGCCATTCTTATGGGTTACTCCCTGTTGTCAGGTATATAACTTACAATTATTTAAGACCTTGACACAAATTGATATGACACATACATATATACTAGAACCATTATATTTATTACATTTTATTTTTTACTTTGCATAGATATATATATCTTTTTTGCATTGTGTCCTTCATTTTAGGAATTATACAACTTTCCTAAGCTTGGCAGTTTTTGGCTTGGGGTTTGCTTCCCTTGGATGCACGGTGCCTGCTCCCCAACTCCTGTATACCATCCCTTCAGGAATTTTTCACCATGGACTTTTTTACCCTGTGTTTTTATTGAGTTGCCATCTCTTGACTGGTATGTTTTTCTGTCTATCTTTTACTTATTATGCTTGCTGTATTAAAATCTGACGCGATTGTTAAAGTTATATATTTTTGATGCTATGTTTATGTAAACCTGATGCAACCTAATTTGTTTCCACACAGACTCCGGCCCCCGAAGAAGGGAAAACCCCGAAACGCGTAGGGCCTTGTAGAGTTTACTTATGTGGATCAGTTTCAATTTTTTTGCAACTCTATGACTTGTTAAGTGTTATATTATGTCATATTGTATGATCTTTTTTCTATATAATTAAATATTTATTGATTTTCATAAAATAATTTCTTGTTTTTGGTACTACTATATATACGCTTACTATTGCTGCCTATAAAGCCCCTCCCCTGGGGGAATCCTTCAATCTTCTATTCGATTAGGGGTGTCGGCAGCACTCACACTCCTGTGATGTTACATAATTCCCTTTTCTGTATCCAAGGTAGCAAATACCTATGAAATTGGGGCATCCCCCTCTTTCTTCCCCCTAGTAACATCCTTCAGTGACTCCTACATATCCCCATTGGTGTTGGGGACTTTATGACTATCTTATTATTCAAAAACTTTTTTCTCTCACGTTTTTATTACTACGTATTTTCTCCACCTTTATTTTGTTGCTTTTCAATCTTATTTGTCCGGTTTTTTGCTGTCATCTGACGGTGACAGTGGTAGCATATTTGTATAGATTGACATACCTATCAGTTTACTATGTTTCAAGGTAAGGACTGGGACGATCTGATGCTGAGCTACTCAGCCAGTCATCACAATGGGGAGGCCAAAAACTCTGAGCTTGCCTCTTTATGTAATCAACTTGGAAGATTAGTTGAAAAAAAGGCAGCTCTTTTCTGGCATGTCGAAAGTTTCGACAAGTACCTAAAAGAAAATATCAACCCTTATGGGCTCCGCATTCAGATCTTCCCTCTCCTAGATAACATAAACACCGACTTCCGTAAAAAATGGGAGCAGAACTTGCAACAATGTTCGGCTAACATGATGAAACTCCTTATTGAAGAATACAAAATTAGAACAAGCCAAGTCAATAAAGAAATCGATGATATATATATAAAACTTTCACCCTTCCTGGCTCTTCCAGCCTTCAAGGACCATGAAACTAAAATTAAAGGTCGACTTGACATAGTGATAGCAGAAACCCTTTATAAAAAAGAGAATAAATTTTGGAGAGATAAACGATCATTCCAGGAAGGAAAAGCCTATAAATGGCAATCGGCCAATTCTTCTCAAAAGTATTTTGCTAAGGGCAATACTAATATAATTCCCCTCAAAAAAGGTTATAAGACCTCATCAACTGTTTCAAGCAATGCTCCCACACAAAACCCCACCAGGAATAGGAATAACAAGCCAAAACGACCCCTATCGGGCGAGGACGATAGCACCACCAAAAAACGTCTAGTACAACAATCAGGTCTCACCAATACATTGGGTGGTTCTGATAGATCCAACCAACAATCTACACAACCGACCGAATTATTTTCTGTCTTTGCGACCCCTCACTCACTCAATACACAAACTACGCATGAAGGTTTAAGACCCAATCTTAAAGAAACCATTGATACTGGGTTTTTTCCCCAGGTCACACACATATCGACAAACCCTTAAGGGACGATTGTGTACCTGACTATCAATCAGGTACAACTCAGGGACTTGACATCATAAATCTTTCTGACTATGTACTGTCATCAGACGAGAAGACCTTATTAGCCAAGGGTCTCACCTTTTGTCCCGAAGCTCATCTGGATACATTTGAATTGATTAAAGATATCAACCTATTTGCTAGGAAACTCCTATTAAAAAGCCTTTACTCTAAACCAAAGAACGACTCCACGTATAGGACTATGCAACAACATAAGGAAGATATGGATCTGCTTCTGTCACTGTGTGGCGAAGCTGACATCTCTGACCCTAATGTAATGAATGATCTGGAAGAAATGTCATTTGAATTGGATACGGAGGGCACCCCAGAAACACCGGCCAACCCTCTAAAAAATAAATCGGACAAGTTTCCACCGTTACAAACCAACTCCAATCTGGCTGCGTTTGTAGCACTTACCACTGCTGAAATCAAAAAGCTTCATCATTCACGAAGTACCATTCACTCCATCCGTCAGAAAAACAATGCTTTGGAAAAATTGAAAGACTGTCATTCATTAACTATTAAGCCATCCGACAAAGGGGGTAATATTGTCATTTTGACTAACCAACAATATAAATCCATGTGCTTGAAAATTCTTTCCAATAAAGATTGGTACTTACCTATTTCGAAAACTGCTGTCAGCAAATTTGAAGTTGAGTTTTATGCTTTGGTTGACGGGGCTTTTTCTCACGGGGTCATTAATCGTGACACTTGGGAATTCCTCCGTATTAAGTACCCAAGAATTCCAACCTTCTATTGTCTTCCCAAAATTCATAAGCATATGACTGATCCACCCGGTCGACCAATCGTTTCGGGCAACGGTGCCATAACTGAGAACCTCAGTATATATGTGGATTCATATTTGAAGCCATTCGTGGAACGTCTTTCGTCTTTTATAAAAGACACTATTCACCTACTGCAAAAAGTCGAGCACCTCCATACTTCTTCCAATACGTTGCTAGTAGCCATTGACGTAGAGGCCCTCTACAGCTCCATCCCTCACTCCCTAGGCTTGGCTGCTATTCGCAATATCCTTCTACCCATTTTTAAAGCTGATCCCAAACTTGGGGAATTTCTGATAATGGCTTTGGAATTTATTCTCCACCATAATGTGTTTTCGTTTGACGGCTCCCATTTCCTCCAGGTGCAGGGGGTTGCGATGGGGACATCTTGTGCCCCATCGTATGCCAACCTGTACCTGGGGGAGTGGGAGAAGTCTTTCTTGACCAGTACATCTATACAACCGTTCATCCATCTAGTGTCGGCTTGGTTTAGATACATAGATGATGTCCTAGTGATATGGGAAGGGACCATTGATGAATTGCAAAGTTTTATGTCTATTATGAACAACAACGACTGGAACTTAAAATTCACAATGACATCAAGTGACACCCAGATTGCCTTTTTGGATGTAATCCTACGAAAAACCGTGGATGGCAGTATCTCCACAGGGCTTCATAGAAAACCTACAGCGGGCAATACAATATTGCATGCTACTAGTGCCCACCCTTTACCTCTAATAAGGTCCATACCGTATAGCCAGTACTTACGTCTTAAGCGCAACTGCTCCAATCAGGAAGTATTCCTGTTGGAGGCGGCAGCACTAAGAGAAAGACTGCTTTTGAGAGGGTACTCCAAGAAATGCCTCAAAAAGTCTTTCCAACGTGCTAATGCGCATATTAGACAAGACTTACTCTCCCAACCAAAAAAACAGTCGACTAGAGATGGAAATACTCTACGACTAATTACCAAATATCACATGCAACACCAACAAACTAGAGGTATCCTTAAAAAATATTGGCATCTACTTTCTTTTGATCCCAATTTGGGACCTTTTGTCACCAAAGAACCAGCTATTACGTATCGACGGGCTTCCTCCCTCAGGGACCAACTAGTCACGAGTGAATTTAAGGGAGACTTCAGGAAAGATCCCTGTAAAAGAAAGGGCACATACACATGTGGTGGTTGCTCGATTTGTCGATATATCAACATTGACCCAGAAGCCCTGCTACCAAATGGGCGACCCTTTAGATCACGCCATTTTGCAAATTGCAAGACCCCTGGGGTAGTATATCTACTCACTTGCTCATGCAACAGGTTCTATGTGGGCAAGACCAAACTGCCTTTTTTTAAACGGGCTGCCCGACATATCAGTAATATGCGTTCAGCAAACCCTGATATGCCCCTAGGACGCCACATTTTGCTCCATCACAATGGGCAATTTTCAGGGGTTAAATTCCTCATCCTAGATAGGATTCACCCCAATCCTCGAGGGGGTGACTGGAACAAAACCCTATTACAACGCGAAACCCGATGGATCATAGACCTTGAAGCGACTAGTTTTCCTGGTCTAAACGAACAGATTAGTTTTAGACCCTTCTTAGAAGGGTTCTCTTCGGGTGGTTGTGAAAAAGAGTGAGGTGGTTGCAGTCATCTTTGTTACATATGTTTACAATGATAATTATATTTGTCTGCTGTACATATTATTTATCTTCATAACCCGCTTTCTAGACGTGCTTTGGTTTTGTTGTCATTCTTGTATTCATTGTTGTGTTTGTGCTTTTCTCTTTGAAGCCTTCTTGCTTGTTCCCTTGGACAAACAAGATTCAGGTATCATGTTTTTCTATATGAGATGCCTCCTCGTTATAATTACACAGGGTTTTTTTTTTTTTTTTTTTTTGCCTGGTTTGACTTGGGGAGTCCGGCACCTTCATCCTCTTGGGAAGCACGGCGCACCCAGGCCGCCACCTTCAGTTGGCGGCCCCCTTTTTTGGCCCAGTCACACGGCACTATGTGCCCTGTGATTGTTGGGTCAATTTTTGCGCTGGACAGGGATCTTGCTCGGACAGGGGACTTTGCTAGACTTTTTTCCCTCTCCGGGCTTGCTCTCTGTACCCCTTCATTGCCCACTGCCTTCATTTAAGCGATACTCAAATTTGCCAGTAAGGGAACTTAAATCCACACCCCTTTTTTCATCCCCAGCAGCACAGCTCTAACATATGATTCTTTCTTTTTTTTTTTTTTTTTTTTTTTCCAATTCCTCGGACGTCCTTTGCTGACAGTTGCCATAACACTTCCGCCCATGTGACTATCATTGGTCATGTGATATTTCATACCTCTTACTACTTCCTGTGACCACTCCCCCTCCCTTGCCTATTTATACACAGCCATCTCATGGGAATGGCTGACTTGGCTGACGGCGATGGTTCTACACATCCATTTAAAAGGTACATCACTGGCTGACGGTCTGTTCCTGTCAGCCTTCCCTTCTCCAATACTCCTTTGCTTCCTTGCTTATCTCCATACCTAGGAATTGTTTTATTTATTTATTTTTTTTTTTTTTTTTTCTTTCAAATTTCCTTCGTTTTCAGCCTCCTTGTGTTGTGCTTCTCACTGACCCCCTCTGGTCATTTTCAAGTACTACCTCCTTTGGATAGGGAGACAATCTATTGTGCTGTGCCTTCCGCTGACCCCTGCTGGCCATTCTTATGGGTTACTCCCTGTTGTCAGGTATATAACTTACAATTATTTAAGACCTTGACACAAATTGATATGACACATACATATATACTAGAACCATTATATTTATTACATTTTATTTTTTACTTTGCATAGATATATATATCTTTTTTGCATTGTGTCCTTCATTTTAGGAATTATACAACTTTCCTAAGCTTGGCAGTTTTTGGCTTGGGGTTTGCTTCCCTTGGATGCACGGTGCCTGCTCCCCAACTCCTGTATACCATCCCTTCAGGAATTTTTCACCATGGACTTTTTTACCCTGTGTTTTTATTGAGTTGCCATCTCTTGACTGGTATGTTTTTCTGTCTATCTTTTACTTATTATGCTTGCTGTATTAAAATCTGACGCGATTGTTAAAGTTATATATTTTTGATGCTATGTTTATGTAAACCTGATGCAACCTAATTTGTTTCCACACAGACTCCGGCCCCCGAAGAAGGGAAAACCCCGAAACGCGTAGGGCCTTGTAGAGTTTACTTATGTGGATCAGTTTCAATTTTTTTGCAACTCTATGACTTGTTAAGTGTTATATTATGTCATATTGTATGATCTTTTTTCTATATAATTAAATATTTATTGATTTTCATAAAATAATTTCTTGTTTTTGGTACTACTATATATACGCTTACTATTGCTGCCTATAAAGCCCCTCCCCTGGGGGAATCCTTCAATCTTCTATTCGATTAGGGGTGTCGGCAGCACTCACACTCCTGTGATGTTACATAATTCCCTTTCCAGCCAAATTAGATCCCCTAGCAACAACTGATCTCTACAGCAACAATAGATCTCCCCCAGCAACCATAGACCCCACCCCCTCAACAATAGATCTCCTCAGCAATAATATATCCCCCATTAACAATAGATTCCCCCAGCAACAAAATACCCCACCCCAACAACAATAGATCAACCAGCAATAATAGATCCCCCAGCAACAATAGACTCCTCACACAATATACCCCCTAGGAACAATGGACCCCCTGTTACAAAATGCCACCTCAGCAACAATAGATAAACCCTAGCAACAATAGACCCCCAGCGGCAACAACAGATTTTCCAGCAGCAATCAACAATAGACATCTATTAAGTGCAAAACATGACAATAAAAGGTAAGTGTACCAGCCTGAAAAATAAAAATGCAAAAAACAACAACGCATATATACACCACAAATGATTGGTAAGTGATAAATCCAAAACAAATTTCTAGGTATGCATATAAATTATATAGATACAAAGTGAACAGAAAAGTCAATATAAGGAAAAAATTCTTTGGTGGGTGCTCTTAAAGGGACCAGAATCCAGGAAGTGTGGTGCCAAGACAAACACCTCGGGTGCTCTCTAACAGCTCACCTCCCGGCTATAGCACGGATAGCCAAATAAACTCCAAGATGGTGGTTCTTAAATGGCAATAGTCAGAGCTGTATCCTTGCCTACGCCAACAAGGCCCAGGCCTAGAGCAGGTGGTGTATATATACGTTGTTGTTTTTTGCATTTTTATTTTTCAGGCTGGTACACTTATCTTTTATTGTCATGTTTTGCACTTAATATTTGTGTTTATGCATTCATTTACCCATGTCCATTGATCCAGTCGTGTACCCCTAGACTGTGTCTGCCCCCTTCCCACTTTCACCTTATCACAGCGCAGACACCACCCCCCTCCAACTTTTGTTTTATTTTTCCTGTTAAGGACAGATTCTAGGTGTTTGCAGCAGTGTTCCTTCACCCCCTCCCTCGGTAGCGCAGGAGCCCTTCCATACAACAATAGACATCTCCCTCAACAGTAGATCCCTCCCAGGAACAACTGACCCCCTCAGCAACATAAGATGCTCCCTAGCAACAATAGACCCCTATGAAAAAAATAGATCCCAACGCAAACAGCATCACAGACTCTCCAGCATCCCTTACCATTTAATGCATTCAGTGCTAGAGGTGCCAGAACTGTTTTTTAACTGACTTAAAAAAAATCTATAACTATACGGGTACCATAACTGTTTTTGCTTAGTTTCAGAAATGATCTTTATTGTGTTGAAGAGCGGGGTTACAGGACACTGTGCAGACACAAACTGTGCCTGTATTCCATAGCCAAGACATGGGTTGTTCTTGAACAGGGGGCATGGTCAGAAAGGCAGGCTGTGATTGGGGAGGGGAGTGTGTCAGAGGCAGGCTGTGATTTGTCAGGGAGTGTCGTGGCAGAAAAAACTACCTAATACAGGCATGATGTGTGTCTGCACAGTTAACTAAACCCCTAGATGAAAGAAGTACGTCAAAATGATAGGGACTATGATTTATAAAAATATGCACATGTAAACACATACAGAAAAAATAAATATTTAGTGTAACATACACCTTAAAGGGGTTGTAAAGGTACAATTTTGTTTTCATAAATAGCTTCCTTTACCTTAGTGCAGTCCTCCTTCACTTACCTCATCCTCCCATTTTGCTTTTAAATGTCCTTATTTCTTCTGAGAAATCCTCACTTCCTGTTCTTCTGTCTGTAACCCCACACAGTAATGCAAGGCTTTCTCCCTGGTGTGGAGTGTCATGCTCGCCCCGTCCCTTTGACTACAGGAGAGTCAAATTTCACTTTAAGCATTATTAAAATCACTGCTCCCAAAAAAATGTTAGTTTTTAAAACTTTTTTTGCATTGATACATGTCCCCTGGGGCAGGACCCGGGCCCCCAAAACCTTTTTATGATAATAGCTTGCATATTAACCTTTAGACCCATAGACTTTAATGGTGTTTGCACACATTTTTTGCCTGTTTGCATGTTCTGCTGTGAACTGAACCAGCGGGTGTTCGGCTCATCCCTACTCCAACAAGAAAAGTCCGATGTGAGCTTTTGGTCAGAAATTCCGACCGTGTGTAGAGTCCATCAGAACTTTTCTGTTGGAATTTCTGCCAAGAAAAATTTGAGAGCTGGTTCGGACAAGAAAAGTTCTTGGAGGAAATTCTGATTATCTGTATGCAATTCTGACACGCAAAAAAAAACACACATGCTTGGAATCAATTTGACGCACGCTTGGAATAATTGAACTTCATTTTTCTCAGCTCGTTGTAGTGTTGTGCACCACAGCATTCTTGACGGTTGGAAAAAAACCCTATGGTTTTCTATTCGGATTTTCCGATCATTAGTAATCGTGTCACACCTGTCAGGACCTGGGACCTCTTCTGTGTCTGGCATTGACTCTTTCCACTGGGCTATCTTGGATGCTGGACAGCTCCCTGCCTGATCTATTGGACAAACCTATCTGATCCATTGGACAACCCTGCCTTGTCTTGATTGCTGTTGAAACTTGAACTCCTTGCTCCTCCTATATAAGCCTTGTCTCAGCACTTACTCTTTGCCAGGTTGTTGTGCCTTCTCAGCCAGTGCTTTGCTCTTGACGTACAAAACAAAATAATTCCACGCTATCAAAATATAGTCTAAGCAGCTACAAAAAAACAGTGCACAGTGGAAAAATAACAGACAAAAACATACAAAAAGTACCGCTAAATATGATGATGGTACCCTAGTACCAAATCCAATCAGGTGACTGATATATAAACAGAAGAAAAAAAAATAGTCCATATGTGATGTGGTGAAAACTTGATTGTTGTCAAGACTAGGAATTGATGTCCCAAATTGACAGTAATTCACTATGAAACGTGCTACACACAGGTGCTGAACCCGCCACCAATCAGATAGAGGCTTACCGAATATATTGAACACAAATGAGCCTACACCCAGAGGGTCAATAAAGTTGAGTAAATATGTAGACTGTTGGCACCGCAAGACCAGATCTTCTAATGGCAAACCACCAAGCGAAAGGAGAATGGCAACAACTTGAAGATGGTAACTCACAGATGATCAAACCCATACAGCTAATTTGTGGAGGAAAAAACAGAAGGTGCACATAGTGTAATAGGGTGACTCCACTGCTGCCATATATATATATACATTGATCAATATGTTCCTTTCATCTACTTTGATGTAAGTGTTTCCTAACTTTTATTAAAACTTAGTGCCTATGGTATTACACTATGTGCACCTTCTGTTTTTTCCCTCCACAAATTAGCTGTAGGGGTTTGATCATTTGTGAGTTACCATCTTCAAGTTGTTGCCATTCCTCTTTCGCTTGGTGGTTTGTCATTAGAAGATCTGGTCCTGCGGTGCCAACAGTCTACATATTTACTCAACTTTATTGACCCTCTGGGCGTAGGCTCATTTGGGTTCAATATATTCGGTAAGCCTCATCTGATTGGTGGCGGGTTTATCACCTGTGTGTACCACGTTTCATAGTGAATTACTGTCAATTTGGGACATCAATTCCTAGTCTTGACAACAATTAAGTTTTCACCACATCACATATGGACTATTCTTTTTTTTTTTTTTCTTCTGTTTATATATCAGTCACCTGATTGGATTTGGTACTAGGGTACCATCATCATATTTAGCACTACCTTTTTATGTTTTTGCCTTGCTCTTGACGTCCCTGCTGCCGTCTGTATTTTGCTACCACTCGTGATTGACCCTTGGCTTGTTCTTTGATTACTCTACTGCCTGATCCCAACCTGCAACCACTCGTGATTGACCTTTTGGCTTGTTTACTGACCACGCTGCTGTTTAATCCTTAACTTCTTATCCACTACTGGACCCCGGTTTGCTCACACCCTGGTGGGGAATACCTGAGGACTGCGACCTGGTACTAGCTCACAGCTAAATCCATCTCCACAATCATGAGCTCTGGTGAACACCAGCTAGTACTTAGAATCCGCACCTCAGATGAGCCTGTGTCATCTGCCAGAAGTGATTGTCTGTATACCTGTCTTGCAACTGCTATAGCAACTGGTCTTCAAGCCAGACGCCTGTTTGTGACAACGCCATCAGTAACGAACAGGCCTCACTCTGAATAAGTCTCTGTTAATTTTTGAAGATGAAACCGTTGTAGGCCGGGGCCCCCTTATGGCAGCAACTGGTTAACTGAGAAGATTTAATGGTGATGGACTACTGATCCCAGCATGTCCGACTTGCAAATCCTGCATGCTCTCGTGGCTGCATCGATTTGACACAAATTCCAGTCTCTCCCTCTGGCTCTGCATCCAGCTCCCCTGGCATGCCTCTTCCAGAGCTCTCCACTGTGCTCTCACTCACCGACATCCTGCCTTGGATTCTTCCTGAAGGACTTACTCTGGATGTGCGGACCAATTGTCTCTCCCAGCTCCTGTTCCAGAACACCTCTCCATGATCATGTAAGGAGGGGCTCCCTCCCAGCTCCCAAGCTCCTCCGCCGGACTTACACCCCCCCCCCACCTAGATGGGGGTGTCCCTCCTGAACGAAAGTCTAGCACTCCATCCTTTAGTTCACCCAGTCGACAACTCCTCCCCCAGCACTTTGACTGTGGGTATATGTAGGAGGCCTGCCCCCTTCCAATCCTAGTTGGGGATTGGTCAGAGCACTTCTCATGTACCCCATGTCACTCTAGCTCTCAGCCCTCACCTTTTTCCAGAACCTTCTCCCTGGAAACAAAGTACTGTATTTATTGGCGTATAACACGCACTTTTTTACCCTGAAAACAGACTTGTTTTACGCCTGTGCTATATGGTACATGTCAGTCATTTACTGCTACACTAACCACTCCCCTGCCTCCAGATCAAAACAAACTGGCCTAGCTCTCACCCTTACACTTAGCACCTACATAAGGTAGAGGGTGCTACATACAATTTATTTAAATTAGATCTGAACTCTAGCTAAACTATTTTGAGGATATTTGGTATATAAAATTAAATTACCTGTAATGATGGGTGTCCCCGTGTGTGGATGCTTTATTTTCATTCAGCCAGCTTACTACTATAAGTGCCAAAAGTGTGGTACTGAATTTTACAGCCCTGGCTCCAGCACAGTTATGATATTGGGTTGCTCACTTTCCACTAGTTCATTCACAAAACATCTGTGTATGGAGGGGATTGTGACACTCATCCACCCCTCTTCTCCGCTTGTTCATCACAGAATTGCCTTGTTTTCTGTGAAAAGAATGCAGGACGTTTTGTTAATGGACCAAGTGGAAAGTGAGCAACCCAATATCAGAACAGTAAGTTTCAAGTGACAAGTGAACCAATGATTGACACCTAGACCTTATACTACAGATGATCCAGAAAAGGGAAATGTGCAGATAATGGTGAGACGATCTTCGTAAAACCCTCCCTGGTTGTCCAGTGCATTGGGGTCCAAATTGGGCGTTGGAGCACTTGTCCGTAAATCCCTCTGAACCAGGTATAGGTGCCTAAGTAGTGTCCCAAGCAAAAATACTGTTTCTTTTAATAGAGTGCAGACAGTAGAGTATTACCAATGGACTCTCAATGACACTTATGATGTTGACTTCTCTTAGGATGATGTCTCCTGCTCTCCATCAAGGGCTCAGAGATGACAACAGCAGTGACATCCTTCCCATGACTGGTACAACATCAGGCTTGATAGTGACGTTACCACAGACCATTAGATGTCCATGAGTCGATCTCTTTGCTTTCCTGATACTGCAAAAAAATGTTCTTTCAGCAGCATGTTGCACTGTGTAGGTTACACAACTTCCTCCCAATAACTGCCCATAGCCCAGGCCGGAATAGTTTTCCTTCTCCTTTCCAGAGCTCTGAAATTGTTTGGACCTCTAATTCCAGAGACAATTTGCAGCACAAGCTCAATCTTCCTGGGGACTACATGTCCAACAAGTCCTAGTTCCTCCTGGTAGGCTCGGTCTTCACAGATGCATAGCAGTTCATATCTGCTTATTCTGACTTACCAAGTGATGGCTCTGGGACTTTGTTGGGCTACATACAGCACTGCAGCACAACCTTGCCAGTACCATGTGCTCTCTCTCCTCCTCTCCTCACTGACAGCCCAGGAAAGGGAGAATAGCTGCAGCATTGGCTACAGTATGTGTAAGCAGCTGCAACATGTGTGATACTGTCAATGACAGCCTGATCCTTACACCTGTAATCCAGGGAATGTCTTGCTCTGGGGCTTTGCATCAATCTTTTTTTGTTTTATATTTGAAATACAAACACTGTACATTCCAGTATGTTAAAGGGGTGGTTCCCCTAAAAAGAAACTTTTAACATTGCATTTCTCTTCTTAAATACATGTAGAATCGGCTGGTAGTTTTAAAAAAATCCATCCGTACATACCATTTTCTTCATGCTGCCTCACCGCAGCTTCCGGGTATGATGGTTGGGGACAGGCATCCGATCGACGCATACAGCACGTCACCAGATGCCGAACGTTGGTGCGGCTCTATACGGCGCATGCGCACCAACGTTCGGCTTCTTTCGGCATCTCGTGACGCGCTGTATGCGTCGATTGGATGCCTGTCAATCAAGTAGGCACGCCCTACCCCGACTGAGACTACATGCCGAAAATGGTATGTGCGGACGTTTTATTTTTTTAAATACCAGCCGATTCTACATGTAATTAAGAAGAGAAATGCAATGTTAAAAGTTTCTTTTTAGGGGAACCACCCCTTCAAAGTTATGTTTACACAAAATATGTGCTCAACTCTTTATACTCTGTTGCTGTATTTTATGACGGTTTTGTGCATGAATGTTAGTCTCAGAAGCAAGGAAAACACTGCATACTTATAGTTGCTTTCAGGCACAATGATTTGGACTTTTTTCAGATGTGTGACATTTTATTAATGGCAGAGAGGATATCAATGCAATCTACTAATACTTTGTGATGTAAGCACAAAAAAAATGCAGAAATCATACTTGTTACTTTTTGAAGTTTTATTGCAGCATTAACTTGGATGGGTTCTGGGAGCTGTGGGATACTCCACATTACTAACTGAAACAATGAAGGAACCTTACCATGTAGTAGCTCTGATGAACAGTTCCTTAAAAGAGAAATATGGTCTTTAAAAAAAAACAAAAAAACATTTATACTTACCTAGGTGGATGCAGCTTTGATCCAATGCTGCATCTGTCCCCTGTCGCTCAGTTCTCCACCTTCGCATTAAGCAGATAGCCGTGACTGTCAGTCACTGGATCTCTTCTCTTCCCATCCAGCACTCACTGGAACACTGGGCTGTGGAGGGGGCAGGTTGGCTCAGGCTCTCAGCAGATTGCTGAGAGGCTGAACCAGTTGCCGGTCCAGGCATCTTGATGGATCCTGACCATATGGTCAGCATCTTTTCAGAACCTGGACCAGCTGACAGTGGACTTTAGCCCGCTGTTGGCTGAAAATCTGTCACAGGAGTGCAGAACATAACCTTGGCTATACTTCTCCTTTAAGCAGTGGGGCACTAAGTGGACATCATTAGGACATTAATGCAATGATCCAGGCCAGGCAAAGCTTGTACAGCATGGGTAGTAAATGCAGTCACTGAAATTCTTTCCCCTTTTGAGTCAGTACTCTCAGTGTTCTTCCAGCATAAAATGCAACTCTAATTCCAGCAGACAGACTCTCTCTTCAGTGGCACATTTCGTGGCAATGCACATATTTTTGCAGGTAAAAAAAAGGGATTTTTAATAACAGCTTACCTGTAAAATCCTTTTCTTGGAGTACATCACGGGACACAGAGCGCATAGTCATTACATATGGGTTATATGGGTACCTTCAGGTGTGGACACTGGTGTAATCAACTTCACAGGAAGTTCCTCCCTATATAACCCCCTCCCACTGAGAGTGCTTTAGTTTTGTAGCAAGCAATTTCTCTGAGGTTACACAATGTTCCCCAAAAAGAGGGGTGGGAGCTCTGTGTCCCGTGATGTACTCCAAGAAAAGGATTTTACAGGTAAGCTGTTATTAAAAATCCCTTTTTCTTGATCGTACATCACGGGACACAGAGCGCATAGTCATTACAGGGAGACCGTAAGGCCAAAAATAGCCAAACAGAAAATATATCAGGAGGTAAAATAGCTCCACCAACAGAAAAAATGGGGCGTGAACCGGGCCAGAGGATTCTATACTGCTGCCCGTAGGACCGCCTGCCCAAATGCTGCGTCCGCAGCCTTTGTGACGTCCAACTTATAAAATTTAGTAAACGTATGTACGGAAGACCAGGTTGCCGCCTTGCAAACCTGTGCCATAGAGATCTGATGGTGTGCCGCCCAAGAGGCACTCATGGCCCTCGTAGAATGGGCCTTAACTGATAAGGGCGGTGGAACGCGCTTCAGACCATAGGCCTGAAAAATCAGCTGCTTAATCCACCTAGCCAAGGAAGACTTGGCAGCCGGCTGACCCTTCTTGGGGCCATCCGGAAAAACGAAAAGCACATCTGTTTTCCGAATCTTTTCTGTAGCCTTGAGATAAACCCTCATGGCTCGGACCACATCCAAAGTATGAAGCAATCTTTCCTCTCTGGACTGGGGAGTAGGAAAGAAGGATGGTAGGACTAGGTCCTGATTCAAGTGAAAACTGGATATGACCTTAGGAAGGAAAGAAGGCTGAGGCCGCAGAACCACTCTGTCCTTATGCAGAATCAGGTACGGTTCCCTGCAAGACAAGGCTGCCAGCTCGGAGACCCTTCTGGCCGAAGCCATAGCCACCAAGAAAACCAACTTTCGGGTTAGCAGCACAAGAGGGATTTCTGTCAGAGGTTCAAACGGCTGCTTTTGTAAAGCTGACAAGACCAGATTTAAATTCCAGGGGCAGAGGGGAGCTCTAATAGGGGGATTTACATGCAAGACCCCCTGCAAAAAGGTTTTCACAAGCGAATGTGTGGCCAAAGGCCTTTGAAACCATATCGATAAGGCAGACACCTGCCCCTTTAGAGTACTAAGAGCTAACCCCTTGTCAACGCCAACCTGGAGGAATCGCAAGATCCTGTCAATAAAAAACTTGCGAGGATGCCCTCCTTGAGACTCGCACCACTCCACATAGGTTCTCCAGACTCTGTAATAGATATTTCTAGAGACTGGCTTTCTAGCTTGAATTAACGTAGATATGACTTGGGCAGAGAGGCCTCTGCCCTTAAGAATTAGAGATTCAGCCGCCAAGCCATCAAATTTAGCTGCTGTGAAGCAGGGTGGTAGATCGGGCCCTGAGACAGCAGATCTGGGCACAGGGGGAGTGGCTACGGTGCCCTTACTGACATCCTCACGATGAGTGCGTACCAAGCCCTTCTGGGCCAGGCTGGGGCCACCAGGATCACCGGCCTGCGCTCCACCCTGATCCTTCGTAGAAGGCGGGGAATCATCTGTAGTGGAGGGAACGCATACAGGAGAGAAAACTGGTGCCAGGGGCAAACCAACGCATCGGTCCCGTAGGCCGAGGGGTCCCTGGCTCGGGATACGAATTTGTCCAATTTCTTGTTGAATCTTGTTGCCATGCTGTCCACATCGGGAACTCCGAATCTTTGGCAAATCTCTTGGAATACCTGGGGGTGAAGAGACCACTCTCCCGGGAGTAACTGTTGACGACTCAAAAAATCTGCTTGAGAATTGTCTATCCCTGGGATGAACACTGCTGAGATGCAGGGTACATGGGCTTCGGCCCATGAAAAATTCAGGTTTACTTCCCTTTGAGCCGCCAGGCTCCTTGTGCCCCCCTGGTGGTTTATGTATGCCACCGCCGTGGCATTGTCGGACTGTATCCTTACTGGCAGACCCTGCAGGGGAAGAGTCCAGGCGACCAGGGCCAACCGAGCAGCTCTGATCTCTAGGACATTGATGGGAAGCATACTTTCTGCCTCTGACCACTGTCCCTGCTGGGTCCGTTTTCCTAAGATTGCCCCCCAGCCTGTTAGGCTGGCATCTGTGGTTACTATTTTCCACGAGATGGGGCAAAAGGTTTTCCCTTTTGATAATTTTTGAGGGATCAGCCACCAGTACAGGCTGTGCCTGACTCCTGGGGAAAGAACTAATGGACGGTCTAATGCCTGTATGGACTTGTTCCAAGCAGAGAGAATAGCTGCCTGAAGAACTCTGGTATGGATCTGGGCATAGGGCGCTGCTTCGAAGGCGGCCACCATCTTTCCCAGCAGTCGCATGCATAGGCGAATAGTCGGCTTCTTTTTGCCTAAGACTATTTGAATCGTTTGAATCAACGACCTGATCTTCTTTTGAGGTAAAAATACCCTCTGGCATTCTGTATCTAACCGAAAGCCTAGATATTCCAACTGTCTTGTGGGTTGTAACCTTGATTTTTCTTGGTTCACAATCCACCCGAACTCTTCTAGATGCCGCACTGTGCGGACTACTGCATGATTGAGGTTGGAAGCTGAACTGTCGATAACCAGGAGATCGTCCAGGTATGCTAGGACCAAGATGCCTTCTGTCCTTAGGACGGCTAGCACCGGGGCTAACACCTTTGTGAATACCCGTGGAGCTGTTGCCAACCCGAAAGGGAGGGCTACGAACTGGTAATGACTTTGATTTATCGTAAAACGAAGAAACTTGTGATGTGCTGGGTAAATCGGCACATGCAGATATGCATCCTTTATGTCTATAGATGCTAGGAAGTCGCCCTGATGCAGGCTGGCTGTCACTGAACGTATGGAGTCCATACGAAAGGTCTGAATCCTTAGAAAGCGATTTAGGCGTTTGAGGTCTAATATAGGCCTGACGTCGCCATTGGGTTTTGGTATGACAAAAAGGTTGGAGTAGAATCCCAGACCCCATTCTTGGGTTGGTACTTCTACAATTACTCCTTGGAGCAAGAGGCGATCCAACGCCCTTACGAGAGAGGCCCTCTTTAACGGGTCGCTTGGAAGAGTTGACCCCTGAAAATGAGGAGGGGGGATTTCTCGAAACTCTAGTTTGTAGCCTGAGGCTACTACGGACCGAACCCAAGCGTCGGGAATTCTGGCCTTCCAGACTTCAGAGAAAAACTGAAGCCTCCCCCCCACCCAAGAGAGTGGGGGCGCCCCTTCATGAATCTGACTTGATGACTGGTTTAGCCGGCTTGCGAGACCAGGGCCTCTTGTTTGCCACGGCTTGTCCCTGTGGGCGACTATTAACTGCTGAACGCCCGGGAGGCCGTCGATACTGACGAGAAGTCGAAGGGGCCGAGCCTACAATGGCCTGTCGTTTAAACGTGGGCCCACGCGGTCTTTTCTTGACCGGTAAGGAAGTACTTTTTCCACTTGATATGGTGTGGATATATTTATCTAGGTCTTCCCCGAATAGTCTTCCCCCATGAAAGGGAAACCCTGCTAAAAGCTTTTTGCAGGGTGCCTCTGCTGACCAGTTCTTTAGCCACAAAAGACGACGCATGTGAACCATCAGTAGAGATGAACGGGATGCCTGTTGGATGGAGTCCTTAATAGCATCTATTGCAAAGCAGAGAGCCCTAGGGAATTCTGCTAATTCATGAGTATGCTGAGCCGGCATGTCCTTTAATATATGTTTTGCCTGATCCTTCAAGGCCTGACAAACACCCATGGTTGCTACTGCTGGCTGAACCATGGCACCTACTGAGGTGAAAGCTGCTTTCAGTAGGGTCTCGAATTTCTTGTCGACCGGATCCTTGAACATATGGACATTTTCAACCGGACAAGTCAGGGATTTATTCACGCAGGAAATGGCTGCGTCCACTGTAGGGAGAGCCCATTTCTTTACATATTCCTCTTCCATAGGGTAGAGAATCTTTTAGGAGGGACAAAGATTCTATCAGGTCGAGCCCAATCCTGGTAAATCACGTTCCGCAGAAGGGGGTGCATTGGAAAAGATGCACAAGTTAATGGAGCCTTTAAAGAACCCAATGAGGATACCTCCGGGGCTACTAGTTCTGGCACTGGAAGTTTAAAGGCAGTGCGAACCATATCTGTCAAAGACTGGATCCACAGGCCCTCCGCTTGAGAGGCCGAAAAATATTCATCTATAGTGGAATTTTCCCTGTCTGAACCGTCGGGACTTGGGTCTGCCTGATCCCCTTGTGGGTCCCGTTCCTCTGAAGAGGAGACCTCCGCATCTGAAAACCCCACACTGGGTGAGGGGGATCTAGCCCGCTTGCTACTTGGGCAAGGACGGGAAAACAACGCAGTTAACCTTTTCTCTAGCCCACACATGGTGGCTGCTAGCATTTCTTCCGTCACGTAAACGGGAATGGGTGGATCGGGGGCCGCCTCTGCCCCCAGCACCCCCAATGGCTCTTGTACTATGCCACTCGGTGTCCTGACTGGCGAGGGTGGAGCCGTAGAAGCCTGGCCCAAATCCTCTGACCCCGATGGAGACCCCTTTTGCTTTTTGGCACCTTTAGCAGCCTTGGCTGGTCCAGATCCCTTTGGAGCCATTGTACAACCTTGGGTCACCCCTATAGCCAACACCTGACTGTTGCAGCTAGGAGTAACCAATATGAGGGCAGGTATGAGGAAAATGAAAAAGAACTAATTTCTGTCTTTTTTTTTTTTTTTACCCGCCTGGGAGGTGGCAATACTGAGGAAACCTGTGAGTATTGACACACCAATGCCCGTTAGCCGGAGTCCAAGGTAGACTCAGATACTGCTGGATCTAAGGCTGAGTCCCTTTAAGCAAAAAAACTTTTTTTTTTTTTTTTTTTTTTTTTTCTGGTCAATAGTGGACCTAAGTCCTAGACCTGAAGATCCACAAAACCGCCACTAGGTGTCCCTGTGTGGCCAAAAGACCCAGCTGCACGCTCTGTATCCTTTCTTCCTCTGCCTCCAGGAGGAAAGACCAGCCCGAGAGAAGTTTTCCCTTTATACAGACCCTGACGCTGCTGGCCCGCCCCCCCGACGCACGCCGACGCTATAAAAGGCGGCGTGCACGCGCGCGCGTATGCGCGCGCACACACACGCGCGCACACACGCGCGCACACACGCGCGCACGATCGCGCGCACCACGCTGAAACCACATGGAGGAAGCAGAGCAGAGGAACAACATGGACCAGCGTTATGCAGCACCAACAGACACCAGGTAAGCACTAATCTTATTGTAGTGCACACACAGCGAGGAAGCTGTCCCCTTGGGCTTCCTAAGAAACAGGAGTTTTTACCAGCAATTTCCTCTTTAAAACATGTGGGGTTGCAGTATCAGTGTTAACAGGCAGACCTGGGGTGAGTAGCAAATATATAACTTACACAAGTATACATATATCTACATATTATCTGGGTAAACATTAGAATCCCATCCTGCCTCAACAGACATAGTGGAGATAGTGGCTGATGCACCAGCATACTGTTAGCCAACCCAGAACCCCCAGGGGGATACCTACTGTCGAACCAAGTCCCGCAGGTTCCCTCTTACCTGCTCCACGCCGCAGGGTATTGCAAAATGCAAGAGGCCCAACCTTCCCCCATCTCCGTGGGTATTGTCTTGGACCTTCAGGGACCGGGGTCCTGTGTTAAGGAACCCACACCCCTGGACCTATATAGCATCCTGGCATCAGTAGCGTTTAGTTCTTGGAAGAGACTAAGGCACTGGAGCCCAGAATCCAGCCCTCCAAGGAGAGGCATTATAGGCAAAACCCCACTCCAGCAGGGCCCGGGTACCGTACATCTTGGCTCTGAAGCACTTCGGACGGATCCGGCTAGCTATCCTGGGTCCCGAGACCTCCGAGGGACAGCTAAACGTGACCAACACCTAAGACACTGGCGAAAAAACTAAAGCACTCTCAGTGGGAGGGGGTTATATAGGGAGGAACTTCCTGTGAAGTTGATTACACCAGTGTCCACACCTGAAGGTACCCATATAACCCATATGTAATGACTATGCGCTCTGTGTCCCGTGATGTACGATCAAGAAATGTGCTTTTATTATTTTCTTCCACGGGAGTATTGCGCCTGTGATTATTGAATCGTGGGTGCAATATCAGGCTCCTGCAAACTCTTCCTCTAACTCTCTTTTACCTCCCTACAAGCTTTCAGTTAAAGAGCTGGAGGAAGTGTCAAAGTACTACAAGTGCACTGTTCCACTGATAACTATAAGTGCCGTGGTGGCAGATGGTACTTGTAGTTCACTCATAGATCCTTGTGATTTTAAAAGTGACAGTGACTGCGGGAGAGTAGAACTCTTTACCAATATGACCTTATGGGTCCACTGATATTTTTCCGTGTGAATATTTTACATGTCTGAAACAAATCAGAATGCAGTATATTGGAGATAAGTACAGTAATAGTACATTTGTCTTTTTTTTTTTATCAATAATAGTTTTATTCAGAAGGTTTCAATACACGTATACATGTAGGATCATTCACGTAAGCAACATCTAGTGGAGTGGCCAGTACTCTATTTGACCATTTCCAAAGCTCTATCTGACCAGTTATGCGCCCTCTCACGAGGCAGCTAATAGTTCGTACTGGATCACAGCTACATAAACCGGTTAAGTGCAAGATACAAAATAAACATTAGAATTATTATTTTAGTTGTTTTTCACTGGAGGGCCAGGTTATAGTCACATAGAAAGGTGATGCCAGAAGTAGTCCAAGTCTGTTTTTTTTTTTGGGGGGGGGGGCTATGTTTTTTTTTTTTTTTCTTCTTGTTTTTTTTTTTTTAATTAACCTAGTTTTCTGACTACAGCTTTATGTTTATCCCAAGAATGTTTAAAAACTGTTTCCTCCAGTTAGTTTGAGTCCCTGTGTTCTTTATAAGGATTTCACTTTGATAGCACTACCCCTGCAGGAGCCGCTGGATAGATTTGGGATCTACTCTCACTCATTTATTCACCCCCTTCAAGTGGCTCGAACCCTCCCTTGGCACACCAGAAAAATGTAATAGTATTGTGTCCCTTACTTGGTTGGGTCCACAATAACACATATGAAATATGCAATGGCAATATAACAATGTGGTTACCTTTTTCAGCTTTCGCTCCCAATGAGTAAACACACCTCACACAGTCAATATAGTAAAATAAAAAGGGTAACTTTACTTGCCTTATAGTAAAAAGGGTAAAAGGGGTTGAACAACAAGTTAAACACACATAAATATTTGTATGAGAATGACTCTGCAAGCGTCTCTGCAGTAGTCAGCAAAACAAACCTAAAAGCTTAACACAAATGAGTCTATAAGTACTGTAAGTAATCTATGCTCGCAAGCTCCCCCTGGTGGGCAGTTCCATAAAACACAAGTGCAGAAAACCTTGGCCAATAGCTTCAGAATGTTCCTCAAGGATGATGAAAGCGTTGGTGCACTTAATTTAATTGTAATCCAGAAGAAGAAGTTAAACTCAGTCTAAGGGGTATGATAACCACAAATGCTTGTGGGCCGATCATCCAGTCAGCATCAGTCAACTCTGCTATCGTAACTTTCAGCTATTGGGCCTCTCCGCTAAATCAGTGAACCATACGAGGCTCTGGCTTATACAGTGCTATTAATTAATAATCTGGAGGTAATATTGGAGCTTGGGTAGGTGCCCTCTCACCTGAGCAGGCCTAGTCCGCCTGAGTCCTTCATGAACACGCGCCAATCAGCCACCCCTCCGCAACACACAGTCTCCGGTATCCGACTCTCCACTGCTACGATTGTCAGCTTGTGAGTTCTCTCTTGTCTCTCGGTAACACTAGCTGGAGGCACTTGGCCTTGTCTCTCTCCGGATGGCTGGTCTCCAGATAAATCTTCTCTTAGGCTTCAGGCCTAGCTGCTTAGTTGGAGTGCTCTCCCCTGCTCCGCAGAGGTAGGCATGCAGGTCCCAAGAGAGAATTCAGCTCCTCCCCGCCTTTAAAAAACCGCCCCCATAAGGCTGTGCGGAGGTGTCATGTGCTCCAGGAGGACAAGGCATTGTGGGAAGTGTAGTCTATTCCTACTAATTGTCAATGGAGTCCGTTTCTCTTAGTACCTCCAGTCCCACAATGCATTGCTTTCTAAGGAAAATAAAGCACATATGTACAATGTAACTGGAACTCCGGTGTGGATTCAGGTCTACATCACTATCAATAGTCCATGATAGTATGACCCCGCTACATATATATATATATATATATATATATATATATATATATATATACTGTGTGTGTGTATGTATATATACAGTATCTCACAAAAGTGAATACACCCCTCAATATTTTTATATATTTTCATGTGACAACACTGAAGAAATTACTTTGCTACAATGTAAAGTGGTGAGTGTACAGCCTGTATAACAGTGTGAATTTGCTGTCCTCTCAAAATAAGTCAACACACAGCGATGAAAGTCTAAACCGCTGGCAACAAAAGTGAGTACACCCCTAAGTGAAAATGTCCAAATTGGGCCCAAATTGTCAATATTTTGTATGGCCACAATTATTTTCCAGCACTGCCTTAACCCTCTTGGGCATGGAGTTCACCAGAGCTTCACAGGTTGCCACTGGAGTCCTCGTCCACTCATCCATGATGACATCATGGATCTGGTGGATGTTAGAGACCCTTCATTCCTCCACCTTCTGTTTGAGGATGCTCCACAGATGCTCAATAGGGTTTAGGTCTGGAGACATGCTTGACCGATCCATCACCTTTACCCTCAGCTTCTTTAGCAAGGCAGTGGTCATCTTGGAAGTGTGCATGGGGTCGTTATCGTGTTGGAATACTGCTCTGCGGTCCAGTCTCCGAAAGGAGGGGATCATGCTCTGCTTCAGTATGTCACAGTACATGTTGGCATTCATGGTTCTCTCAATGAACTGTAGCTCCCCAGTGCCAACAGCACTCATGCAGCCCCAGACCATGACACTCCCACCACCATGCCTGACTGTAGGCAAGACACACCCCTCCAAGCCCCTGGTTTACTTATCTGAGCCCCGAATTTCCGCGTGCGCGATCCCGCATTGCTTTCCCCCTGGTCTTGTTGGCTCTTCATTGGATGATTGATATCAGCGCAGCCATTGGCTCCCGCTGCTGTCAAGTACATCCAATGACGTGGCGGCCGCTGGGGAGCGGGGCCGAGTCACACAATTGACGTCTATGGACGCCGTTTGGATGGCACAGGAGTGCGCCCGCAAGCTAACCCTCTTGGAGAGTGCTTCCCAGAGGGGGTTAGCTCTTTTAAAAAGGAGCCGCAAGAGCCGTCATGGGACCCAAGAAGTCAAGGATCGGGGCCACTCTGTGCAAAACGAACTGCACAGTGGAGGTAAGTATGACATGTTTCTTTTTTTTAATAATCTGCAAACCTTTAGTACCCCTTAATGGCTGTGTGTTACGACCCTTCGGGTCTGGTATGGATGTTAAGGGGAACCCCATGTCAGGACCGGGTTTTGAACCTGGGATCTCAGCTGTGTCTGGCAGTGAGCCTTCTCACTGAGCTAACTGGGATGCTGCACAGCTCCCTGTCTGTTCTGCTGGACAAACCCATCTGATCTAATGGACCTTGCTGCCTTGTGTCTTGATTGTTTTGAACCTTGAACCCCTTGCTCCTCCCACGAACTTCCTGATATAAGCCATGTCTCTGCACTTCCTCCTTGCCAGAATATTGTGCTATCTCCAGCCTGTATCTCGCTCCTGTCTTCTCTGCTGCCATCCATATTTGCTACTGCTCGTTATCGACCCTTGGCTTGTTATCGACTACGCTTCTGCCTGATCCCAACCTACAGATACTCATTACCGACCTTTTGGCTTGTTTACCCACCACTCTTCTGTTTGATCCTTACCTGCTTATCTGCTATCGTACCCCGGCTTTCTCACCTCCTGGTTGGGCGATCCTGAGGACTGCGACCTGGTGCTAACACGCAGCAAAATCCATCTCCACCTTCAGGAGCTCTGGTGAACACTGGTTAGCGCTTAGATTCTGCACCTCAGATGACCCCGTGTCATCAGCCAGGGTGACCTGCTCTGCTGCTATAGCTACTGGCCTCTGAGCCTGACCCCAGACTGTGACAGAATATTCTGGCCCAAAACATGGAGGCCGTTGTAGCAGCTGCTGTAGCCCCTCAGTCGGTGAGTTGCAGACGTTTGCTGTTATTTCCCAGGAAAAGATTTCTGAGTTACAAATTGAACTGAAGGCGCTACAGGAGGAACTCCTTGATCTGAATAAACAATTGCGTGACTCTCGTGCCCGAGATACTGCTGCTGTAGATTCTAATGCACGAATGCCCCTACAATTTAAGTTTAACGGAGACCGCCGCAATTATAGAGGGTTCCCTAATCAATGTCGTATATACTTTCAGATGCAACCTGCTGCATTCCCTTCTGAAAGGAAAAAGGTGCCGTTTATTCTAAATCTCCTGACTGAGAAAGCTTTAGCCTGGGCCTCCCCTTATGTGGAGAAAGATGATGTCGTCCTGGATGATTTAGATTCTTTTGTAAAAGCGATGAACCAAGTTTTCGATGATCCTAACCGCTGCGCTACTGCTGAGGCAAAATTGCACAATTTACGGCAGGGTAGACGCTCTGTTGTATCATTGTTCATATACCAATTGGAATCCAGCAGCACAAAAGATTAAGTTCCGTCAAGGACTCTCGGAACAAGTAAAAGATGAGCTTGCCAGAGTAGAAAGTCCTGACGACCTCGAACCTTTCATTAAATTATGTATTCGAATTGATCAGAGACTTACTGAAAGGAGAAAGGAGAGACTGGGAATCTTAGGCAGTAATGGTGGCATGCGTTTTTCTACTACTCAGTATTCGCCTAAGGGTCCAAGAGTTTTTCCTGATTCTGACACTCCTGAACCTATGCAGGTGGATGCTATTAAAATATCTATTACTACTCAGGAGAAAGAAAGACGATGTTCAGAGAACTTATGTCTGTATTGTGGAGACTCCGGACATTATGCAGTTAATTGTCCCAATAAATTTAAAAGAACAATTGCAGCAACGGATGTTACCGTATCTGAACAAATAAACTCAATTTCTCAGTCCGTCTCGCCTTTGATTCAGGAAGCAAGTAAAGTTAATTCCTTATCAACTCATTTTGTCATCACAATAAGGCTTATCATTGAGAGCAATGAAATACCTTGCTCTGCTTTGCTGGACTCGGGGGCCAGGGGAAACTTCATGGACATAGAATTTGCCCAAAGTAATAACATTCTAATAAGAAATAAACTCGCCCATATTAATATGGAGACTGTGGATGGCTCACCTTTGTCTTCAGGACCAGTTACCCACGAGACCATCCCACTGAAGCTCTTAATTGAGACTGACCATCAGGAGACTATCAGCTTTGAGCTAATCACATCACCCAAATTGCCTATTATCCTAGACTTCCTTGGTTCTCTATCCATAATCCCTCCATCAACTGGGAGACATGTTCTATAAGCTTTACATCTGACCATTGCAAAAGACATTGCAAAGAATCTTATCAAATAAGCCCTCCACCAACCCAAGATTTACAAGCAGCTTTGGCAACCATTAAGTCATATGACAAGCTACCTCCACAATATCTTGAGTTTCGGGACGTTTGTGATAAAAAGGGCGCAGATCAGCTGCCTCCTCATCGCTCTTATGATTGTCCCATTGAATTGCTTCCAGGGGCAGAAATACCATTTGGGCGCCTTTATTCTTTATCAGAACCTGAACTGAAGGTGCTTAAAGAGTGGATTAATGAGAATCTAGAGAAGGGTTTTATCAGACGCTCTACCTCTCCTGCTAGGGCAGCCTTATTCTTTGTGGTAAAGAAGGACTCCACCCTGCGTCCGTGTATTGACTACAGAGATTTAAATAGGATCACAATTAAGAATCGCTATCCTCTCCCGCTCATTCCAGAAATGCTTGAGAGACTCCGCTCCGCCAAACTCTTTACCAAATTAGATTTACGGGGGGCATACAACCTTGTCCGCATTCGTCCCGGGGGATGAATATAAGACTGCTTTCAGAACCAGATATGGACATTTTGAGTCTTTGGTCATGCCCTTTGGGCTTTGCAATGCACCTGCAACTTTTCAACATATTATTAATGATGTTTTTCGAGATTTACTTGATCAGTTTGTAATAGCATACTTGGATGACATTCTCATTTTCTCTGATACTTTGGAAGAACACCGCAAGCATGTCTGTATTGTTTTCGAGAGATTAAGGCGGAATAAACTTTACATCAAACTAGAAAAATGCGAGTTTGAACAAACTCCGATCCAGTTCTTGGGATACATAATCTCTTCTGAAGGGGTAAGCATGGATCCTGATAAGATCAATGCAGTGGTGGATTGGCCTGTCCCTAGAAATGTTAAGGAGATACAGCGATTTGTTGGATTTGCCAACTTTTACAGAAGATTTATAAGGAATTTCTCCAAGGTAATTGCTCCAATTACACAGCTGACAAAGAAAGGGGTGCCCTTTTTTTGGTCTCCTGAGGCACAGGCTGCCTTTAATAAACTTAAAACTCTCTTCACTTCTGCACCAATACTGGTACATCCAGATCCAGAACTACCTTTCATCGTAGAAGTTGATGCTTCTAATTCTGCTGTGGGAGCTATCCTTTCTCAGCGAATTGGAGAAAAAATGCAGCTTCATCCTTGCGCTTATTTCTCTCGACTGATGTCTTCTGCCGAGAGGAATTATGACATTGGAAACAAGGAGCTGCTGGCAATTAAGGAAGCATTTTCTGAGTGGAGGCATCTGCTGGAAGGGGCTAAGCATCCTGTAACCGTTCTCACCGATCATAGAAATTTTGAATTTATTAGGTCTGCTAAAAGGTTGTCATCTAGACAAGCACGTTGGACCCTTTTCTTCTCCAGGTTCAATTTTGTTATCTCGTACCGCCCTGGATCGAGGAATGGTAAGGCTGATGCCCTATCATGGATGTTGCCTGGGCCCCTCCAGGAAAGAAACTATGAATGTACAATCCTGCCTCAAAAGAACTTTCTAGGGGCCACAAGTTCAAAGACATTTCTTAATCTACTCAAGGAGGGGTATGAGAATGACCAACTTCTTAATAATCCTCCTAAAGACATTAACCTCAAGTACAACAATGGTTTTTGGACTCAAAGACATTGCCTCTATGTACCTGAATCAGTTCAGGAAGAAGCCCCTAGGCTGGTACACGACTCTAAACTTGCTGGTCATTTTGGGGTTTCTAAGACAGAAGAACTCTTATCACGTCCCTTTTGGTGGCCTGGGTACAAGACAGATGTAAAGAAATATGTGGCTTCATGTCTAACCTGTGCTCGCAATAAGACACCCCGATATTCTCCTCTGGGGTTACTTCTACCACTGCCTGTTCCATCAAGACCATGGGGGTCAATGGACTTTGTGGTCAACCTTCCTCTTTCGAAAGGAATGACCACCATTCTAGTAGTCGTTGACCATCTCACTAAGATGGCTCATTTTATTCCAGGTAAGGGGGTACCCTCTGCCGAACATACTGCTGAGGTAATGGTTAGAGAAGTTTTTAAACTTCATGGAATTCCTGATGATGTGGTGTCGGACAGAGGGGTACAGTTTACCTCAAAATTTTGGAAAAGTTTTTGCTCAGCTTTGGGTGTAACAATTAATCTGTCCTCAGCTTTTCATCCACAGTCTAATGGTCAAACTGAGAGGACCAATCAAACTCTGGAGCAATACCTTCGATGTTTCGTGAGTTATCTCCAGGATGACTGGGTGGACTACCTTCCTACGGCTGAGTTTCCTTATAATAACTCTAAACATAGCTCCACTTCCCAAAGCCCTTTTTTCCTAAACACCGGGTATCATCCAGTTTTCATTCCTGATCTCCCTATCTCAACTTCAATTCCTGCTGTTACCAACAGACTAACTTCATTACATGAGATCCAGGAGAAATTGACTGATACATTGAAGGAGGCGCAGGAATATTACAAGAAGGCTGCTGACAGACACCGTAGGTCTATTCCCACCTTTCAGGTAGGTGACAAGGTTTGGTTATCTACCAAAAATGTAAAGGTTCAGGTTCCATGTGCTAAGTTGGGTGAAATGTTTATTGTACCTTTTGAGATTTCTGCTCAAATCAACCCTGTCACTTTTCGCCTAAAACTTCCTGACAATATGAAGATTCACCCTATTTTTCATATATCACTACTCAAACAGTTTCATGAAAATACCTTTTCTGGAAGAATCCATCCTCCTCCTCCACCTGTTGAGGTACATGGTGAAGAAGAATTTGTGGTGGGAAAAATTCTTGACTCCAGTATCTCTAGAAACAAACTGCAATATGGGAAGGATATGGACCAGAAGAAAATTCTTGGGAGCTTGCAAATAATGTCCATGCCCCTAGATTAACAAGGGAATTTTACCAGAGGTATCCTCAGGAACCTGGCCCTAAGACGTCCAGTGGACGTCCTGGAAGGAGGAGAGTACTGTCAGGACCGGGTTTTGAACCTGGGACCTCAGCTGTGTCTGTCAGTGAGCCTTCTCACTGAGCTATCTGGGATGCTGGACAGCTTCCTGTCTGTTCTGCTGGACAAACACATCTGATCCATTGGACCTTGCTGCCTTGTGCCTTAAACCTTGAACCCCTTGCTCCTCCCACGAACTTCCTGATATAAGCCATGTCTCTGCACTTCCTCCTTGCCAGAATATTGTGCTATCTCCAGCCTGTATCTCCACCTTCAGGAGCTCTGGTGAACACCGGTTGGCTCTTAGATTCCGCACCTCAGGTGACCCTGTGTCATCAGCCAGGGTGACCTGCTCTGCTGCTATATCTACTGGCCTCTGAGCCTGACCCCAGACCGTGACACCCTATGCCAACATTTGTTTAAAAAATGGCATGGGATCACCGCAAATCCATACCAAACCTCAGGTCTGGTATGGATTTTGAGGGGAACCCCACGCCAAGTTTATTTTTAAAAATGGTGTGGGGTCCCCCCAAAATCCATAACAAACCCATATCCAAGCATGAAGCTTGGCAGGCCAGGAAAGGGGGGCAAAATAAGTGCCCCCTCCTAAACCATACCAGGCCACATACCCTCAACACAAGGGGGGTGCTTTGGGGCCAGCAACCAGTGACGTCAAGAAGGTCAGAGCCGCTGCCGACAAGGAGGAGAGCCTTCTTCCTTTTCCACCCTGAGTGAGAGTCTTGGCGTCCAAGAAGCTGAACACAGGTTATGAACTCAGGAAGAAGCAGTGACTGTGTATGTCACTGTCATCTGATGCTGCCGGCTGCACCTGCAGACAGTGCAATTACTTGACACTGGACACTGATTCCCACTCATCTCCATTTCTCCTCCATGGGGGCCCCTCCCCCCACAAGAGCACCAACATAAATAATTAAAGTGAGTAAAAAAATGTATGAATGTGTAAAATCGCAAAATACATATGTGCCAATATTTTTTTTTAAAAAGGCAATTTTTTGCGATACTGCTCTGCGTTACTTTAACTGACAATTGCGCGGGTTTCCCCACAAATAGAGTTTTTTTTTGTAGTTTTTGATCACCACTCTCGTTTTTATTTTTTTGCGATATAAACAAAACAAGAGCTTTTTGAATTTTATTTTAAAAAAAAGGCAATATTTTTTACTTTTTGCTATAAAGAAATGTCTTCATCAATTTAGGCCAATATATATTCTGCTACATATTTTTGGTAACCCCGCCCCAATAAGCATATGTTGATTAGTTTGCACAAAAGTTATAGCATCTACAAAATTAGGGGAGAGATTTATGGCATTTTTATTTATTTATTTTTTACTAGTGATGGCGGCGATCAGCGATTTTTAGTGGGACTACAACTTTGCAGCAGACAGATCGGACACCTAACTGACACTTTTTTTGGGACCAATACAGTGATTAGTGTTAAAAATATGCACTGTCACTTTACTAATGAGGCTGGCTGGGAGTGGGCCGCAGGTGGCCGGCGGACATTGCTTCTGCCAGACTTATTTTCTGGTAGTGCCCCTCCCGAGACTCTGGATCTGCCCCTGGTCTTAACTCTGTGTCACTTACTACTACTGACGTCTGAACTCTGTGTCACTTACTACTACTGACATGTGAACTCTGCATCATTTACTACTGACCCCTAAACTCTGCGTCCAGGGCCGGACTTACCATTGGGCTTGACTGGGCTAAAGCCCATGGGCCCCGCCCAATAGGGGTCCGGAGGTCCCCAGGGCCCTGGACAGCAACCCTTCCTTTTTTTATTTATTTTTATAAAAAAATATGTTTTTTATATATATATATATATATATATATATATATATATATATAATCATTATTATTATTATTAAAGGGCCCAGAGGTCTCCAGGGCCCCTGGATGGCAACCCCCCCTTTTTTATAAAACAATTTACATTTTTTTTATATATATATATATTTTTTTATTAAAGGGCTCAGAGGTCCCCAGGGCCCCATGTGGCAACCCCCCCCCTTTTTTTAATAAATGTTTATTTTTTTATTTTTGTTTATATTTTTTTATTTTTTATTAAAAGGCCCAGAGGTCCCCAGACCCCCGGATGGCAACCTCCCTTTTTTATGTATTTTTTATAAATGTTTAATTTTTTTTATTTTTTTTAGGGGTCTGGAGGTCCCCAGGGGCCCCCAGGGCCCCGGACAGCAACCCCCACTTTTTTTATTTATTTTTTTATAAAAAAAATATGTTTTTATATATATATATATATATATATATATATATATATATATATATATATATAAAAATAAAAATGGGCTAACTTTACTGCCTATTTTTTTTTTTTAATTCATTAAATAAATTTTTTTCCAAAAAAATGCATTTAAAAAGACTGCTGCGCAAATACAGTGCAACATAAAATATTGCAGCAACCGCCATTTTATTCTCAAGGCCAATGTCTTTACTAAAAAATTATATAATCTTTGGGGGTTCTAAGTAATTTTCTAGCAAAAAAATAAATAATGATTTTAACTTGAAAAGAGCTGTCAGAAAAAGGTTTGGTGTTTAAGTGGTTAAAAATTCCTAATTTACATACAGAAGAAGTTAATTCCTTTGAAGAGATACAATGTTTAGACTTAACTTTCCACTGATAAAGAATGTTTCCAAAACTTGGCAGATTGCCCAGACTGACTTTTGGCTGAGAGCAGACAGGAAATTCTTTGCATACCAAAGTGCAGAGAGAAAATTATTTTCATGTGAAAGATCGTGAAACCCTGTATCAAGAATCGCAACGGGAAAAAGATCGCGATAACGATTCTTGGCGATTAATCGTGCAGCTCTAATATATATATATACATATATATATATATTTATTATTATTATTATTATTAAAGGCCCCAGAGGTCTTCAGGGCCCCTGGATGGCAACCCCCCTTTTTTTTTATATTTTTTTTATATTTACATTTTCTTTATGTTTTTTATAAATGTTTATTTTTTTATTTTTTTTATTAAAGATGAGAGTCACCCCCCCCCCGCTCAACAACTTTAATGTGCACCCCCCGCTCAACAACTTTAATGCCCCCCCCGGTCAACAACTTCAATTCGCCCCCCCCCCCCCGCTCAACAACTTTAATGCGCACCCCCGCTCAACAACTTCAATTCGCCCCCCCCCCACTCAACAACTATGATCCCCCCTCGCTCCAGGGGGCCCCTTCAACACTCAAGCCCAGGGGCCCCCACCACCCTAAGTCCTGCCCTGTCTGCGTCACTTACTACTGATCTTTGAGTCATTACTAACCTCCGAACTATGCGTCATTTACTACAGACCCCTGAACTTTGCGTCGCTTACTACTGATCTTTGAGTCGATACTCTGTGTTACTTACTACTGACCCCTAAACTCTGCTCACTTTTTACTGGCCCCTGAATCATTACCCACCTCTGCCTCTGAATCCTGCGTCACTTGCTATTGACCCATGATCTCTGTGTCATGTACAACTGATAACATTTTTAGAATGTACAGAAAATATCTGTTGATCTTGCCAGAAATGCAGTGTCCTTATCACTTCCTGTGAGCTAGCAAGGACGTTTATCTGTTATCTCTCTTATGTACTACTAATCCCATCAGTTACCATGTAATAGTGATAAACCAATGTCAGACATTTTTGTTTTCCATCCTACTGTCAACAAAGTATAATCTTTTTTTTGGATTTAATACCACAGATTAACAGAGAATATGATTACGATTTTTTTTTTTTTTTTTAAATAACAAACATGTTACACTTACATGCTCTGTGCAGTGGTGTTGCACAAAGAAGCCCAAATCCTTCTCATTTAATGTCTCATGCCTTCACTCCTGGATCCTCCCTCTTGCCAGGTGCCCCCAGAACAAGCAGCCACTCTCCCAACCCATGGCTCTGTGTGTACATTCACACAGGGAGCCTTAACCTCCCTGGCGGTATTCACGTGTGTGGCACGGGGTGAGATTTTCACGCTACGATCGGTAACCCCGTGCCACACACGCGCTTGCCTCGCTGGATGCAGAAAAAAGTTTTCTTACCTTTTCTCTGCGATCCAGCGATGAATCCCCACAGTACACGGCGGCCGGATGTCCGCCTGATGCTGTGTGTACCTCCGATTCACTTCCCTGCGAGCGTCGCAACGCAGGGGGGGGGAACGGCGCCAAATTCAAAAATGTAAACAAACACTTTACATACAGTATACTGTAATCTTATAGATTACAGTACTGTATGTAAAAAATACACACCCCCCATGTCCCTAGTGGTCTGCCCTGTACACTACATGTCCTTTTTATATAATAAAAACTGTTCTTTCTCCCTGCAAACTGTAGATTGCCCATGTAACAGAATGGCCCGTGACACCCAGAGACGTTGGAAGGATGAGAGATACTCTTGTGCCAGCAGCACCAAAAACTCTTGGGTCGAAATCCACCCTGTGCCCTTTTGGGTATAGGGTGGCTAATAGTGAATCATAATTCATATTACATGAGATGGGACATTAATAATACTTCATATTGCAGGACTGAGATATCACAAGGAGTCATGATGACATGACCAGGTCAGCCAGTGAGTCATACCTTTTGTATAATAGGCTATTGAAATATCCTAAGGTGTTGGCTATTCAATGTAAAGACACCCACTCTCACTGCCATTGTGTGACAAAGCTGTATAGAGAACTTATTCAACAAGATGTCTGTGTTACTATTCAAGGTTAATTGAACCCTATTGATGATACGGTGACGTCATGTCTAGCTACTAATTAAAGAATTATCCTCAGTGAGTGAATAGGGGGGTGGAGATTGCATTGTCCTGTGATAAACTGCATTATGCTTGAGACTGTATAAGAAGCTGAGAAAAATACCAATAAATTGTCATATCTTTGGAAGAGAACGGAGCGCAGTCTCGTTTATTCTGGGAAAGGATACTTACTCTGGTTTCTCTTCAGAACGAAAAAATCTTTCGCATTACTACCTTCGGGCTGTAGATGCTAGAGCCTTTGTAAAGGCTATGTAAAAGAGTGAAGACGTCGAGGAATCAGAAGGAAGCCGCTTAAGAACACCTGCAGCGACATCCACTTTCCTGACGATGGGGAAACATGAGAAGAAGACCAACAATATGAAGACAAGCCCTGCTCCAGCCACTTCCTCCGAAGTCCCTGAGAATGCCACAGCCTCAACCTCCACTTCTACCCCGGCCGGCGCCAGCCAATTGAGACCAGCCAAGCCGTACCTGACCGCAGACGAGCTGCCAACCCTGGAGCCCTGGATGAAGCAGACGGTCGTGTTGCAGCTGAAAGAGGTGGCCGGAAGAGTCCCTGACATGACCCCGGAGATCTTCGGAAAGAAGATGATCCTGGAACAAGGCTTCAGCAAAGCGGAGACGCTTTCCGTGCAGACCCTCCCAAGAGGTGTGTTCTTCATAACCTTTTTGTCGTTCCAAGTCTGCAGAAGATATTGGGAGATGGTGAAGACCAGTGGCCCTGAATCTCCTTTCGGAAAGTTCATCGCGAACTGCCCCATAACACGGGACGAAAAGTGGGTGACGGTGGCCATGAGGAACCCCCATACTCAAGGCAGGGACATTGCCACCTACCTCCAGAGGTTCTGCACCGTGGTAAAGGACCCAGTCCGAATACTCGATGTCAACGGCTTCTGGATAGGTAAATGGTCCGTCCTATGCAAGCTCAGAAAAGACCCTTCAGGGGACATGCAGCACCTTCAGCCACGCTTCTCCCTGGGATCATCCGCAGGCCTCCTCTTCTACCCCGGGATACCCCACAACTGCAACAGATGTGGCCACCCTGGGCACATGGGAAAGGATTGCACAGAACTTTCTTGCAGGTTCTGTCGGGTTGTAGGCCATGAGACCAAGGACTGTCCGAGGTCCAAAACCTGCAACCTCTGCGGTTTGGCAGAGCATGTCTTCAGGCAATGCCCCCAGAGGACCCGGACCTACGCTGAAGCCCTGATCCAGGGTAAGTCAGCCTCTATCTCCGGGAAGAAGCCACCAGAGAAGAAACCGAGTGAGCCCCGCAAGGCCACAGGTAAGTCAGCCACTGCCCCTGTCCCCACCCCTGCCCCTACCGCTGTCCCTGCCCCTGTCCCCTCCTCTGGTACACCCCCACCCACCCCCTCTGTGCCAGAGGAGACCATTCCCGTCCCGCCGCCCACCCCGGACCTGTCCTCCATGGAGGACTTCCCCGACCTCCCCCCTTCCACCCCTGTCAGTGGCCCAACAGGAAGCCGGAAACGGAAGACTGAGAGCCCAACGTCAGAGCAACCCGCTGCCTCCACCAAATGGCCCAACGGGGCCCAGCACGAAAGTGCTAGCCCAGGGCAAGTAGTGGAGGACCTGGAGTCTGCAGGTGAGGAAGATGAGGACGAGATTATGGCCGACACTGTGCCTAACTCCACCGTCAACCTCAATCAGGAAATAATGGACGAGGTCCTAGAGGAACTGGGTCTAACCCAGAACCCAGAACAGCCAGCTGAGGAAATGGAGGAGTCACCCCCCCCTGCGGGGAGGTAAGTTTGGCCCCTTGCTAACTAGACCTCATACCTCTTTTTCATTATGGCTGAGATCTCAATATTTTCCATTAATGTGAGGAGTATCAAGTATACCTCTAGAAGGCAAGCGGTGCTGACTTTTCTTTCTACTCATCAGAGTGATGTCTATATGCTCCAGGAGTGCGCTCTTCCTCCTTTGAGAAGGTACACCCATTTGACTTCTCAGTGGACCCTCGGTCCCTCCTACTGGTCCGGGGGTGGCAATTGCAAATCTGCAGGGGTAGCCATTCTTATCAGGGGTGGATGCTTCACGGTTGACTCCATCCATGAGCTAGTCTGTGGCCGCCTTTTGGTCATAGACGGCTCATGGGCGGGAGAGCCAATTAGGCTCATCAACGTGTACGCTTCCCCGGAGACGAATGCGCGCCTGGAACTTTTCCAGACCCTGCGGACGCAACTTGTCACCACCAGGGCAGTAGTGATCGGCGGTGATTTTAACTGTCCGATAGAGGAGGATGGGCGCAGTTACAGCATATACGCAAAACTTGATGTTACTTCTAGGCTGCTCAAGGAGATGATCTCGGAGGCTTCCCTACAGGACGCCGTGGGATCCATAGGGCAAGGTACCGTGAATTATTCATGGTGCCGACCCGATGGATCTGTGCGTTCCAGGATTGACTTCGTGCTCACTTCAAGACCAGTCAAGCATCGTGAGTTCTCCATGATCCCCTGCTTTTTCTCTGACCACAGGGCTATTCGCTTTCGGGGTGAACTTGGCGAGGGCTTTGCCCACGGACCAGGTTCCTGGAAGCTGAATTGCACCCTGCTGGAAAATGAGGAATTGATGGGGGAACTCCGGGAGGCATATGCCTCTTGGACGGAGGAAAAGAGATTCTTCAGCAAGGTAAGTGATTGGTGGGAGGTTGTGAAAGTTAAGCTGCGCAGCTTCTTTCAGGCAAGGGGACGACAGCAAGTGTGTGCAAGGAAGAAGGAACTCAGGAGACTGCAACGTCAGTTGCAGTCCCTGCAGGACCTTCACCACTGCGGCTGGGATGTTAGGCACGACCTGGAGGACACCAAGAAGAGCCTGAAAGGGTACATTGTCTTCCGTGCCAAGGTGGAGAACATTGAGAAAGGTGAGAAGTGTAACGCTTTCTTTTTCAGGAAACTCCACTCGGGACACACTCCCTTGCCAGAGCTGCGTGACGAGACCGGAACACTCCAGAAGGGGAAGGAGGCTGTAATGCAAGTAGTTGAAGACTACTACACCAACCTCTACTCCCCGAAAGAAACGGACACGGAGGCAGCCGACAGGTTCCTGTCAGGTATCACTAACCAAATTGATCCTGCAGGTTCATCAGCCGTCAACGCCCCCCTGGTGTTGGAGGAGCTGCACTCTGCCGCTAAATCCTTTAGGCAGGGCAGGACCCCGGGTTGCGATGGTCTCCCAGTTGAGCTCTATGTAGCCCTGTGGGACCTCGTGGGCCCGGACCTGCTCGAGCTGTACGAGGAGATGGTGGTGGAGGGTAGAATGCCTCCATCACTGAGAGAGGGGATGATCACGATTTTGTATAAACGCAAAGGGGAGAGGTCGGACTTGAGAAATTGGCGTCCGATCTCTCTTTTGAACGTGGACTACAAAATCCTCGCCAAGGTTTTGGCCAACAGGCTGAAATCTGTCATCGGACAGATCATCCACCCGGATCAAACTTGTGGCATTCCTGGTCGCAGGATTGCGGACAGCCTCGCGCTTGTCCGGGACACGGTCCAGTACATTCAGGACCGCCGTGTGCACGCGGCCCTGGTCAGTCTTGACCAGGAGAAGGCCTTTGACCGCGTCTCCCATGAGTTTATGTGCAGAATTCTGCGCAGGTTTGGTCTTGGGGAACTGTTTTGCTCGTATGTGAATGTTATGTATAAGGATATTTGTAGTTTGTTGTTGGTAAATGGCTGGAAAACTGACTCCTTCAAGGTTCTCTCGGGGGTCAGACAAGGCTGCCCTCTCTCACCTCTGCTTTTTGTTTGCTGTATAGAGCTATTTGCCCAAAGCATCAGACGGAAGCCAGAGATCAGAGGGATCACCGCACCAGGACCGGAAAGACGGGAGGTCAGGTGCTCGCTCTACATGGATGACGTGACGGTGTTCTGTGCTGACCGGCGCTCCATCGACACACTCGTCCAGACGTGCGAGGACTTCGGCCAAACTTCAGGGGCAAAGGTCAACTGCGGGAAGTCGGAAGTCATGCTCTTCGGAAAGTGGTTCCTGCCTTCTTCTGCACCCATACCGTTCAGCATCAAAGCGGACTTCATCAAAATTCTTGGAGTCTGGCTTGGAGCGGAGGGCGCAGCCCCTGAAGTCCTGGGAGGAAAGACTGGCTAAGATGCGACAAAAGTTTGGACTTTGGAGCAACAGAGATCTTACCATCGAAGGGAAAACACTGGTACTCCGCAGCGAGATTCTCCCTGTGTTGCAGTACCTCGCCCAGGCCTGGCCCCCCCGGGTCAACACCTGCAAGGCCATCACCAGGGCGGTGTTTCACTTCATCTGGAACTCCAAAATGGACAGAGTAAAGCGGACTGTTATGTTCAAGGAACCTCTCAAGGGCGGTAAGGGCGTGCCCGACATCGCCACATTACTGAGGGTGTTCTTTGCTTGTAACTGCATCCGCAGGACTTTGGTTGACAGAACTGTGGACTCTGGCGGTAACTCCATGTCCCGTTTTTTCCTCCTGCCTCTTTGGAAGTCGCTTGGATGGGACAAATGGGACAGTTCCGTCCCCTACAACTGGGACACTCCATGGTATTACTTGGATACTTTCAAGTTCATCAAGGAGCTGGGGCTGCATGGAGTTAAGCCCGACTTGTGGAAGCCAAAAACTATCTACAAGTTGATTAGAGCATCGGACATCTTTGAGACTATTCCAGGCCTCCCTTCAGCCACTTGCAAAGTGGTCTGGAGGAATGTTTCTTCAAAGAGACTCACCAACAGGCACAAAGATCAGGCATGGATGGCAATCCAAGGGGGATTGCTGCTCAGGACATTCTTACATGCCAGAAACCTGTGCAGATACAGGCACTGCCCCTTTTGCATCATCCAGGAGGAAACAGCATATCATGTGTTCTGGGAGTGCCCCTTTGCACAGGGCCTGTTGAGTGCCTTGGAACCTGAACTTAAAGACTTTGTACCACAGACTGCTATTACACACTTTGGTGTGTTAAACTGACTCTTCTGTGGAACCCATTCACAGGACATTGACAGTGCGTGGCGGGTTCTGTGTTGCTTTAAGGATGCCTTATGGTACGCCAGAAATCGCCGCGTCCACAACCGGCAGAGGATGTCCATCGAGGACTGTCGCAGACTGATCTTCAGCCTGCTGAGAGACTATACCTTGATGGACTTTAAGGAGGAAGAGGACGTCTGAAGATTTCCCCCCTCCCCTAATTGTACGTTTACACTGGAAAACTTTGCCCCCCCCCCCCCGGGCATTTTGACAATATATGATATGGACATTTCTTGACACGTTTTTGAAGTGCTGTTTTCAGGGTAATGCGGTGTCATGCACAATGTGATGTTTCAGGGTTTTATTACTCTGCGCAACACGTCAGGCATCATACCGCAGGATGGATGAATGTAATTTAATTGTATGCTTGGAACTGTATTGTTATGTAGTGTATTCATGCGCTGCGTCGCAATACAAAGTAGAATGTACCCTGTTGAAAGTATTCGATTTTTGATTTTTGTATATTTGCTTTGCAAAATAAACTTAAATATTGCCTTTTAAAAAAAAAAAATTCTGGGAAAGGATATGGATCGTGTATGCAGTATTGTCGGAGTGTGTCAGATAAGCTTGTCGGGGATGGATGGAAGGTTGTAAGTGGTGGTAACCGTTACATTGGTGGCACAGCAGTGGGATGATTCCATCACCAGAAGGACGGCTACAAGGACACAGGACAATGGAGACGGTGTATGAACGGATGAAGCTCTCTTCCCTCATGGACTTACTGGAGAGCCGGGGCAGACCGGCCAGCAACCGTAAGAAAAGGGACATTATCGCAGAACTGGTCAAAATGGATAGAGCTAAAAGGCCCGCCGTAACGAACAGGACACCCGAGGAAGAAAGTTTTGATCGGGCTGTTAAACATGGACTGGCACAGTATGGTCCTAATCCTCCGCCGGAGATCATAGACCGGGTTATAGCAGCTGTGGATGCACATTTGCTACAGCAAAGAGGTTCTGCAGCAGCAGAAGTCACAGCAGCACCAACTGAAAGGAGACAAATACATTTTGCTGCTTTTAAGATTTTCATCCCTAAAGCCGAAGCGGATGGTGTGGAGTTCCAGAGAGCCGGGGCGGTTGGCCCCTCTCTCCAACAACAAGCTGAGGTGGTAAAGCTTTTACCCCCAGCTGAATCACTGGCAACAGAACAGAGGGTCACGGACCTCTGCTCTTCACTAACGGAAGAGGGGGTTCCTGTGGTAGTGGATGGGACTGTGGTCTCCACTCACAGCAACCCAGCAGAAGAGCTGGCAACAGAGCAGAGTGTCATAGGCCTCTGCTCCTCACTAACAGAAGAGGGGGTTCCTGGGGTAGTGGATGGGACTTCAGTCTCCACTGGCACAACCCCAGAAAATGGTACAGGACTGGGACAGGAGGATGTCTGCTTTGCTTTGCAAGCATCGGGGGGTTTTCACCAAGCACCAGTGGATGGGACTTCAGTCTCCACTGGTATACCCCAGGAAGGGGGGGCAGTTGGCCCAGACCCCCAGCAGCATGATGGACTGAGCCCAGCTACCCTGCCTTCTCCCCAGCGGCAGGCGTGTGATCTTCGAGAGGCAGAGGTTGGCGGGGTGAGTAATGCTCAGTTTGGAGCCATTTATTTGGGGTACAGTATGGATACCAGCATTGGAGGACGGGAACTACTGACGGACTTCGGAGTCAACCCGTTTGGGGTTCCCTCCTGTGTCCGTCTCCCACCGAAAGGGGAGAGATGTAACAGAATGGCCCGTGACACCCAGAGATGTTGGAAGGATGAGAGATACTCTTGTGCCAGCAGCACCAAAAACTCTTGGGTCGAAATCCACCCTGTGCCCTTTTGGGTATAGGGTGGCTAATAGTGAATCATAATTCATATTACATGAGATGGGACATTAAAAATACTTCATATTGCAGGACTGAGATATCACAAGGAGTCATGATGACATGACCAGGTCAGCCAGTGAGTCATACCTTTTGTATAATAGGCTATTGAAATATCCTAAGGTGTTGGCTATTCAATGTAAAGACACCCACTCTCACTGCCATTGTGTGACAAAGCTGTATAGAGAACTTATTCAACAAGATGTCTGTGTTACTATTCAAGGTTAATTGAACCCTATTGATAATACGGTGCCGTCATGTCTAGCTACTAATTAAAGAATTATCCTCAGTGAGTGAATAGGGGGGTGGAGATTGCATTGTCCTGTGATAAACTGCATTATGCTTGAGACTGTATAAGAAGCTGAGAAAAATACCAATAAATTGTCATATCTTTGGAAGAGAACGGAGCGCAGTCTCGTTTATTCTGGGAAAGGATATGGATCGTGTATGCAGTATTGTCGGAGTGTGTCAGATAAGCTTGTCGGGGATGGATGGAAGGTTGTAAGCGGTGGTAACCGTTACAGCCCATAGCAACCAAAAGTGTCCCTTTATGGCAAAAATTGTATTAGAGCAGCTAAAAAAACTGCGATAATAAATCAGAATCACTTGCAGAATTTAGCGATAGCGATTTGTGGGGAAATTCGTCATAAAAAAAAAAAAAATGACAGCAAAAATTCTGCAACTGAGCAAATTTCAGTGATTTTGATTTGATTACATTATTGAATAATTTTTACTATAATTATATTATTATTTGTTATAATTTTTTATAATTATTTATTATATTATAATTTTTAATAAAAAAAAATAAAAAATCATACCCGGGATGCCTATTAGACTCTTGTTTGGATAGATTTAAGTGAGTCATTCCTAAGAATTACAAGCCTACAGTATAAAACGCCAAATTCCCTTGCAAATAATAGTACCGCTTTCAGCACCTAAAATCTGAAAGAATCATACCGCCAGGGAGGTTAATACGATCCCACCCCCTCCCTCTCCTGATCGACAGCAGCGGGAGCCAATGGCCCACACTGCTGCCAAAAGCCAATCAGCAGTGCAAGTCCCTGGAGAGGCAAGGCTCTCATGCACATCGCTGGATCAAGAGGGGGCTCAGGTAAGTATTATGGGGGCTGGGGGGCTGCTGCACACAGAAGTTTTTTTAGCTTCATGTATGGAATGCCTGAGGGGAAAAAAAACTTGTGCCTTTACAACCACTTTAAGCCAGCCATACATGGATCAAAATTCAGCAGGAACCAATTGAATTTTGATCCAGGCTGGTTGTACATAAGTCAATCTAGTGATCAATTTCTGCACAACCGTCCTGTCAGTTTTTTTTTTTCCAAAATGGATCATTGCAACCGGCGACAGAAGGCAGCACTGATCAGAATTTTCTATTTTAAAAAAAAAATTTAAACAATCAAAGGTGCTTTATTGTCATACAAAAGATAGGTTACAGTATACACAGTGGCGGCTGGTGCTCAAAATTTTTGGGGGGGCGCAAATGAAAAAAAAAAAATTGCAGCCTCACTGTGCCTATCAAACGCAGCCGCTGTGCCATCAATTGTCACCACTGTGCCATGCCATCAAACGCAGTCACTGTGCCATCAATTGTCACCACTGTGCCATGCCATCAAATGCAGTCACTGTGCCATCAATTGTCACCACTGTGCCATGCCATCAAATGCAGCCACTGTGCCATGCCATCAATTGTCACCACTGTGCCATGCCATCAAATGCAGTCACTGTGCCATCAATTGTCACCACTGTGCCATGCCATTTAACGCAGCCGCTGTGCCATTAATTGTCACCACGGTGCGATTCCATTAAACGCAACTGCTGTGCCATCAATTGTCACCACTGTGCCATGCCATCAAATGCAGCCACTGTGCCATGTCATCAAATGCAGTCACTGTGCCATGCCATTAAACGCAGTCACTGTGCCATGCCATCAAATGCAGTCACTGTGCCATCAATTAACACCACTGTGCCATGCCATTAAACGCAGTCACTGTGCCATCAATTGTCACCACTGTGCCATGCCATTAAACGCAGCCGCTGTGCCATCAATTGTCACCACGGTGCGATTCCATTAAACGCAGCTGCTGTGCCATCAATTGTCACCACTGTGCCATGCCATCAAATGCAGCCACTGTGCCATCAATTGTCACCACTGTGCCATGCCATCAAATGCAGTCACTGTGCCATGCCATTAAACGCAGTCACTGTGCCATCAATTGTCACCACTGTGCCATGCCATTAAACGCAGCCGCTGTGCCATCAATTGTCACCACTGTGCCATGCCATCAAATGCAGTCACTGTGCCATGCCATCAAATGCAGTCACTGTGCCATCAATTGTCACCACTGTGCCATGCCACCAAATCCAGTCACTGTGCCATCAATTGTCACCACGGTGCGATTCCATTAAACGCAGCTGCTGTGCCATCAATTGTCACCAATGTGCCATGTCATCAAATGGAGCCGCTGTGCCATCAATTGTCACCACAGTGCGATTCCATTAAACGCAGCTGCTGTGCCATCAATTGTCACCACTGTGCCATGCCATCAAACACAGCCACTGTGCCATCAATTGTAGGCAGAGAAATTCACTACAAAAAAATTACAATGAGTGGGGGGGAGGGGGGTTTTCAGTTCTCTATAAAACCAATGATGATAGACAAGGCATGGGATGGGAAGTCTACCTTTTGCTGATCCTCTCAGGCGCGTTCTATTAAGCTGCAGGTCTGAGGTCACTTCCTGTGCTTGGTCTGTGAATGAAAGCACCGCCCAGTGGGGCGGGGAGGATGTTCTACACACTGAGTGCACCTGCCCGGCCATAATACAAGCCATCACACGGAAACAGTGGCGGGACGGTCTGCGCCCCAAAGGTGTATTTTAGCTTCCAATGTAGCGCCACTCTGCAATCTTGTGATTGCACAGACGTGGCGCTACCCACCCATATTGCACTGTGCCCAGCGCCCGGCGCCGGGACACAGTGCACATAAGGACTTTTTTTTTTTTAAATTTAGTTTTTTAAAGGGACATGTTTAAAAAAATATATATATATATTTTTTTTTGCTGCCTGGGGGTGGGGGGGCGGCGCCCGGGCGCCCTCTGTGGGCGGGCCGCCACTGAGTATACATGGTACAAAATATTACATGCAAGGTAGACACATCCACATGCAGAATACATCATGGATCAGGCAACACATCAATGGTAAATCCACCAATAATCGTACCCCGCTCATCCTTCCCAGCGGTTGCAGAAGTTGAGGCTGTAGAGCCATTAGGAGGAAAGCCAGGGAGCCCAATCAGAATATTCTGATGACGCAGAAGCCTCCCCACAGTTATGCCGCGTAGACACGATCACTTTTTGTGATGAAAAAAAACGACGTTTTCAAAAACGTCATTTAAAATGACCGTGTGTGGGCAAAACGTCGTTTTATGTCTTCAAAAAAACGACCAAAAAAAAATTCGAACATGCTTGAATTTTTTGTGTCGTTTTTCAAAATGTAATTTTTTGTGTCATAAAAAGTAATGGTGTGTGGGCAAAACGACGTTGAAACAAAGTTTTTAAACCCGCGCATGCTCAGAAGCAAGTTATGAGACGGAGCTTCAATGGAACAGAGTGCCGTCGAACGTGGTGTACGTCACCACGCTTTGCTAGAGCATTTTGGAAAAACGATGGTGTGTAAGCAATGTCGTTTTGGATAATGAAGTTTGAAAAACGTTGTTTTGTTTCATCACATAAAACGTTGTTTTTTTTCATCACAAAAAGTGATTAGACTACAATAACTTAGGGGGAGTGATTCCCCCATCCACATTGAATGTGTGGATCGGGGAATCGTGTAATTTTTTATATTTTTTCTTCAACAATATTCTTATGCCGCGTACACACCATCACTTTATGCAATGGAAAAAACCCTATGGGCCAGATTCACGTACATCGGCGCATTTTTTTAATGGCGTAGCGCACCTCCTTTACGTTAGACTGCCGCAATGTAGCGGCGCAATCACCGTATTCTCGTTTGATTTGCGCAGAAATTAGCGCCGGTGCAACGTAATTTCAGAGGCGTAAGGCGGAGTAATTCAAATTGGGAAGGACGTGGGTGTGTTACATTGAAATGAGCCGTGACCCCATGCAAATAAGGGGCCGGCCGGCTCTCGCATGCGCGCATGAAGCAGTCCATGGTCAGCACCTCTGTGCGCATGCTCACAACTCGGGAACGGCGCAATCAGTGAAATTGGAAGTGGACCCAGGCAACTTAGTGAACTACGCAGACAGCATAAATAGACAGACACAAACACACTTCCTTTGCAAAAGTACATCCCTTTGTATCCCTCCCTATACAGCAAGGTGCTTTTGTTCTGTTTGTTGCGTTGTGACTTGTCTTTGTGATATTTGTTGACTGTTTGATCTAGTGTTTGGTAGAATATATTTGAAAGTGTTTTTTGGTGACTGCTTGTGAGACTTTTTGGTTGATAGATTTTTGTTTGTTTGTTTTGTTGCCTGACCGCACCATCCCCAGGACAGCAGCCTGATGAGGACCACCCGACAAGGCCGGAGTCCTCGGAGGAGGTTGAAGAGGAGGAGGTTGAGGAGGAGGAGTTTGAGGAGGAGGAGGAGGATGTCATGTCAACCAGTGGATTGTTGTTTTTGGAGGAGTCTTCCTCTCTGGCTGGCAGCAGCCAGCCCTCCATAAGGGCTAGCCCCTCCCACTCCTCCCCCAACAGGGCTCCCCTCCCAAGGGGCTCCCCTTCTCCCCAGCCACAAGCCTCAGCTGGAGGCAGGAAGTCATCCCAGAAGACCAGGGGGGTGGCCGAGGTTCTGCCCGCCAATCTGAGAAGGGACCAGGCCCTTCAGACCCGCCATCTGGGACAGGTCAGCCAGACTTTGGTGCGGATGGAGGAGAGCCTGTCCTCCATAAAGGATACGCTTGGGGACCTGGACTGCCACTCCCGGGCTCTTACAAACTGCCTAAACGTACTGCAGACTACAACAGCAGACATTGGGCAGGATGTGAGGGCCCTCACCCAGGCTATCCAGGCCAACACGGCAACACTAAGTGCTGGCCTGAACAGAATTGCTGTGGCCTTGGAGGGCAGGCCGCCAGGTGGGCAGAGACCAGGGGCTGCTCCTCCTTCCCCGGATTACCTCCCCCTTCCCCATGAGTCTCCCCTGAGGAGCCGGGGCCGTGGCCATGGGCACCCCAGGCGTGTCTCACGCCAGCGGCATTAATTTGTTTTCCCCCTTTTTTGGGGGGGTTTTTTGTTTGTTTTTGTTTTTTTCTGGAAATCTTTTTTTTATTTTTGCTGGACTTTTTTTTTTTTTTTTATGTTTTTGGAATGTGGGGGTGATATTCCTGCCGGAAAAGGGGTGTCACCCTCAGTTTTGGTGGAGAAGGGTTCCCCAGGACCAGGGAGAAGTGATTCCCAGGTCCGTGTGAATGGTGTATGAATGTACAGTGACATAATTGGAGCCGTGGCATGGCGTTGCTGCTCACAAGTCCAGCATGGTGGGCTTGTGCTAATCCAATTAGATGAGGATGTGATGTGTCTGTGCTAGGGACCACAGTGGTGTGCATGCATGCATTCTCATTGTGCCATGATTAATGTGTGTGTTTAATGTGCAAAGATGCCTAATGTGCGCTGTCTCCTGGCTGCTCTTCCCTCAGAAGACGGGGTAACCTCGGTTAGGGGGGGGATTGTCTGGTTCAGGGGTCAGGTCATCACGTATGTCAATCTGCAGGCCCTTTCTCACTGCGAAGTTGTGCAGCAGGCAACATGCACCGATGATCTGGCACACAAAGTTTGGGAAATACAACAGGGTCCCCCCAGACTTATCCAGACATCGGAAACATGACTTCAGGAGGCCAAAGGTGCGCTCCACCACTGCACGTCTTTGGGCGTGGGCTTCATTGTATCTTTCCTCTCCTGGTGTTTGGGGGTTCCGGATAGGAGTCATGAGATGGGGTCCCAGTGCATATGCAGAGTCACCTGTAAGGGAAAAGATAGGAGGTTGTTAGTCATGCATGTGCCCCTTGTGATGTGTGCATCATGGGGGGGACAGTCATGCCTGCCACCCATGTCACTCACCAACCAGCCAGGTGTCCCCATACATGTTCTGTTCGAATTCCATTCGGATGGGGCTCTGATTGTAGATGTAGCTGTCATGGCTGGATCCGGGGTGTTTGGCACAGACGTGCCATATGAGGCCTTGGACATCGACTATCACCTGTACGTTGATGGAATGCCAATGCTTCCGATTGCGGTATATGTGCTCTGTCTCATGGGGGGGCTGGAGTGCCACATGTGTGCAATCAATGGCCCCCACGGTGCGTGGGAATCTGGCAATTCTGTAGAAATCTGTCATTGCCTTCAGCCGCAGGTCCTCAGTGGTGGGTTTGATGATTTGGTTGGCCATGCGTCTGAGGATTGCAGGCACAACCTGGTGCACACATCTGCTCATGGAGGATTGTGACATCCCAGCCACCACTCTACTTGTTCTTTGAAAAGAGCCACTAGCAAGGAAATGGAGTGTTGCCATGACCTTGACCAGTGGCTGCACTGCATGTGAGCGGTGTGTTGGGCTGGTGATGTCCTCCTGCAAGGTTGTGGGTAATTCCAGGATGGCATGAGGGGTGAATCTGAAGATGCGATACACCTCAGAATCACTCATGCCAAAGAGGTCTATGCGTGTGCGCTATATCCTCTCCCGTGCCCTCCTCCTTCTTTGCTCCTCTAAAGTCAGCAGTATAGCTATGAGCAAGGATGTCCCTGGCATGTTGGCATACAGATTGTTGTGCAACACGTGTGACTGCTCAGCTCCTCACTAACAGTGTTGCTTTCTCTGACATGTAGACGAATTGTCTAATTTTTTACCACCTTTTATATGGTCTAATTTTAGACAGGACGTGCAGCTGTTGCGCACACTGCGTAGCCTGCGCTGCAACAACGTTCTTTTGAGGATCCCCGTAACTCCCTCATTAGCATATTTGAATAGCAAATCAATGGTGTGTCTAGCGCAGTTTTGCACAGATGGATGCGCCTGTCTATCGAAATTACGCTGGGCAAAAAAAGTAGATTTCTTGCGTATCTCGTTTTGGGGATGCGGCGCATCGAAACGCATGCGCAAATTTAGACTTACGCTGCGCATCTCCTGTAACGCCGGCGTAATCGCTCTGTGAATCTGGCCCTAAGTTTTTTGTGAAGTAAAACGTTTTTGAAACTTCAATTTTCAAAAACGACGTTGCCTACACACCATCGTTTTTTCACAATGCTCTAGCAAAGCGAGGTTACGTTCGCCACTCTTTTCCATTGAAGCTCGCTTCATAACTAGCTTCTGGGCATGCGCGGGTTGAAAAACTTTGTTTTAAACGTTGTTGCCTGACGCCAACATGGCAGCATACTAGTGATAGAGCTCCGCCTCTTGACCCCTCCCCCAGGACCAGTGAATAGCATAAATAAAGGCATGGTTAGCCGCCACCCCATTTTTTTCTTCTTTTTTTCCTCATACCTCCATGCCAGTGATGAAGTAAGGAGTTTTATGTCCCCCTACTCTGCCGCTGAGCAGTAGCCGTCTGGGTTCAAGCCTCTCCCAGTGCGAAGTCTCAGAACTTGGGCTGCTAACATTGCGCTAAATAGTCTGAGAAACCCTCGTCTGTGTGGTCTTGAAGGGTTCCCTGCAGTGTTTCCTCTTTAGGAACGAAATCTGCCATATGTTAGCATGACTTGGTTACTGAGCTTTGGGGCGGGCAGCATGTCATTTTCTCTCTGTACCCAGCAGTCTGTGTCTTTACCTCACCTCTGTCTTTCTTTTCTCAAGCATTTCCTTCTCGGGTGGGGAGAGAGGGTCACGCTGTACTGTGGGTGAATTAGTGGCTCCCTATAGGCATGGGGCGGCCGCTCAGCGCTGTATTTACCGGCCTAGGACAGCCTGATGATGTCATTGGGCTGCGCCTGGTTCACACATGTGCACTGGCCGACGGAGGCTCAGGACGCCATGTTTGTTTTGGGCAAAGTAATTAATTTTGCCCACAGCAACAGGGAGGAGCCTGGGGGCGGGTTCTGTCAATCCCGGGATAGTTTAAATTCATCAGAAGGCTGCTGTAGAGTGGCCAACATACAGCCTCTCGTATATAATGTCTAATATAATATAATATAATATAAGAGAATGTATTATTTTGGTTGTGATCTGTTTGCCTGATTATAGTTAAATTCTTAATTTTTTTGCCTTGGTATTGTGTAAGAAAACTCTTTTAGCGATCTCCACTTTTCTGTCCTTCTTCAGCAGTCTCTTTTGTACGCTGGCCGTCCCTTATTCTCAATTGCCATGAGTCAGTCACCACTTATGCAAGACCCTCAATACTTAAGGTAGGGGGACCACCAGTTGGTAAGTTTTCAGGTGACCCTTAAAAAGAGTACCCTCTAATGCGGTTTGCTTTGATTCGTTTCAGCTCCGCACGCTCACGCTCTCGGAGTCCAAGAACAAGAGAGGACAGACGCTCTAGGCATCGCTCCCGCTCAAAGAAAAAATTCAAGAGAGCTCCTCCTCTTCTCCAGAGCAATACAGGCGTCCCAACAAGAAATCATGCTGGGCCTGTGGCGCCATTCCCCTGTCCAACAAGTTGGTGTGCCAAAACTGTCTTGAAGAGTTTGCAGGGGACAGGGAACAGGACATGGCGCAAGTCTCTTCATTACTGAAGAAAGTAGTACGAGATTCCATGTCTGAGTTTACATCAGACCAACCACCCACACAAGGGGTTCCACCGGATGACCAACCAGGGACTTCAACAAGCAGTATGGCTATACCCAGTAGGGTGTCCTTACAGTTTACTCAACCTGCAGAGAAGGACCGTTCCTCCTCATCAGAGGAGGACCCAGAACAACTCGGGTTCAGTTTTTCCCTTGTAGAACCCTTCATTTTGGCCATAAAGCAGGCAATCGCATGGGAAGAGGAGGAAGTGCCAAACAAGGCAAAATCCTATTACCCTTTTCTGCAAAAAAGACAAGCCTACTTTCCATTCATGGATGAAATCAAAGGCGTCCTAAAGCAGGAGTGGCAAAAACCAGATAAAAGGTTTTCCCTCAACCGTATGAAGAAATTATATCCTCTACAGGAAATGGAGGGAATCTCACTTGACTCACCACCTACGGTCGATGCGGCAGTTGTCCGCTTGGCAAAAAACGTTACCTATGGAGGATTCATCCTCTTTCAAGGACTTAATGGACAGGAAAATAGACTTAGACCTTAGGAAAGCCTATCAAGCAGCAGGGGCAGCCTGCCGTCTAGCTATAACTCTCACTTCAGTAGCTAGCGCTCTGAAGGTTTGGACTCAGAACATTGAGTCAGCAGTGAAGGAGGGAGCGCCAATGGCAGATATTGTCCGATCCCTGCAGGAATTGAAAGTGTCAGACGATTTTATAGGGGAATCAGCAATAGACACGGTCAAATGCTCTGCCAGGGCTATGTTGCACACAGTAACAGCAAAGAGGGCCCTATGGCTAAAACCATGGTCGGCGGATCCTTCTTCGAAACAGTCCTGGTGTAAGATACCTTATGATGGCAAATGCCTCTTTGGTTCCAAGATGGAGACGGCCATCTCGAGAATGTCAGGGGGAAAGTCTGGTCTACTCCCGCAAGACAAAAAACAACGAAAATCAAAGCCTTTCTTCAATAAGTCTCATTCCTATAGATCCAGAGACTCAAGATTCTCACGGCAGTCCAGGGCCCCGACTGGCACCTGGAGGGGGACACAATCATCTTTCCCCAGAGCTCACAGGCAGAAGACTCCGAGTGTCCCGCAGGATACTAGTAAGTCCTTTTGATGGTGCGCAGCCCCAGATGCTTCCAGTAGGTGCCAGACTGGCGCACTTTGCAGACATCTGGGAAAAAAACTCTACAGATGCATGGGTAAGATCCACGATCTCACAGGGCCAGTTTTTCAGCACACCCCCCCCCCCCAGATCGGTTCTTACCCACCAAAATTCCAGACACGCAACAGAAAGCAGCTGTCCTTCTGCAATACATTCATTCCCTCCAAGAACAGAATGCAGTAATGCCGGTTCCCTTCTCAGAAAGGTACTCAGGGTTTTACTCCACCCTATTCATGGTACGCAAGAAGGATGGAGGGTGGCGCCCAGTCATCGACTTGAAGGGCCTAAATCGCTTAATTCTGTTGGAAAAATTCAAAATGGAGTCCATTCACACTATCATTCAAACCGTACAGCCAGGCGACTGGATGCTCTCTATAGACTTGCAAGACGCATACCTCCATATCCCAATCTTACCAACCGTCCAGAGTTATCTGAGATTTGCAGTCGGTCAGACGCATTTGCAGTTTACAAGCCTTCCTTTTGGTCTGTGCACGTCCCCGAGAACCTTCACGAAGGTCCTCATTGCCATTCTAGCCCCACTCAGGGTGCAGGGTCTTCGAGTCCACCATTACTTGGACGATATCCTACTACTGGCAAGAAGTCCGGAAGAGTTGTTAACACACAGAGAGATCCTTGTCCACACTCTACAGAAGTTCAGATGGATTATCAACTTCAAAAAGAGCCATCTCATCCCAACTCAACAGTTGGTATATCTGGGGGCACTGTTCGACACAGAGAAGGCATCCGTGTCTGTTCCGCCAGAAAAAGTGAAGGTGATCAGGACGAGAATTCTAGAAGCAGCAACTTCCACTCGCCTTTCAGCCTCTCGATGCCTCAGTCTTCTAGGCACCATGTCATCGTGCATTCCAATGGTTCCATGGGCCCACTGGCATCTTCGCCAGTTTCAGCTAGGCTTTCTGTCACAGTGGAGGAAGCAGAGCTTAATACAGCTAATAATGATATCTGTTGTTATGAGGAGGAGCCTCCAGTGGTGGCTGAGGGCGGAATCCTTATAGAAGTCACGACCATTGGGTCCTCTAAGTTGGACCATTGTTACGACCGAGGCCAGCGAGGCAGGCTGGGGGGCGCACTGCGAAGGTCAGTCAGTCCAAGGAAGGTGGAGCTTCCCCTCCAGAGGGTTTGTCTTCAACGTGCTGGAGATTCGAGCAGCATTTATGGCTCTCCGAACTCTACACCACAGAATCAGGAATCGTCCAGTCACCTTACAAATGGACAACAGGGCCGCAGTAGCCTATGTTCAACACCAAGGAGGAACTCGCAGCAACACGCTGATGATGGAAGTACAGCCCATAATGGCCTGGGCAGAAATACACCTTCAGTCTCTCAGAGCAGTCTACCTTCCCGGGAGGTTGAACATACAGGCGGATCATCTCTCACAGATATTCCCAGATCAGTCAGAATGGGCAATACATCCAAGAGTATTTTCTCATCTAGTCCACAAGTGGGGTCTTCCACAAGTCGACCTCTTTGCTTCTCACAACAACAGCAAACTTCAGAGATTCCTATCCAGATTTCCACATCCCCAGGCGGAGGGAACAGATGCACTGGTCACACCCTGGAATTGCAGCCTGGCTTACGCCTTTCCTCCAACAGCCCTAATCATGAGGTTCCTCCTGAGACTGTTGAGAGAGCAGGTAACAGTCATAGCCATCTTCCCGTTCTGGCCACGGAGGCCTTGGTTCCCCTTAGCGATACACCTCAGCAAACAACACCCAATTCCCCTGCCAGCATTTCCGCACTAGTACAAGACAGGTTCCTGCATCCGAACATACGCAGGCTGGATCTTCGGGCTTGGCTGTTGAGAGGGGGAGGCTGGAGAACTTAGGATGCTCCAATGAAGTTATTACCACGTTATTGAAGGCCAGAAAATCCACTACTAATAAAGTCTACAACAAAATCTGGGACAGATTCACACTCTTACTAACTGAGAGAGGTCTCAATCCCGCTACCCCACCTCTATCAGCGGTGTTGGATTTTCTTCAGTCAGGCCTAGACATGGGCCTAAGCCTAAGTTCATTAAAGGTGCAAATATCTGCGATCTCTGCAATAACAAAACTAAAATGGGCGGAGGAACCGCTAATCAAACAGTTCTTAAAAGCAGTTGTCAAAATTCGCCCTCCAAGTAAAATAATTTTTCCTCAATGGGATCTGTCGGTTCTACTGGATTTTCTTTCAACCCATCCTTTTGCTCCGACCGAGAGTTGTTCCCTTTGGGACATAACATACAAGGCAGTTTTCTTAACAGAAATTACCTCTGGTAGGAGAGTGTCGGAGCTTCAGGCCCTGGGAGCTTCAGAGCGGCATATAAGGTTCTTCCCAGATCGGGTCGAACTAAGACCAGTCGATCATTTCATCCCAAAGGTGGCAACACCCTTCCACCAGACTGGCATTTGGGCCTTACCCAACTTTCCAGAAGAAAGTTCAGGAATCCTGCACGAATTGGATGTCTCCAGAACAAAGGAAATACCTTTTTGCTACTGCACCATTTAGGTCTTCGGAGAAACTCTTTATAATCCCAACCGGAAGGTTCAGGGGGAAAGAGGCCACTGCAAGAACCTTGGCAACTTGGATCGTCAAACTCATACACAGAGCGTACAGAGCAAGGGGTGGCGATCTTCCTACAGGGGTGACTGCACACTCCACCAGGGCTGTGGCAGCATCCTGGGTAGCTCATTCAAATGTGTCTATAGAAACCATCTGCAGTGCAGCATCTTGGTCTTCACGAAATACGTTCCTAAGACATTATAGAATTGATCCAGGCGCTTTATTGTCTGTAGATTTCGGAAGGCGGACTATCCAGTCTTCTGTTATGATTTAAAATAAATTTTGATTTGTCAAGCATTACCCACCCTGTCAGCTAGTTATTTATCACTAGTATGCTGCCATGTTGGTGTCAGGAAAATGGAAAATTGTATCAAATACTTACCGTAATTTTCCTTTCCTGACGCCAAACCATGGCAGCATATGAGCCCACCCATGTGCGTTCCGGTATGTGGCTTGTTACAAAGAATGGGGTGGCGGCTAACCATGCCTTTATTTATGCTATTCACTGGTCCTGGGGGAGGGGTCAAGAGGCGGAGCTCTATCACTAGTATGCTGCCATGGTTTGGCGTCAGGAAAGGAAAATTACGGTAAGTATTTGATACAATTTTCCATTTTTTTTGCTACACACAGTGATTTTTTAGTGAAATAAAAAACGACGTTTTGAAAAACGACACAAAAAATTGAAGCATGCTTCAATTTTTTTTGTCGTTTTTCACAAGACATAAAACAACATTTTCCCCCCACACACGGTCATTTAAATTTACGTTTTTAAAAACTTTGTTTTTTTCCATCACATAAAGTGATGGTGTGTACGCAGCATTAGAGAAAGATATCTACATAAAGCTGTCCATAGACAGCCCAAATTACAGCCTTGTCAGCACCACCTGCTACAACAAAAGTTGATTTAACAATCAAACTAGAGGAAAAAAAATTTCACATACCAAAAATATGTCAAACAAAGCTGCGATACAAAAATGTTATACAACATAAACAAGCATAAAGAAAAGAGTGGGATTGCGCTAAATAAAAAATTGTGCCTAATAAAGGGGCACAATGTGGTAAATATAGTTAATGTGGGGTATATCCTGCATAACCACAGAAACGCACTTCACTACACCACAAGACACATAGAGAATACCCTCTAGAGGTCAATTGTGTTTAAATATTGTGACTATGGTCTTATAAACAATAGCATAAGTGATATGAGTATATATTGAAAAGATAAATAAAAATGTTATTTTACTATAACCTCAACCTAGTTGCAAAACCAGGGGAGGTGGAAAGGTGGTATTGAGAAGACCACCTAGTGGTCACAAGTGAACTGTTTAAAGTTATTGATAAAGCAGAGAGAGGTCCCAGAAGGAAAAAAAAAACCTTGGATAGAGGATGGGTGGTTTCTCTCAAATATGGTGGTAGATAAACCAAAGAAGCAAGTCCTCCGGGTGGTGATTACTGCAACAGTCTCTACGTTGTCAGTCACACTTGGTCTTTTGCAGATTTTAGTGTAGATTCACAGCACCAAAAGATAAGAACACAAAAAAAACTTGCATAGTGTGAAACCTGACAAACAGCGTATGTACATACACCCGTGTGGGACAGTCCTGAAGTTGGGGGGGGGGGGATGATAGTGCACACCCACCACCTTCAAACACACTGACCCTTACCAGAAATTAGGTCCCCTAAGGGTACGTGCAAACATTTATATTCAGGTAGATAGCCGCGACCTTGAGAATGAGACCCTTGTAGTGAGATGCAGGCTCCTGGGATCGACTGGTTTGCAACAACCACGGGACATCAGCAGATAGCAATAGTGATGTATTGTCATGCAACGACAGAAATACTCACATAGTGTAAATCTGATACATTTATTAAAAAAAGAATGGAATAAATTGCATTTACAAAAACGAGCAGGAAAATAAGGCGTTTAAAAACAAAGTGCCGGCCGGCTTATTCGAATGCGTACGTCCTTCCGTATGGTTGCGATGACGTGGGAACGTCTCCTCCCAACGTTTCGTCTTACCCAAAGACTTGTTCACGGGATAAGGACGACGCCCCACGTCATCGCAGTAATACTCGCGGTGGGCGGGGTCAGCCCAGAGCAGCCCCACCACCGCCATCTTAACTAAGGGATAAAATGAGGGAAAAAAATAAAAACATCGCCGTTACATCTAGATGACAAGATGTAAGCGTCGAGACCTCTACAGACATCTTTTATTAGTCAGCTGTAGGAGGCGAGACAGAATCGTTTGGCGAAAACATCCATAATGATACGGGTGAGCTATCAATAATTAAAAAACACACTCTGTCCCTTGAATGTCTCCAAATTGAGGAGGAATTTTTTTTTAAAATCAATTAGGGAGGGGGGAGGGGGGGGGAGGGAAAGGTGTTGAATGATGCCGCTAGTGGGAGAAAAGGCTGACCCACAACCACCTCATAACAGCATTCTTATCTAGTAGGCATAGTTAATAATCAATAAAAACCTCATCAAGACATAAGTATTAGGATACATCCCTCTAAACATGAAAAATATTCATTGTTTTTATGTTATAGTGACATTGTACACCAAAAGGTACTAGACATACATATTCAACTACATTCAAAGTTGATATGAACTGACTCGAGGTCAAAGATGACCTCAAATATAGGCAAAAATTTATTTTTGCTGTAAAATATTTTCTTAAAAATTGTAACATAATAATACCTGAAAACTAAAAAAATTGAGAATATATATAAACATATAGAGACACATATATATTCAAACTACCACATGGGTCAAAAGGTCAAATATGCACAGTGTCCCAATCTGATGTGGAAGCCACAGAGCCTGGGTATACAGTTGTTACATTAAGAGTTGTCAATGAAGCAATTGACATCTACTTCAATGTTCAGGCCATGGGGTTCAAAACACCTTAAAATTATGTATCCAGGCCATTTCGGAGCGAGAAATATTCCTGACAAGGTCACTTCCTCTCCAATGGGCCTGATATTTGTCAATCCCCAAAAAGATGGTACCCCTCGGGTCTTTATTGTAGACTTTCAAATAATGGTTGGAGACTGAATGGTCTGGAAAGCCATTACAAATATTTGTCAAATGCTCATCTAGGCGCACCTGAAGAGGCCGCTTGGTCCTGCCTACATACTGTAATCCGCACGGACACTGGAGCATGTAGATGGCACCCACAGTTGAACATGTAATAAAAGGTTTTATCTGATACACCTTAGGTGAATGTCTAGATCTGAAATTATTGGTCCTTTTGGGGATGTGGTTGTTGACCATACAGACCCGACAACGTCCACATTTAAAAAAAACAGTCAACCCCGATAAAAACATAGAAGCAATCCTTGGTGGATCTAGGATATTAGGTGCCATATCACTTATGCTATTGTTTATAAGACCATAGTCACAATATTTAAACACAATTGACCTCTAGAGGGTATTCTCTATGTGTCTTGTGGTGTAGTGAAGTGCGTCTCTGTGGTTATGCAGGATATACCCCACATTGACTATATTTACCACATTGTGCCCCTTTATTAGGCACAATTTTTTATTTAGCGCGATCCCACTCTTTTCTTTATGCTTGATTTAACAATCGATTGAGCTGGGTGGAAAATTATCATCTGAGCAGTGACCACATTCACAGGTGCTGCTGTTGCCAAATTCAATAGCAGGCAGAGGAGATTTCTCCATCCATGTTGTACATGTAGCACTACCCCTGTAGGAGCTGCTGGTTTAAATGTTGGGTTTTGCATGTTACCTCTAAGTTCACTGCATAAAAGGAAGTAGAGAGTACAGAGAGAAGGAAAAGGTTCAGGTACGCGGTACAGAATGCACAAAAAGTATTCAAAGTTCCAGTATTCACCACTCACTCCTGAGTATGTGACCCCTCTCACATGGCCTAGCAGCCTGAATGATGCACGGACAGTATAAAAACGTATGAGAACACAGAATGGATAGTCAGGAATCCTCTGCCACAGGATTTTAAAGTCCCGAACTTCCTGCCTTACAGCCAAAGAGCCTTTAAGCCAATCCGGCAGACTGTAAGATAATTTGCATATCAAAACCCTTTTTCTTAACAAGGTTACCAGGCCTATCCCGAGACATCAGCTTGCCTTGCTTGTCTCCTTCAGGGCAGGTCCTCCCCTGTTTTCTTTCGCTAAGCAGCTTTCTCCACTTGGACGGACAGCTTGGGATCCCCTGTAGAACCATAGACCCCAGCCAGCATAGCTGGGCCTACTTGACAGGAACACAGCCTGAGACCAACGTGGTCTCGAGACTGGAATCACACACACTCACCTCGCGCCAGGAAGGCCACGAGGCGAAGGAACACGAAAAATGGCATCTGTCACTTAAGTACCCCCTTCCAGCATGCACAGCGGGGCACCACTCCCACTGGGCTGCTGCCGAGAGGGGTCACCTAACACACTATGGTCTGCTCGAGTTTCAACATGGGCCTGAAGTGATAACGCCACCTACAGGCAACAAGGGAAACTTCTACCGAACACAACCATAGCCAGAACAGAGGCTAATTTAAATAGGATTGACAGAGTCTAAGCCCAACTATTGGCTCAAACACCCCTAAATTTACAATAGCGCCCGACTTGTTGGGAGACCAGCGCTACATAAGCATGGATGGATGAATCCATTTCTGTTCTCTCTTTTGGCCCATAGACTGAATAAAATAAATCTACTTGTATATGGCGAGCATAAGGAATAACTGTTATGATAATGATAATGATAACTGTAATGATTCGCATTATGAGAAAGAGATCCCAGAATGAGATAAAAGAAAAGAGAAGAGGATACCATACTAGTGTTAAAAAAATATATATGAGAGAGCAAAATATAGTAAAAGTGAGGATTCGTTAAAAATGGAAAATAAAATATCAGTATGATTACTACCATCTATGGTCAAGCAGATAAAATTAGGAAAATATTACTAAAGCATTGGGAAATCCTACAAACAAATAATAAGTTACGGTCAGTGTGGAGGAAATACCTTTAACAACTTGTAGGAAAGCCAAATCAATTAAAAACATGCTTGTTTTTTGTTTTTGTGACATCTGATATATTGAGGCGCTCGCCTCATGTACACTATATTTTGCTTTGTAAACTTAATATGAATAATTTTCAATAAAAACTATTGGAAAAGAAACATGCTTGTAAAAAAAATAACTTGAAAAAATGAAAGTATCCATATAGGAGGATAGGCAAATTAATATGTAAAAAGTGTGAATATTGTAATTTATTAGGGAGGACAATGAAACAGACGATCAAGGGAACAAGAAATATGTGCCTGGTGATAGGGTGTTCCCGGACAGATTTTATGCCTATAATTCTACTTTAAATTAATTTATATGTGTAGCGGCCTGCTACATTTTAACGGGCGCTGCTTTAAATTTAGAGGGTCGTCTGAGAGTTAGTTTACTCAGACTGTATGATTTGTTCCAAATTTGGGCCATGGCTGTTCTGTGAGTGACCACTATTGTCGTCTGTGGTGTCGTTACCACCCCAGACCAAAGGGGCAGCAGTCAGGTCAAGGTGTTTTGGGTGTTCCCCTCCGGCAGCCAATCAGTAGGGGTTGGTTGTCCTTAGTACTTAAGGGACATACGCCATTAGCCCCGGGCCGTCGATGCTGGGTCTGTTGTCCCACCACCCCATGTGTGTGGCCCTCCTGGCCAGGGGTGCGTGCTCAAGTGTTCCTGGCTCCGGGACCACGTTGGTCCGTAGTTGTGATCTACTAAGTAGGCCCGATAGTCAGACTGGGTCTACGTTTGCAGAGTGGTTCTGTGCTGTCCATCCTGAGGGAGGAAGCCACTTGGATAAAAACCTATCTTGGAGAGCACCGAGCACGAGGCTGGTATCTCGGGAGAGGCCTTGAACTTCATCGAAGGACACACCATTACTGAAAGACTTAAGGGGGTTGTAAATGTAAAAGTTTTTTTACCTTAATGCATCCTATGTTGCTTTAATGATGGTCGCCTGTCAGTTCTAAGTTCACAACAAGTCAATCGGGAGAGATCCGGGTGCTTAATCCTGTGTTGAGAGGATTTTGGACCGAATATACCTCCATCTGTGGGAAGGTCTGTGGCAGAGACTTTACCAGATTTTCCCTGCTAGGCTAGTGAGAGAGACCTACCTGGGTGCGCAATACCCGCTCTGGCTAGAGTGGCGACGAAAGCTGTGTTGCTGGAAGCAGGAGTGTTTCCGGACAGAAGTTGTTCACCTGAACCTATTACCTGTTACCCTTCCACCTCTTTAATTACTTATTTTATTCTTTTACTAAGTTCAGCAAATAAATCAAAGAAAAAGAAGTCTAAGTGTGGACATTGAACTTTTTCTCAACTCTCATCTGATACCCTAGACGGCGAAGGGAATAGAGGTAACATGCCACCCAAAACAATCCAGCAGCTCCTCCGGGGGGTAGTGCTACATATTGTTCTGCTTATATCCCCTCCCCACTTCTATAAGGCCCCTTTCACACTAAGGCGTATTTGAGGCATTTTAGCGCCAAAAATATCGCATAAATAACGCCTGAAATTTTTAGTTCACAAAGTTGGTGTTTTTTCACCTTAATGCATCCTATGCATTAAGGTGAAAAAACACCTGGCAATCACTGGCCCCCCAGCCTTACTTACCTGAGCCAAATCACCTGCTCTGTGTTTCCCCGGCGTCCTCTTCTCCAAGGACTCTTGGCATTGATTGGATGGATTGATAGCAACGCAGCCATTGGCTCCCGCTGCTGGCAATCAAATCCAATGATGCGGCCACTGGGGGTGGGGCCGAGTCATACACTTGGTGGCTATGGACGCCGAGGGTATGACACGGGAGCGCGCCCGCAAGGTAACCCCCTCGGGAAAAAGCTTCCCAGAGGGGATTATCTATTGCGCAGAGGAGCCACGAGAGCCGCTGAGAGACCCCAGAACAGGAGGATCAGGGCCACTCTGTGCAAAACGAACTGCACAGTAGAGGTAAGTATGGCATGTTTGTTATTTTAAAAAAACGGAACCTTTACAACCACTTTAAGGTAGTATTTTTTTTTAAAGTTGAACCTACAGGTAACCATTTAAAAGGCTTACCTGTAGGTACAGTAAATATCTCCTAGACTTGCAGTGTTTAGGAGATATTCACTCTGTATGCAGTTGGTGATGTCATCTGCGCATGCGCTCTGAAAGTCTGGCATACCGTGCCACACCTTCAGAGCTCCTTCAGAGCTAAGGGCTCTCTCGTGCATGCGTGGGAGTGATGTCATCACGCCCCCGGCTGCTTATACATCCAGAGCCCCGGAACCCAGAAGGAAGACCGGGTGAAGATGGGAGCCCTGTCAGCAGTGGAGGGCTTCATTCTAAGGTAAGTGTTTCATAATGTGCCAGTATTCAATGCACACAAGCACATTATGCCATTGCCTTGCAAGGGATTTTTTTTTTTATAATCCTGCAGTTTTACTACTTTCTTAATATGTTTCACACCTATGTGTGTGGCTGCGGGAAAATGCTCTGGGCTGCCATTCATTCCCCATGAATGTAAAAATGCAGTGCATTTGCAGGTGCAGGAACTGCAGCGAATCGCACGGTCAAAATGACCATGCAATTTATCTGCAGGCCATGTTTTGAAAAAGGTGCATGCACCTTTTTCTGCGGGAAACACAGGCACGGCAGCCCACTCAAAAGGGATGGGAATCTAGGGTAAGAGCAGAAAAAACAGGAGTTTAACCACTTCAATACCAGGCACTTACTTACTGCCCAAGCCAATTTTTAATTTTCAGCGCTGTCGCTGTTTACATGGCAATTATGTGGTCATCCTACCCTGTGCCCAAACATAATTTTTATAATTTTGTTCCCACAAATAGAGCTTTCTTTTGGTGGTAATTTATCATCTCTGCAGTTTTTATTTTTTGCTTTTCTTTTGTTTCTGTTACAAAATTTTGTAAATAAGTATGTTTTCTCCTTCACTGATGGGCACTATTAAGGCGGCACTAACAGGCACTGATGGACACTGACGATGGCACTGATAGGTGGCACTGATACGTGGCACTGATATGAGGCACTGATAAATGGCACTGATAGGCATCACTGATGGCACTGGCAGCCATTTTGGATGGGCACTCATTGGCAGCTGACTGGGCACTGATTGGCATTTCCATGGTGATCTAGGGTGGCATACCTGGTGGTCCAGTGTTGTGGCCTTCCCTGGTATTCCTGGCAGCATCTAGGTGGTTCTGGGCAAGCACAGACCCCACCTACCAGGAGAGCAGTTCTCCTCTACTCGCGTCTGTCAGATCAACAGCTCTTCCTGTTTAGATCCTGATCAGCAGTGATTGGACAAGGCTGATCATGTGGTAAATAGCCTCCACAGGAGGCTCTTTACCGAGATCAGTGTGGCGGTCAGACTGAAAATGCTGCACCACCAATCACCGCAATGCGAGCCCCCACGGCCACGCAAGCAGCTGTTATTCTGCTGGACGTCATATGACGTCCAGTCAGGATAACTGAACCACCGCTCAGCCGTCATTCTGCTATAGGCCACGCGGAAAGTGGTTAAACTTCTCCCACCCCCTTCCCTCAACTGCTACCTCCCATTAGCTGCAGCGGCAGGGGCTGAGGATGTACACATGCAGCAGCAGCAATGATTTTCTCTGCAAGTGCCTCGCAACTTTGTGCAATGTGCGTGGTTGTGGTTGGCTAGTGAGGGGTTCAGTGGGTTAGAGCAGGCGGTGAGGAAGCGATACAATGCCTCCTCACCATCTGTCAAATGCTCTCTGAACAGTGATATAAACGTGGGTCATTCTTTAAAGAGCAAAGCTCATGTTTAAAAGCCCTAAATATATTTAATTTTCAGATAAAATAGCTGGAATGCGGTATTTACGTGTCCAAATAAATGTTTCCTAAAATACGATCTTGAAACTGTCAATTCTGTATGTCGTTTTGCGGTATTTACCTCAAAATATGGAATACTGTATGAAAAGCCATTAAACTCAAATCAAAACAGGAAATAAACAATTAACACGGTAATTAAGTAGTGGTCCAGGCATGCAGTATTTAAAGTGGTTCTAAAGGTTCAAGATTTTTTACCTCAAGTGAGCCTACTTGGGTGCCCCCACAACAAGCTGTTTACTGTGGGTGCACTCTGTAGGAGGAATTGGCCAAGAGCACCAGTGGAGGACCCCAGAAGAGGTGGATCGGACTGCTCTGTGCAAAGCTACTGCACAGAGCAGGTAAGTATAACATGTTTTTTATTTAAAAAAATAACTTTCCTTTAAAGTGTAAGTTCACCTTTACAGAAAAATCTCTAAGGTGACCTTAACTTACACAGGATCGCCCTCCTTACCCCCCCCCCCCCCGCGCTGATCTGGATTGCGGCCATATCCCGTTCTGAGCCGTTGGCATTTTCTCTCCTTCTTCCCCGCTGACAAGATGGGCTACGCGGGATCCGATTGGTCGGCGCACACCAATTAGAAGGCTCTGAAACGTCCTCCCTGACGGGGGACATTTTTTAGCTTAAACTAGTGTATTCCTAAGCCCTGATCCGGTGAGGCGGCTATAGTATGGCTCATAATGGGAGATCGCCGCACTGCAGGTCGGCGGGATGGGATTTCCCTGGAGAGGTGAACCCCACTTCGCCGGGATGGGGCAGGGGTGAGGAGGGGGTCCTGTGTAAGTTCACTTTACACATTTTTCTGTTAAACTTACCCTTTAACCACTTGAATCCGGGGAACTTTTACCCCCTTCCTGTCAAGGCCAATTTTCAGCTTTGAATGACAATTGCGCAGTCATGCAACACTGTACCCAAATTTATTTTTTATAATTTTCTTCATGCACATAGAGAATTATTTTGGTGGTATTTAATCACTGCTGTTTTTTTTGCAGAAAATGTTGTGAAAATTAATTTTTCTCCTTCACTGATGTGCGCTGATGAGGCTGCGCTGATGAGGCTGCACTGATGAGACAGCACTAATGAGACAGCACTGATAGGAACTAATAGGCTGCACTGATGAGGCGGCACTGATGGGGTGGCACTTATTTGCAGCACTGATAGGCGGGACTTTCGGCAATGATAGGTGGCGCTGATGTAAACTGATGGGTGGCACTGAAAGGCAGCACTGATTGACATAACTGGGCATAGATTGGCCTCATTAATGGGCACAGAATGGTGTCATTGATGGGCACAGACTGGTGTCACTGATGGGAAAAAGAGTGGCATCACTGGGTTGCATTGTAATCGGGGCACTGATGATCAAGTGCCTTGATTACCTTTACATGTTTTCCCTGTGGGGAGGAGATGCCGCGGATTAGTTCTTCTCACCCCACACTTTGTCAGTGTGAGGTGAGCCGATAAACAGCACTTTCTTGTTTACATGTGATCGGCTGTGATTGGACACAGCAGATCACATGGGTAAAGAGCCGTGACTCTCCTGAGATCAGGGTCACGCCATGTCCCAGGAACACAGCGCACCCACAATTGCCACACGCCCGTGGCTACACTTGGTGGCGTCATATGACATTGTCCCAGTACAAGAGCTGCCCCGCTCTGGCACCATTTTACTATATGGTGAGCGGGAAGTGGTTAATATAATAGCTTATTTTGAGTAGACTCTGCCTTTTTAGATCCGTTCTCACAACATTAATGCACATAAACCTATATATTGAAATCATTGGGGTTGATTTACTTAAAGTATAATTTAAGAAAAACTTTTTTTAAATTTTGGATAGAGTGGAGAGGGATTAGAACATCAGTTTTATTGCTGTCTGTGCCCCCATTAGGGAGACTGACCCTCTCTATTTGTCCTGTTTACCATTATCATGAAAAGTGAAAGTTAAAAAAAATCCAACATTTTGGGTTGTCCCATGAAAAAAACTGACAATGTATACCTATAGTTCTATGTTAAGACAAATACACTGTGCAATTTGCTCCAGAGCTTAGTAAATGAGGTAAAGCTTCACTTTGGAAAAAATTCCCAATCACATGCAAGGAAAAAACAGCATTTTTGCTGCCACATGATTGGATGATGGAAGTCAGCAGAGCTTCTCCTCATTTACTGGAGCAACTTCACTTGCAAGGTGCTCAGTGTATGTGCCTTTAACCACTTTAGCCCCGGTGCATTGCCATGAATTGAGATTTGCCATAGAATGAGATGGTCCGCCTCCATCCCATTCTATTGGCTCACTCATGTCACGTGACATATTTAAACGTCAAGTATTGACGCAAACATCAGTCACAGCTAGGCTATCATAGGGAGAGGATCTCCTCTCCCTGTGATAGCCCGATAGCGCTGTCAGCAGCGTGCCTCCCGCCAGCGCTAAGTACACCCCGCGCCCGCAGCTCTACTCCCCGCACCCCGCAGCTCTTCCCCCGTCCTCCGCGCCCGCAGCTCTTCCCCATCCTCCGCGCCCGCAGCTCTACTCCCCCGTTAAGAATCAGGGAACGGGGAGAGTCTACGCTATTAGCGTAGACCTAGCGTTGGCTACGTTAGTAGCGTAAACCTGCGCATGCGCAGTATTTACAACACCAGCCCACATAACCTGGAGCAGCTGCAGCTGCAGCCCGTTCCCTGATTCTTAACGGGGGAGTAGAGCTGCGGGCGCGTAGGACGGGGAAGAGCTGCGGGCGCGGGGTGCGGGGAGTAGAGCTGCGGGCGCGGGGTGTACTTAGCGCTGGCGGGAGGCACGCTGCTGACAGCGCTATCGGGCTATCACAGGGAGAGGAGATCCTCTCCCTATGATAGCCTAGCTGTGACTGATGTTTGCGTCAATACTTGACGTTTAAATATGTCACGTGACATGAGTGAGCCAATAGAATGGGATGGAGGCGGACCATCTCATTCTATGGCAAATCTCAATTCATGGCAATGCACCGGACCATATTGCTGTCCAAAGACCAGAGCACTTTTTGTGATTCGGCACTGCGTCGCTTTAACTGACAATTGCGCGGTCGTGCAACGTGGCTCCCAAACAAAATTGGCGTCCTTTTTTTCCCACAAATAGAGCTTTCTTTTGGTGGTATTTGATCATCTCTGCGGTTTTTATTTTTTGCGCTATAAACAAAAATAGAGCGACTATTTTGAAAAAAATGCAATATTTTTTACATTTTGCTATTATAAATATCACCAAAAAAGATATAAAAAAACATTTTTTTCCTCAGTTTAGGCCGATACGTATTCTTCTACATATTTTTCATTAAAAAAAATCGCAATTAGCGTTTATTGATTGGTTTGCGCAAAATTTATAGCGTTTACAAAAAAGGGGGTAGTTTTATGGCATTTTTATTAATATTTTTTTTTTACTAGTAATGGCGGCGATCAGCGTTTTTTTTCGGTACTGCGATATTATGGCGGACACATCGGACACTTTTGACACATTTTTGGGACCATTGGCATTTTTATAGCGATCAATGCTATAAAAATGCATTGTATTACTATAAAAATGTCATTGGCAGTGAAGGGGTTAACACTAGGGGGCAGGGAAGGGGTTAATGTGTGTTCCTATTTGTGTTCTAACTGTATGGGGGGGTGGACTCACTAGGGGGAATCACTGATCTTCCGTTCATACATTGTATGAACAGAAGATCAGCGTTTCCCCCGCTGACAGGAACGAGCGCTGTGTGTTTTCACTCACAGCTCTCGTTCCCCGCTCTGTAACGAACGAGCGCGCGTGCCCGGCGGCAATCGCGCCCGCCAGGCACGCGCTCAGGACTCGGGGGGGCGCGCGCGGGCCGCCGGTGGCGCGCATGCGCCCCCTAGCGGCCGCGAAAGCCCCGACGTAGAGCTACGGGCTCTCGCGCAGGAGAGCCGACCTGCCGCCGTAGAACCACGGCGGCTGGTCGGCTAGTGGTTAATAAATCCACCCCAATACATTTAGTAAATCTAACCTACTACATGTAGTAAAATATATTTTATTTTGCCTACTTTTTAGTGACTTTTTTGTGAATATACTTAATTTTGCTTAAAAAAAATCCCAATCGCTCCAAACATTATACAATGTACATGCAAATCACAATGGTCTCTAATCCCTTGTTAGAACATGTCATATGTAGTCTGGATATTTTACTTATTCACAATTATTTTTAGAGATATCTTTCCACTGACATCATTGATCTTTTTAGCTATCTATAATGGGGTAATTCTTCCCAGTGACCACAAGTGTACAGAGCATTCTTCCCACTGTCCATCCCACTAATGTATCATGAGTTGTAGATATAGTCATTTTTAGCACGGGTTCCCTGAGACTGGAAAAATATTTTAAGGCTTACACGTTGAAAGTGTAACTAAAGACAAAACTTTATTTTTCATTTTGGATAGAGTAATGGAGGATTTTGAATCCCTGTCTGTTTTTGGCCATCTATGGCCCATTGGTGAGATTCACCCTTGTTTCCTGTCCCGATGTCAAAACAGGAAGTAAGAGGAAATCTCTGATGAAGGGAATCCCTTGGAGTCCCCCTCGGTCACCAGAACTAGTGTCTCCATTGAAAAATTTCCCATCTAACTTTTCTGGGGACAATCCAAAATTTGGGATTTTCTTTTCATTTCACTTCCAATGATAATGATAAACCGGACAAATAGAGAGGGTGCATTTCCCTAATGGGGGCACAGACAGCAATAAAAAATATAGGTCAGGGGTGCTCAATCTTTTGAAGAGCGAGGGCCACATAAGTGATATGGTAACCATGTGTGCGCCAAAATGAAATCAAATGGTTCGGAATTTTTTATTTTCAATTTCTTCCTGCAGGCACTGAATGCCAACAGGAGGGAGAGGAGGAGATGCCAGCTTTCAGCGGTTGCATGAGGAAAATGATGAGGATCAGTTCCTGTATATGTCGCCCTTTCTGTCCAAGTGTAAAACAGAATGTGAGAGGGAGGCCACGTGACACGTGCCCCCCTAGAGCATGGGGCAGGGTCACCATTGTGACCCCTGACGCTACACCAGTGGTTGAGGGTGTGTGGTAGAAACATGTCTCAAATACCCCCAACCAGGAAATGTAAATGAGCCCTTACTGTCCTGAGCCTCTTCTAAGACTACTTTCACACTGATACGCTGCGGTTTACCTGCAATGCAGATGCAGCGAAGTGCACCTGAGGCTTTCCTTCGGGTTAGCATTGCTTTGTCATAGACTTCTATTATATCTTGTGAGTGTGGTACACGTGCATTAAGGAGAAATTCATAAAGCGCACCAAACCCGCAGGATATAATAGAAGTGTGTTTCCCTGGACACATTAGAGGGCTCCTGCGGGCCACAGGTTGAGCACCCCTGTACAAGGTGTTCTAATACCTCTCCACCCTATCCAAAACATTTTTCTTTACTTATTCTTTAAGTAAATACAAAATATCTTTATAAATCTAAAATACTGAAAGAAAATAGTATCAACAATCACACACATGCACCCCTCTTCCACCAATAAAAAAAAGTCAACGTTGATTTTATATATATATATATATATATATATATATATATATATATATATATATATATATATATATATATATATTCCTTCAATATTTGAGATGTTTTGTATTTACCTAATTTAACTTAGTCGTTTTTGATACACCACGTGTGTCCTGTGAAAGAAGCTTCCCTTTGACTGGTATTCTAGTCACCTTTTTATTAATACTGCTGCAGGGTCCGCACTGACATAGGCTGGCCATACACGGGTCGAATTTCGAAATAATTTTCTTTTGAAAAACAGAAATTTTGTGCGTTTTGTGATCCGATGGTGACAATTCGACCAACTAAGCCTTCAATTTCACCTCCTGTTGCTACAGAAAATAATTTTCGCAGCTGGGAATCTTCTTTTCTTTCTGAGAATTTTGTTTTCTTGCACATGCGCATTTCTTTTTCGATTACATTTCTCGCACTATTCTCCCATCATTGATTATTTTCAAAAAATCTCCAGCATTTATTAAAATTATTTAAATTCGATGGACGCACGGAAATCGTCTGTTGCTGCAGCCCACTAATGGTGTGAAATTCGAACAAAAATTATTTTCGAAATTCGACCCATGCCTTAGTGAGCTGGCATATTTCTACAGTTTAAACAGGAGCGTCTGGCAGTGTTGCCAACCTACCAGATTGAAATTTACGGCCACAGACAGGTTTTTACTGCCATTTCCAAAAGTTACAAAAATGTATGTTTTAAGTGCAAATTTCCATATCTAGGGCCAGATTCTCAGCTGAGATACAACGGTGTATCTCAGATACACCGTCGTATCGCAGTTTTTTTCAATGGGTATCTATGCGAGTGATTCTTAGAATCACTTACGCATAGATACACTAAAGATCTGACAGGTGTAAAGCAATTACACCGTCGGATCTTAGATGTAATGACAACGCCGGCCGCTAGGTGGCCTTTACGTTGTTTTCCCATTTGCCTATGCAAATGAGCCTAATACGCCGATTCCCGAACGTTTTTGCAACGTAGTTTACGTAGGTTGCGTACGCGTAAGGTTACCCCTGCTGTATGAGGGGTATATTTCCGAAGTGCCGTCGTTGCCATGTTAAGTATTGCGTCGGGTCAGCGTCGTCTTTTTCCGTTGGTTACGTCGTTTTACTAAGGCGTTCGCGAATAGGGAATTGCGTAAGTGATGATCACGTCAGTTTCAACGACGCTTTCCGGCGTGAGCTGGAGCATGCGCAATGGTTTTTTTTTCCCGGCCGGCGCATGTGCACTTTGTTTGACGCGGGGGCGCGCTTAATTTAAATACAGCACGTCCCCTCCTTCAGTATTTGAATTACGCGGCCTTACGACGCCGCATTTACGCTACGCCGCCGAAAATTACGGAGCAAGTGCTTTGAGAATACGGCACTTGCTCCTGTAATTTGCGTAGACATGCGATACGTAAATGCAATACAATACGCTACGCCGCCAGATACGCCATTTTTTGAGAATCTGGCCCTAAGTCTACATACAAGTACAATATGCAATCAGCAATGTGATTTAGTGTAGATATTAGAGCACAAAAACATAGTTCTTATTTTATTTTCAATATAGAAAAATAAATTAGAATGGGCAGGCACCCTTGCCCCTGTCCTGCAGACAAGAGGGTCTGGGTGTCACAGTCGTATTTTTTACTGGCAGCCTTTTCCTGTCACTGGCATTTACTGGAAGGAGAAAAGTGCTAATTTTTTACTGGCTGCCAGTAAAAATACTGACAATTGGTAACACTGGCAGCTGGTCCATTATGGGCACAGCCCCTCTAGTTTGCATGTGGTGATGCATGCAGGGCACTGGACAGAAATGTTTGTATGAGTTTTCTTTTTTTTTCAAGCCACATGAAAAGGGTTGGGCTTGGGGTGAGGGGGCAGAACACTGAAACCCTAACCCACCCAGTTGTGACAATCAATATTCACCAATATCTTCCGGCTTCTCCTCCTGGCCAATCAGGACAGGAGACAGATTGGGTTGGTCGAGAAGAGAAGCTAAAGAAGCTGCGGAGGGGCTGAGTGCAAGAGGACCGTGCCTAGAACCAGCCACCACTGGGTGTAACCACTTCAATACCAGGCACATTTGCCCCTTCCTGCCCAGGACAATTTTGAGCTTTCAGAGCTGTCGCACTTAGAATGACAATTGCCCGGTCATGCAACACTGTACACAAACGGAATTTTTTTTTAGATAATGTTTTTATTGAATATATAAACAACAATAACAGAAGAAGAACAGATGATATACGAATGTGGATGCAGCCGCTGTCAAAAACATACATATGTAAAGATATCATTGTACAGAGTGGTATTTCAAGTCACACGTGTCATAACATAGCAATCTCGTTTGTCTTTGTCAAAGATCAAAAGATAATTGAGCCTGGGTACGCTTTTCATCAACTGCCTGATTTGGTGGAACGTTTGGCCTTATTAATATTGCATATGAAGATCTGGATCAAAATAAGTGGGGATGCCAAAGTAGTGTGTGTGTGTGTGTGGGGGGGGGGGGGGGGGGGGTGGCGGGTAACATGGGGATTATGTTAGGGATCTCCCAGGGTTATTCTGTAATGTAGTAACTCGCGAGATGAGGAGCCGGACAGAGAAAAATGGGGGGAAGGAGTGAGAAGATGGGGGTAGGGGTATGATTTTCCTTTGTCCCTGCCACAGCTCTCATGCATTTTGGACCTTTTTGTAATCGTCTATGGTGAAGAAATATAACCAGCATGACCATGTTTTGGTAAACTTGGCAGGTGAGTCCTTTGTCTGATTTATTAGCTCCTCCATTTCCACCATTTTTTGTATATGCTTAAACCAGTCTTCTATAGATGGTATGACAGGGGAGCACCATTTGAATGGGAAACACATCACGAAAGTAGGCATGTGTTGGAGTTGCAGAGTGGTAAAGCAGGAATTGTGCCAGTGTGTAGTCAAGTGTGTACATGGTTATTTGGGTAATAAGCCTGTGAACTTCCTTCCAGAAGGGTTGGAGTTTAGAACAAGTCCACCAGATATGTAGAAGCGAGCCTGTCTCTATCTTGCATCTCAGTATTGCTGGCAGAGCGAAGGGTGGATGTGATGCAGTTTGAGGGGAGTTCTGTACCATCTGGAGAATACTTTGAAAGCGTTCTCCTGTGCCTGTACATTTGTACATTAACCGTTCCCTTATGGATCCGGGGCTTCTCCGGACTCTCCAGTGCCATCGGGGGCCCGGAGAAATGATCCGCCGGCGTCGGATGGAAAGCATAGAGATGACTGGGGACCAGATGGTCTGATTGACCCCGCATCTCTCCTTAAAATGCCACTGTCCCCAGTAGCTCTCACCCAGAAGTGAACACACAAGCAAGTCCTGCCTACATATGTAAACATCGTTCAAAACACACATGTGAAATATCGCTGCATGCATTAGAGCGCCAGCAACAATTCTAGCACTAGACCTCCTCTGTAACTCTAAACTGATAACCTGTAAAAAAAATTAAGCGTTGCCTATGGAGATTTTTACGTACTGAAGTTTGGCGCCATTCCATGAGTGTGCTCAATTTTAAAGTGTGACATGTTAGGTATCTATTTACTCGGCGTAACATAATGTTTCACATTATACAAAAAAATTGGGGTAACTTTACTGTTTTGTTATTTTTTTATTTATAAAACAGTTTTTTCCCCCCAAAAAAAGGCATTTGAAAAATGATTGCGCAAATACCGTGCAAGATAAAAAAAATTACAATGACCACCATTTTATTCCCTATGGTGTCTGCTAAAAAAACATATAGGGCCAGATTCAGAAAGACTTGAGCTGGAGTATATCGATATGCGCCGCGTAACTGTAAAGATGCACCGTTGTATCTATGCGGCCGTACCCACCAAACTAGATGCGACAGAAAACGGGCTTTCTCCGATCGGCTTAACTTTCCCTCGCCAGATTATCGTAAGCGTATATTTTCGCTTTTCGCATCCGTCGCGCCTATTGATTTCCCATTCAAATATGCAAATGAGGGAGATTTCCCGATTCGCAAACGGATTAGCACCAGACGCTGGCTACATGCGCCACGCGTATGTCGCAAAGTTATTCCTACAAATAGCTGCTTTATCTTTACTCCTGACGGCCACAGGTCAGCAGGAGAGCAGCTACAGCAGCAGCGTTACCGACGAAAATAGCAAGCTGAACAACACTTGCAAGGACAACACCTCTGTGTGCCAACATGCCAGGGGCAGCCGTGGTCCTAGCACTACTAATGGGTCCCCCGGTACGGAGGAGGCGGGCATGTGAGAGGATATACCGCACACGCATGAGCCTCTTTGGCATGGGGGATGAGGAGGTGTATCGCCTCTTCAGATTCAGCCCTGATGCAATCCTTGAACTAACCACAACCCTGCAGGATGACATCACCAGCAAGACACACCGCTCACAAGCAGTGCAGCCACTGGTGAAGGTCCTGGCAACCCTCCATTTCCTTGCAAGTGGATCATTCCAGCGTACAAGTGGAGTGGTGGCTGGGATGTCACAGTCCTCTATGAGCAGATGTGTGCACCAGATTGTCCCCGTAATCCTCAGACGCATGTCCCACCACTTCATCAGACCCACCACTGAGGAGCTGCGGCTGAAGGCAATGACAGATTTCTACAGAATTGCCAGATTCCCACGCACCGTGGGGGCCATTGATTGCACACATGTGGCACTACAGCCCCCCAGTGCCACAGAGCACATATACCGCAATCGGAAGCATTGGCATTCCATCAACGTACAGGTGATAGCCGATGCCCAACGCCTCAAATGGCACGTCCGTGCCAAACACCCCGGATCCAGCCATGACAGCTTCATATACAATCAGAGCCCCATCCCAATAGAATTCGAACAGAACATGTATGGGGACAGCTGACTGGTTGGTGAGTGACATGGGTGGCAGGCATGACTGTCCCCCCTCATGATGCTGACATCACGAGGGGCACATGCATGACTAACATCCTCCTGTCTTTTCCCTTACAGGTGACTCTGCATATGCACTGGGACCCCATCTAATGACTCCTTTCCGGAACCCCCAAACCAGAGGAGAGAGAAGATACAATGCGGCACATATCAAAACTCATGCAGTGGTGGAGCAAATATTTGGGCTCCTGAAGTCCCGTTTCCGCTGACTGGATAAGTCTGGGGGGGCCCTATTGTATTCCCCTACCTTCGTGTGTCAGATTATCGGTGCATGTTGCATTCTGCACAACTTTGCCATGAGAAAGGGCCTGCAGATTGACATATGTGATGACCTGACCCCCCAACCAGACAGCCCCCCCCCTGCCAGAGGAGACCCATTCAGCTAATGGAAGAGCAGTCAGGAGGGTCCTCGCCGTAGGCATCTTTGGACACTAAACCAAAACATTGATCACACGGACAATGCACGCATGCACACCACTGATGTCGCTAGATCACACACACCACATCCACATCACATTGGATTAGCCCAAGTCCAACATGCAGGACTTGGGAGCAGCAACGCCGGCGTCAAGGCCCCAATGATGTCGCTGTCCATTCATACACCATTCACACAGCCGTGGGGATAACTTCTCCCCAACGGCCGAGGGTGACACCCCTTACTGGCAGGAGTGCCACCCCCTCACATTCACACACCATTCACACTGTCCCCTGCACTCCTGACCGTGTGCAGTTAAACTCAAAATAAAAAGCTCATAACCTGAGCCAAAACAAAAGAAAAAGCCCTCATCTGGGCTGACGGGGGCTCCTTCTGGTGGTCCCTCTCTGGCTCCTCAGCTGCCTGGAGGGAGTGGGTGGGGGTGGGGGGGCATCTGGAGGTGGCTGATCCCCGGGTGGGCCACTCCTGGCAGGTGTGGCCTGGATGCCCTCCAAGGCCATGGCTATCCGGCCGAGGTATGAATTTGTGTGGGCCTGCATCCTGAGCTGCCGGGTCACTTCATAATGTTGGGCTCGCTGCCTCTGCCTCCCCTGGTCCTGGATGGCAGCTGTGTTGGCCTGGACGGCTGCAGTGAGGTGCCGAAGATCAGCCTGCACCTCCCCCAGACTGGTCACCACTGCAGCGCAGTTGCAGCTGACATCCTGCACTGCGTTGGACATCTGGGCCACGGAGCCCAGGCTGTCATCTACCCGGTCCAGATGCCCAGCAATCTCCCCCATCTGCTGGGTCTGCCTGGCCTGGTCCCGGGCCATTTGGTCATGGACCACATCAGACACCCCCCTGGTCTTCCGGGTGGCCTTCCTGGGGCCAGGAGATGGTAGTCCCCGGGGGGATGGAGTCGCCCTTGAGGGGCTTTCTAGGATGGGGGAGGGGATTAGAGGGCCCTGCTGAAGGGGAGGACTCCTCCAAAAATAATACAAAGTCCTGCTCGGGAACAACAGGCTCCTCCTCAACCACCTCAGCAGGTGAGGTGTGGGCACTCCCCTCCATCTCAGTGTCTTCACCACCCAGGGGTCGGGATCAGAATGCAGTTGGGGATGGGGTGGACTGGCCGCCGACCGATGATCGCCCAGCTCCGTCATCTGTGGATGACACAAAGCAGACACATGTTGGGTGGTCCCACACACTTGGCACATTCCGCCCCCCCCCCCCCACATGCAACACACCAAATAGGGGATAAAAAACACTTACCTGTCCTGGAGCCTTCCTCCACGGAATCATATCCCGGTACCCCCTCCAACTGCTCCCTCTCCAGGCAGCGGGCGACCACCTCCTCCTCCGTGGTCAGGCTGACCGCACATGGGTGTCCACCACCCGTGCCCCTCTCATGCCTCCTGATGGTGGCCACCTTGCCCCGGACTTTGCGCCTCAAATCATTGATTTTTTTCCCGATATCGGCAGCAGTCCGGGTGGAGTAGCCCAAAACATTGACCCTGCCAGCAATGCTCTCCAGGATGCCCTGCTTCCTGTCCCGGCTGGTCTTCCTACTTTTCCTGCCATGGAGGAAGTCATTGTAGGTCTCCATAGCGGAGATCACTACTGACAGCTCCTGGGCATTGAAGTTGAGGTTTCTCCTCTCTTTGCGGGGAACGGGAGCAGCCATCGCACAGCAAAAGTTACTTCCCTGGGGTGGGGGGAACCGGATATACTTTTGCGCCGGAAAGGCGCATCTGCAGCCGCTTTTTTACGCGCAACGGAACACATTGCGCTGCCGTTTCCCATGAAGTGGTGCTGACGGAAGTTGTGAGCATGCGCACATGGGAGCGAGTGGAGCCCTCCCTCACTGCGCATGCTCCGTGGATGATGTGATGAACGTAAGTCACTGCGCTGGGCTCCGCCCATCATTTACATATGATCACACCCACTTCCACTTGCGTCGGGTTGCGCCAGCGCATTTTCGTTACTCCGCCGCAAAGTAACGAACATGCGCTTGGTGAATACTGTACTTGACTCACTAGTTCGTGTCAGCGTAACGTATATGCGCTGCGCTACGCCGGATAAAATGCGCGCATCTACCTGAATCTGGCCCATATAGTGTTTGGGGGTTCTGAGTAATTTTCTAGCAAAAAAAATATGATTTTTGCATGTAGGAGAGGAGTGCCAGAATAGGCCTGGTATGGAAGTGGTTAAATAAGTGGTCCTCTGGTCTCTTTTCCTGGTTTGGCAGGGCCACCATAATTAAAATGAATATCTTACCCAGGATCTTATACCTTTTACAGACGGTCCCAATGAAACTTCCACGCTGCACTCACCGTTCACCGGCATGTTATCCTGCTGGACGTCATAAGATACCCAGTCAGGATTACAGAACCACTTCCAGGCCGCTAATCTGCTATGGCTGGGCAAGAAGTGGTTAAACCATTTTACCTCTTCATTAGCAATAACAATTGACAAGGGTTCTAATTCTTCTTCACTGTATCCATCCCACTGGATATCGAATGAGATAAAATACTGCATGGTTAAATGAGATAAAAACTGCACATTTTGAAAAAATACCACATGCGGTATTTTAAAAGTGCTTTTTAGAGAGTGGCAAAAAAATATTTGAAAAACGCTATGTGGCATTTTACCACATTTCTTAAAGTGGTAGATACGGCTTTGTGAACGTAGCCCAGTATTACGTATTTATAAATCAATTACAATGAAATACAATTTAATGGAATGGATTAGTGTCCATTCCCACCAGGTGTGTTGGAACTGTGTTGGGCGACTATTACAGTGAAGTCCCCCCGCACCCTACCACCACCCCCCACACTTTTTTCCAGTAGAGCACAAATCATCAACAAAAGATCCTGGGGAATTTCCAGGGTAAAACCACGCCTACTTACCGACCAGCTCGCAGAACAACCAATTAACTTGTCTAACAGTATGCGTTAAAAACAGGGGTTTTGTCCGCACGCATTTGCAAACGCATGCGTGAGCCACAGAGCCGCACCAAGGTACCCTGTAATCTGTGGTCCTAACACTAAACAATGAGTGTCCCCACAATGGAGGCACATGCATTTTAATGGATAGATAGGGGCAGGTGGACTGAAGGGGAGCCACCCCTCCTTAAAGGTGCAGGAGCACACCAAACACCCAGCATGTAGCTCAATGGCTGCAAAGGTGTTAGTGCGCTGCTGGACCAATACAAGCACCACAGGTGAGACATAAACGTGCCCACGCCCCATCTATAGCTGGCATAGCAGTTAGCACAAATCACTGCATGCTGGCAGATAGAACTTCATGAAATGTCAGATTCCAATGTACTTTTTGTATAAAAAATAAAATAAAAAAAGATTTTTGTAATCAACTTCAATTAAACATATAGGAAAATCTGGCTGGTGTCTTTTAATGTCTATGAAGTATAAGATTGTTTATGTACTGCATTTAACATTATGCTCAGGGTCTATTCATACCAGCAGTTGCCTGTGCGGTGTGGTCCGGCCAGACCAGCACTATGTTGATGCACCAATCCCAGAGCCTCGCACTGTTCACTTTTTTCATTACTATGTATACGCATCTAGATTAATCCCCATTGACAACGTTAACCTATAACGAAACGCGTCTGGGACGTAGGCGTGCAGTGACGTCACCGCGTTCGCGCTGAGGAGGAAGGGCTCCGGTTATATGCCGGCCGGCAATATTCTCTGCTAATTTTATACGACCTGTGTAAGTGGCTTTTTTACTCTTTTTAATAAAATGCATTGGTATTGCACTATGTGCGGTCTTATTTTTCCTTTTATGGCCGACTATTGCTCGCTTGCTTGTACAATTGATGCATAATCCACTGTGATCATCTGGCGAGGATCCTGCGATATACCAGCTCCATAGCAAGCCGTGTGATTGATTTCTGGGATATGCTTTTGGATTCTATAGGCTTCTTTACAGCTTATGTGTGGTAAGCTCCTGTCCATGTGGTGGCGGCTCACTGTTGTCTGAAATACACCGGGGTGTTATCTGCATCACAGAATCTTATTGATTGGACTTTTTATATTTGGACATTATCACAGTTTTTAACCTATGTTGGCGCAATTTTTTTCTTATATATCTATTTGTGTTTGTTCACGTGATTGCTGCCTTCTGCACATTTATTTGTTTTATTTTTTATATTTTTTTGGGCTAGCGCAATTTTTTCTTTTTATTCCTCTAAAGATGGTGCTTGCAGGACTCAGTGTGAAAGTGTCCATTGAGATGCATGGCGAACGTTTTATGAGCGATATTTTTAACGCTAAAACGCTGTAAAAACGCTTCAGTGTGAAAGGGGTCTAAGGGTTATACAACCGCTTTAATGCAACCTATGCATTTAAATGAAAAAAAAAAAAACACCTTGCACGCTCAGAAGAGGACGTTTGGGGGTCACTGTGCAAAACGAACTGCACAGTGGAGGTAAGTATGACATGTTTGTTATTTAAAAATAAATAAAAACTGAACCTTTAGGGTCCTTTCACACGGAGCGGAACATTTTTCCGTCGTCTCAGCAGGGATCCCCGCACACTGTGCAGTAACCGCCCTGTCTTTCCTCCGCTCTCCCCTATGGGGGATCGGATGAATACGGACCGTCTGTCCGTATTCATCCGATCCGATAGACGGAAGAAAAAAATCAAGTTAGTCTTACCGGTAACTTGTTTTCCATGAGTCTTTCAGGACAGCACCTTGAGAGCGTGGCTCCACCCACTTGACAGGAAACACACCTCCACCAAACTTCCTAAAAGGGAGGTTCCCTCCACTTATCATCAGTAGTAGTAGAGAAACCTCCGGCCCAAACTGGAACACATAAACAGAGTATGGTTAGTCACAGTATAATATTCCTAAAAACATTAAGGGCGGGTTGCCGCTGTCCTGAAAGACTCATGGAAAACAAGTTACCGGTAAGACTAACTTGATTTTTCCCTTATCGTCTTTCAGGACAGCACCTTGAGAGGATAATAGAGACTTACCCACTTCTAGGGAGGGACCACAGCTTGCAAGACCTTTCTGCCAAAAGCCTGATCGCTTGCTGACAGAAGATCCAGTCTATAATGACGGACAAACGTAAGGTAACTTGACCACGTAGCCGCCTTGCAGATCTGATCTGGGGTGGCACCAGCTATTTCTGCCCATGTAGTGGCCTGAGCTCTAGTAGAGTGTGCTTTAATGCCCAGCGGGGGAGATAGTCCTGCTTGGGAATAGGCTTCCAGAATAGCGGTTCTTAGCCATCTAGCAATTGACCCCTTAGATGCTTGGTGGCCCTTCCTTTTTCCTGAGAAAAGTATGAACAAGGAGTCTGAGGATCGAAAATCCTTGGTCACTTCGAGGTAATGTAGTAACGTTCTTTTCACATCCAACATATGAAATTGTCGCTCCCTTTCCCCTGATGGATTGGAGCAGAAGGTTGGAATGACCATTTCCTGCGCCCTATTAAGGCTTGACGCCACCTTTGGTAGAAAGGCTGGATCAGTCTTTAGTACAACCCGGTCCGTGAAGACGGATAGGAAGGGTTTCTTTATTGACAGGGCGTGCAGTTCGCCAATCCTTCTGGCTGTTGTAATTGCCACTAAGAATACGGTTTTGAGAGTAAGGTACTTCAGAGAGACATCTTGTAAAGGTTCAAAAGGCTCTTTCGTCAAAGACCGCAGAACTACTGATAAATCCCAACTCGGGAAGTGTCGTACAGGAGCTGGTCTGGACCTAGAGAGTGCCCTGAAAAATCTGACAACCAAAGGTTCTGAGGATATCGGCCTCTCCAGAAAGACTCCTAATGCGGCTGTTTGTACTTTGAGTGTACTGCTTGATAAGCCCTTTTCTGCCCCAACCTGAAGAAATTCCAACACTGATACTAGGTTCTTTACCACTCTATTAGACGAGTGACACCAGGAGTTGTAGACCTTCCAGTATTTTTCATAGATTTTTCTGGTAACCAGCTTTCTACTAGTAAGTAAGGTAGTCACCAGTGGTCGGGACAGACCTTTCCGTATCAATAACTGCCTCTCAGATACCACGCTGTGAGGTTTAGAGAGGACACCCCCTGATGGCACACTGGCCCCTGCAGAAGTAGGTCCTGTCGAAGCGGTAGTCGCCAAGGTGGTTTGACCGCCATTCGAAGAAGGGAGGTAAACCAAGCCCTTTTTGGCCAGAATAGGGTGATTAAGATTACTTCCGTTTTCTCCTTCTGAATCCTCCTTATCCCTAACGGTATTAGCTGAAATGGAGGGAAGGCGTACGCCAGTTGGAACTTCCAAGGCTGTATTAACGCATCTGTTCCCTGGGAACTGTCGTTTCTGTAAATGGAGAAATAGGCTGGAAGTTGCGTATTTTCTTTTGACGCAAATAGATCTATTTGTGGTAGGCCCCAGGCTGAGTGATTAACCTGAAGATCTAGGATTTAGGGTCCATTCTGCTTCCTGAATCCGTTTTCTGCTTAGAAAATCTGCTACTATGTTTGAAGTGCCCTTGAGGTGGACCGCTGATAAGGACAGCAAAGGATTTTCTGCCCAGTTTAGGATGCCCAAGGCGAGAAGCTGAAGTAATCTGCTTCTTGTGCCTCCTTGCCTGTTTAAGTAAGCTATGGTAGTGGCATTGTCCGAGAACACTTGAACATGGGCACCTTGAAGGTCTGCGGAGAAGGCATCTAAAGCTAAGGCTACAGCCCTTAGCTCTCTCCAATTGGAGGATTTTCCTGCTTCTGACTGGGACCAAACTCCCTGAACATAGTTCTGACCCAAGTGTGCCCCCCATCCCCATAGACTGGCATCTGTTGTTACCACTCTTTCTACTGGGAATGACCAAGACAGGCCTGCTGACAGATTGGTCTGACTTCTCCACCACCATAGTGACCGTTTCACTCTGGAGGGGATCTTTACTTTTGTTTCCAGAGATTCTGTCCTGCGATCCCACACCTTCAGAAGGAAGCTCTGGAGGGGCCTGAAGTGCAGTCTTGCCCACTGCACTGCTGGCATAGATGAGGTAAGGGTTCCTAGGGCTGACATTACCTGTCTGATGGACAGCTCTAGATTTGTCTGTAAGGAGGCAACGACCCCTTCTATCTTTAGTTTTTTGTCCTCTGGGAGAAAAATTCTTTGCTCTACTGAGCTTATCCGATACCCCAGAAATTGTGCCTCTTGGGTTGGGCTGAAATTTGATTTTTCCAAATTTATGATCCAACCCAAAGCCTCTAGATGGCTGCGAGCTCTTCCGAGATCCTCCAGTAATTTCTCCCTGGAGGGAGCAAAGAAAAGTAGGTCGTCTAGGTATGGAACTACCGCTATACCCTGAAGGCGGAGCGGAGCAAGAGCCTCTGCCATGACTTTTGTAAAAATTCTCGGGGCCGAGGAGAGGCCGAAGGGGAGGGCCCTGAACTGAAGGTGCACGACCTCCCTTCCCATGTTTACTGCCAATCTCAAAAATCTTTGGGATTGGGGAGCTATGGGGATATGCAGATAGGCGTCTCTCAAATCGATAGACGCCATAAAGCAACCCTTTGTTAACAGGTTTTTTACCGTAAAGATTGAGTCCATGCAAAACCTTTCGTATAGGACTGATCTGTTTAAAGGCTTTAGATTGAGAATGAGTCTGAAGCTTCCGGATGGTTTTCTTACCATAAATACATGGGAATAAAACCCCTGGTAAAGCTCCCCCTCTGGTACTGGGATTACAGGTCTGTCAGAAGGTACCTCTCTGGGGGAGGGTCCGAGAATTCTATCTTGTAGCCTAGAGACAGCATAGCGAGAATGTACCGATTTTCTGTTATGCTGGCCCAAAAAGGGAGGAAATGTTGAAGTCTCCCCCCTACCTGCAACTGGCTGTCACTGGGTTTTGCTGGTTGTCGCAGGAGGATTGAAAAGGACATTGCTTTTGCCCTTTCCCCTCTGCCCTGACCAGACCTTTTTCCTCTCTTGAGGCTTACTCTGTTGTTGAGCCCTTGGGGGACGAAAAAACGTTTTACCCGACTGACCCTTCTTTTTGGCCGGGAAAGATTTTTTCTTGTCTGCGGTCCTATCAAGTACTGTATCTAACTCAGGACCAAACAAAAAATCCCCCTGAAAAGGGATTCCACATAGTTTGTTTTTGGACGCTGTGTCCCCGGGCCAGGTCTTTAACCATAAGGCCCTTCTTACTGAGTTAGTAAGGGCGGCAGATCTTGCGGTCATCCTGATAGACTCTGCAGACGCATCTGAGACATAGGCTACTGCAGCAGACAGGGTAGAGAAGGAATCTAAGATTTCCTGCTTAGGGAAATCAGCTATAATATGAGCTTTAAGCTGGCTCAGCCAGTACTCCATGTTTCTGGAGACGCAGGTGGTTGCCATTGCTGGCTTAAGGTTGCCTAAGATGGATTGCCAGGCCCTCTTTAACTGCTGGTCCATCTTCTTATCCATGGGTTCCTTAAGAATCCCCATGTCCTCAAACGCCAGGTCCGAAGACCTTGAGACCTGAGAAAAGGCCGCATCAATTTTTGGAGTTTTATTCCAAAGAGCTGCTGGATCCTCATCAAACGGAAACCTTCTTTTATGAGCTTTAGCAAAGAAAGGTTTCTTTTCTGGATCAGCCCATTCCCTCATGATTGAGTCAGAAATCACAGAATGAACAGGAAAAGTACGTATTTTGGGCTCACAGAGACCCGCGTACATCCTGTCATGTAAGGATAGCTCTTTGCGCTCCTCTTCCAAGCCCAAAGTTGCATGCACAGCTTTAAGGAGGTCATCCACTTGGTTCAAAGACAACTTATATTTAGAAGATATATTTTCTAATTCGTCTTCCTCCTCTTCCGATTCCTGGGAATGTGAGGGAGGGGGACCGTCCTGGTTCAGAGGACTCTCTTCTGCCTCCACTACAGGAACTAAAGGTGAGTCTTGTGAGGATTGTGAGGTAGAGGCTTGGCTCACAGATGGTTTCATGAGTGAAGATTTAAAGGATTGAATCGTAGCATCCAACTCCTTCTTTACAGAAGCAATTATGTCGCTGCAGGCAGCAGAAGCTTCTTCTTTCACCAAGGAGTCAACACATGATTGACATAAAGCTTTTCTCCATCCTTCAGAAAGTTTAGCCTTGCATGAAGGACATTTCTTTTTGTTTCCGGGTTCAGAGCCTTTGGCCTGATAAGGAAAAGAAACAAAGGGGGAAAACAAAAAACCAACCATGTGAGATAAACAAAAAACCAACCATGTGAGATAACCTGAACAACCCATCAAGGTGCTCACCAAAGGTGCACAGTGAGAGATCTTTATACACTCACGTGCCCAAACAGGCCCCCGCCACCAGGGGGGAAAAAAAGCCACTCACTCCCCCCAAGAGAGAGAGAAAGAAAGCTGGAGAGAGACCTCCTAGTAACTAAGGGTAGAACACAAGTCTACCCCTTACCTGGGTCTTGCTGGTGCCAGTGCCTGTCCCACTCGCTGCGGATCCCCCTTCCATGCTTGAGGGCAGTAGCGTGATGCTGGTGGCAGAACGCCGGTTCCGTACTCCACTAGTGCCGCTGCACCGGACCAGAACCAACTAATAAGGCACCAGACCCGTGCCTCCCTCCTCCCTCAGCGCTTCCGGGTGGAAATGACGCGCCCGCTCGTAAGAACCCCGCCCCTTCCGGTTACCTCATTTCCGGGGGAAGCAGCTGGAGTAAGAAAGTCACCAGCTGACCTTCCCAAGATGGCGCCGGCGTCGGTTTGGATGAAGGAACGTCCGCGCAAGTACCTAGCCAGGGGGGCAGCGTCCTGGAGCAGTCCTGGCTCACTGAGCACTGATGAGGGAGAAGGAGCCCATGCACAAGGCACTCTCTAACCCGTGAATGGGAGGAACAGACTCTCTGAGGTAGGTAGAAAAAAAGGTGGAGTAGGGAGATAGAAAGAAAAAAACCTCTCCAGAAAACCTGGAGAGCTCCTAACCCCCACATGTGTTCCCGCCGGAGGAAACACAAAAACTGATGATAAGTGGAGGGAACCTCCCTTTTAGGAAGTTTGGTGGAGGTGTGTTTCCTGTCAAGTGGGTGGAGCCACGCTCTCAAGGTGCTGTCCTGAAAGACGATAAGGGAAATAGGGTTTTCTTCCATCCAAAAAAGCGGATCTTTGACCCTTAGTGTCCCTTTAACTTCCACCGACATCACCAGTGACATTAATACAGTGATCAGTGCTAAAAAATATGCACTGTCTCTGTACTGACACTGGCTGGGAAGGGGTTAACATCTAGGGCAACCCAGGGGTTAAATATGTGCCTAATTATATGTAATGTGTGTACAGTGTGCTGCTTATTACTAATGATCTCTCAGTTTCTCATCCCTGCTTTAAAATTCAACACAGAGCTCTGGGCTGTGAAGTGCAGTCAGCGTGCTTCACAACTGTGTCACTATACACACTCGCCGGCGCTGTTGGACCTGTACAATTGTCTGTAAGATGTGCCGCGTGCACCTGGCACAAGCCCTTCACCTCCCTTCTCTGTCAGTGCCAGTGGGATATCATCCATATGTGCAGGGTGGTCATTGCACACTGTGACCCTTTACAAAAAAAAAAAAGGAGAAATAAATAAAAATATGTATAAAAAAAGGGGGGGGGGGTAACCATCCGGGGCCCTGGGGACCTCTGGGCCCTTTAAAAAACAAAATATATATATATATATATATATATATATATATTTTTTTTTTAAAAGGGGGGTTGCCATCTGGGGCCCTGGGGACCTCTGGGCCCTTTAATAAAACATTTTTTTATGAAAAGAAATTACAAAAAAAGGGAGGTTGCCATCCGGGACCTCTGGGCACTTTGATCAAAATATAATAAAGAAACCTCTGGGCCCTTTAATAAAAAAAAAAAAAAAAAAATATAGAAAAAGAATAAAAATTAACATTTATAAAAAAAAAAAGGGGGGATTGCCTTCCAGGGCCCTGGAGACCTCTGGGCCCTTTAATAAAAAAATAAATAAAAAAATATATAAACAAAAATAAAAAATAAACATTTGCCACGTGAGGCCCTGGGGACCTCTGAGCCCTTTAATATATATATATATATATATATATATATATATTTTTTTTAATAATAATAATAATAATATGTTATATATATACAGCCCTCAAAATTTTCACTCGCCTACTAGCATTTGGCGAGTGGATTTAAGCTGGGGGCGAGTGATGACAGGGCTGCATGACCAATCTCCCTCCAATCTGTGCCTACACTGATGCCGCATAGACACAGTCTTTTTTTGTCTGGTAATGGGAGTTGCAGAGGAGACGGCAAGAGAATGGGGAAGAGACCCAGTTCTAGTGCCCTTTCCCTCTGGTCTGCCCCCAGTGCCCTGCCCCAATTTGTTAAAGTTGTTGTTGGTAATATTTAATTTTGTAACTTGATTCTGCATAAAACATTTAACCGTGTCATTCCATGAGATAATCTACGAGGGCGTGTTTACGGGTGCAATTAGGCGCAGGGCAGTGTATGAATTAGGTGGGGCAACTGGTGGCGAGTAACTCTCGAGGCCTGGCTAGTAGCTCAGGACTTGAAATGTTGAGCCCTGTATATAGATATATAAAAAATAGAATAAATAAAAAAATATGTATAAAAGAAAGCCTTTGCGCTGTGAGTGAACTTGTGAAATCAAATCCCACAGTGTAAATCAATACATATATATAAATAAATGAAGGGAAGCAGCAAAATCTAAAAGTGTTTACAATACACAAGTGATAAAATAAAAAGTGTTGTTGTGATCTAGCGCTACCCAAAACAAAACAACCAGTGACCTAAACAAATCAATATAGACATAAATGAACATGTAAATAAGAGTCCATAGGTGAGTGCACACGTGCAATCAGTGAACTATGGTGCACATAAAGCCAGTCTGTGATTCATACAGTTTCACCAATCCGTGGATGCGAGTATCCATTTCAGTGAGGTGAGAGGCTTGTGAGGCTGTTCTCCATATATTTTTTTTAATAAAAAAGAAATAAAACAAAGGGGGGTTGCCATCCAGGGCCCTTTTCAGATAGTCACTTCACCTCCTCTCCCTCCCGTGGCTGTCATACAGGGAGATTGGTGCTTTCAACTTTCCCCCCGCCGCATTGATCTCCCCCCCCCCCATGTCTGCCGTGTCCTCCTCTACCCCCTGTTCTCTCAGAACCCCTGTGTGTGCCCCAGCCGGCCTCCTACTCTCCTGCAGGCTGTGGGGGGTATGTGTCAGGATGGAGAGTGGAGGAAGGAGCCAGTAAATATGTCATTTACCGGCTCCTTCCTTTTCTGAATTGGACACAGTGAGCGATCACTTCTGTGTCCTGTAATAACTGAGCCGGGTAAACTGTGTTACTTTGCTTCAGTTTATGAATGAACAGGAGGCTCTGTCTCTTCTCCTTTAATTTCAGTGCCGATGGTGTCAACCCCTCCATTACAGTAGACGTCACCCCCCCTCCATTACAGCAAAGGTGTCACCCCTCCATTACAGTGATGGTGCCACCCCCTCCATTCCAGTGATGGTGCCACCCCCTCCATTACAGTAGACGTCACCCCCCCTCCATTACAGCAACGGTGTCACCCCTCCATTACAGTGATGGTGCCACCCCTCCATTACAGTGATGGGGTCACCCTCTCCATTCCAGTGATGGTGTCACCCCCTCCATTCCAGTGATGGGGTCACCCCCTCCATTCCAGTGATGGGGTCACCCCCTCCATTCCAGTGATGGGGTCACCCCTACATTACAGTAAGTGTGTCACCCCCCTCCATTCCAGTGATGGTGCCACCCCCTCCATTACAGTGATGGTGCCACCCCCCCCATTCCAGTGATGGGATCACCCTCTCCATTCCAGTGATGGGGTCACCCCCTCCATTCCAGTGATGGGGTCACCCCCTCCATTTCAGTGATGGGGTCACCCCCTCCATTCCAGTGATAGGGTCACCCCCTCCATTCCAGTGATGGGGTCACCCCCTCCATTCCAGTGATAGTGTCACCCCTACATTACAGTAAGTGTGTCACCCCCTCCATTTCAGTGATGGTGCCACCCCCTCCATTCCAGTGATGGTGCCACCCCCTCCATTACAATAGACGTCACCCCCCCTCCATTACAGCAAATGTGTCACCCCTCAAATTTAGTGATGGTGTCACCCCCCCCCATTCCAGTGATGGTGCCCCCCCATTCCAGTGATGGTGCCCCCCCTCTCCATTACAATAGACGTCACCCCCCCCTCCATTACAGCAAATGTGTCACCCTCAAATTTAGTGATGGTGTCACCCCCCCATTCCAGTGATGGTGTCACCCCCCCCCCCCATTCCAGTGATGGTGCCCCCCCCATTTCCAGTGATGGTGTCCCCCCTTCATTCCAGTGATGGTGCCACCCCCTCCATTCCAGTGATGGCGCCACCCCCTCCATTACAGTAGACGTCACCCCCCCTCCATTACAGCAACGGTGTCACCCCTCCATTACAGTGATGGTGCCACCCCTCCATTCCAGTGATGGGGTCACCCTCTCCATTCCAGTGATGGGGTCACCCCCTCCATTCCAGTGATGGGGTCACCCCCTCCATTCCAGTGATGGGGTCACCCCCTCCATTCCAGTGATGGGGTCACCCCCTCTATTCCAGTGATGGGGTCACCCCCTCCATTCCAGTGATGGGGTCACCCCCTCCATTACAATAGACGTCACCCCCCCTCCATTACAGCAACGGTTTCACCCCTCCATTACAGTGATGGTGCCACCCCCCCCCATTCCAGTGATGGGATCACCCTCTCCATTCCAGTGATGGGGTCACCCCCTCCATTCCAGTGATGGGGTCACCCCCTCCATTTCAGTGATGGGGTCACCCCCTCCATTCCAGTGATGGGGTCACCCCCTCCATTCCAGTGATGGTGTCACCCCCCCATTCCAGTGATGGTGTCACCCCCCCCATTCCAGTGATGGTGCCCCCCCATTCCAGTGATGGTGTCCCCCCTTCATTCCAGTGATGGTGCCACCCCCTCCATTCCAGTGATGGCGCCACCCCCTCCATTACAGTAGACGTCACCCCCCCTCCATTACAGCAACGGTGTCACCCCTCCATTACAGTGATGGTGCCACCCCTCCATTCCAGTGATGGGGTCACCCTCTCCATTCCAGTGATGGGGTCACCCCCTCCATTCCAGTGATGGTGTCACCCCCTCCATTCCAGTGATGGGGTCACCCCCTCCATTCCAGTGATGGGGTCACCCCCTCCATTCCAGTGATGGGGTCACCCCCTCCATTCCAGTGATGGGGTCACCCCCTCCATTCCAGTGATGGGGTCACCCCCTCTATTCCAGTGATGGGGTCACCCCCTCCATTCCAGTGATGGGGTCACCCCTACATTACAGTAAGTGTGTCACCCCCCTCCATTACAGTGATGGTGCCACCCCCTCCATTCCAGTGATGGTGCCACCCCCTCCATTACAATAGACGTCACCCCCCTTCCATTACAGCAACGGTTTCACCCCTCCATTACAGTGATGGTGCCACCCCCCATTCCAGTGATGGGGTCACCCTCTCCATTCCAGTGATGGGGTCACCCCCTCCATTCCAGTGATGGGGTCACCCCCTCCATTCCAGTGATGGGGTCACCCCCTCCATTCCAGTGATGGGGTCACCCCCTCCATTCCAGTGATGGGGTCACCCCCTCCATTCCAGTGATAGTGTCACCCCTACATTACAGTAAGTGTGTCACCCCCCTCCATTACAGTGATGGTGCCACCCCCTCCATTACAGTGATGGTGCCACCCCCTCCATTACAATAGACGTCACCCCCCCCTCCATTACAGCAAATGTGTCACCCCTCAAATTTAGTGATGGTGTCACCCCCCCATTCCAGTGATGGTGTCACCCCCCCCATTCCAGTGATGGTGCCCCCCCATTCCAGTGATGGTGTCCCCCCTTCATTCCAGTGATGGTGCCCCCCCTCTCCATTCCAGTGATGGTTCCCCCCCTTATCCCAGTGATGGTGCCCCCCCTCCATTCCAGTGATGGTGTCACCCCCCCTCCATTCCAGTAAAGGTGTCATCCCCTCCATTACAGTAAGTGTGTCACCCCTCCATTACAGTAAGTGTGTCACCCCTCCATTCCAGTGATGGTGCCCCCCCTCCATTCCAGTGATGGTGTCACCCCTCCATTCCAGTGATGGTGCCCCCCCTTATCCCAGTGATTGTGCCCCCCCCCTCCATTCCAGTGATGGGGTCACCCCTACATTACAGTAAGTGTGTCACCCCCCTCCATTACAGTGATGGTGCCACCCCCTCCATTACAGTGATGGTGCCACCCCCTCCATTACAATAGACGTCACCCCCCCCTCCATTACAGCAACGGTTTCACCCCTCCATTACAGTGATGGTGCCACCCCCCCCCCATTCCAGTGATGGGGTCACCCTCTCCATTCCAGTGATGGGGTCACCCCCTCCATTCCAGTGATGGGGTCACCCCCTCCATTCCAGTGATGGGGTCACCCCCTCCATTCCAGTGATAGGGTCACCCCCTCCATTCCAGTGATGGGGTCACCCCCTCCATTCCAGTGATAGTGTCACCCCTACATTACAGTAAGTGTGTCACCCCCCTCCATTACAGTGATGGTGCCACCCCCTCCATTCCAGTGATGGTGCCACCCCCTCCATTACAATAGACGTCACCCCCCCTCCATTACAGCAAATGTGTCACCCCTCAAATTTAGTGATGGTGTCACCCCCCCATTCCAGTGATGGTGTCACCCCCCCCCATTCCAGTGATGGTGCCCTCCATTCCAGTGATGGTGTCCCCCCTTCATTCCAGTGATGGTGTCCCCCCTTCATTCCAGTGATGGTGCCCCCCCTCTCCATTACAATAGACGTCACCCCCCCCTCCATTACAGCAAATGTGTCACCCCTCAAATTTAGTGATGGTGTCTCACCCCCCATTCCAGTGATGGTGTCACCCCCCCCCCATTCCAGTGATGGTGCCCCCCCATTCCAGTGATGGTGTCCCCCCTTCATTCCAGTGATGGTGCCACCCCCTCCATTCCAGTGATGGTGCCACCCCCTCCATTACAGTAGACGTCACCCCCCCTCCATTACAGCAACGGTGTCACCCCTCCATTACAGTGATGGTGCCACCCCTCCATTCCAGTGATGGGGTCACCCTCTCCATTCCAGTGATGGGGTCACCCTCTCCATTCCAGTGATGGGGTCACCCCCTCCATTCCAGTGATGGTGTCACCCCCTCCATTCCAGTGATGGGGTCACCCCCTCCATTCCAGTGATGGGGTCACCCCCTCCATTCCAGTGATGGGGTCACCCCTACATTACAGTAAGTGTGTCACCCCCCTCCATTACAGTGGATGGTGCCACCCCCCTCCATTCCAGTGATGGTGCCACCCCCTCCATTACAATAGACGTCACCCCCCCCTCTATTACAGCAACGGTTTCACCCCTCCATTACAGTGATGGTGCCACCCCCCCCATTCCAGTGATGGGGTCACCCTCTCCATTCCAGTGATGGGGTCACCCCCTCCATTCCAGTGATGGGGTCACCCCTACATTACAGTAAGTGTGTCACCCCCTCCATTACAGTGATGGTGCCACCCCCTCCATTCCAGTGATGGTGCTACCCCCTCCATTACAATAGACGTCACCCCCCCTCCATTACAGCAAATGTGTCACCCCTCAAATTTAGTGATGGTGTCACCCCCCCCCCCCATTCCAGTGATGGTGCCCCCCCATTCCAGTGATGGTGTCCCCCCTTCATTCCAGTGATGGTTCCCCCCCTCTCCATTACAATAGACGTCACCCCCCCCTCCATTACAGCAAATGTGTCACCCCTCAAATTTAGTGATGGTGTCACCCCCCATTCCAGTGATGGTGTCACCCCCCCCATTCCAGTGATGGTGTCCCCCCTTCATTCCAGTGATGGTGCCACCCCCTCCATTCCAGTGATGGCACCACCCCCTCCATTACAGTAGACGGCACCCCCCCTCCATTACAGCAACGGTGTCACCCCTCCATTACAGTGATGGTGCCACCCCTCCATTCCAGTGATGGGGTCACCCTCTCCATTCCAGTGATGGGGTCACCCCCTCCATTCCAGTGATGGTGTCACCCCCTCCATTCCAGTGATGGGGTCACCCCCTCCATTCCAGTGATGGGGTCACCCCCTCCATTCCAGTGATGGGGTCACCCCCTCCCACCCCCTCCATTCCAGTGATGGGGTCACCCCCTCCATTCCAGTGATGGGGTCACCCCCTCCATTCCAGTGATGGGGTCACCCCCTCCATTCCAGTGATGGGGTCACCCCCTCCATTCCAGTGATGGGGTCACCCCCTCCATTCCAGTGATGGGGTCACCCCTACATTACAGTAAGTGTGTCACCCCCCTCCATTACAGTGATGGTGCCACCCCCTCCATTCCAATGATGGTGCCACCCCCTCCATTACAATAGACGTCACCCCCCCTCCATTACAGCAACGGTTTCACCCCTCCATTACAGTGATGGTGCCACCCCCCATTCCCCCCAGTGATGGGGTCACCCTCTCCATTCCAGTGATGGGGTCACCCCCTCCATTCCAGTGATGGGGTCACCCCCTCCATTCCAATTGATGGGGTCCCTCACCCCTATATCCAGTGTGATGGGGTCACCCCCTCTATTCCAGTGATAGGGTCACCCCCTCCCATTACCAGTAGATAAGGGTCAAACCCCCTTCCATTTCCAGATTTGATTAGGTGTCACCCCTACATTAACAGTAAGTGTGGTCACCCCCCCTTCATTACAGTGATGGTGCCCACCCCCCTCCATATACCAATTTAGACGTCACCCCCCCTCCATTACAGCAAATGTGTCACCCTCATTCCAATTTTAGTGATGGTGTTTCACCCCCCATTCCAGTGATGGTGTCACCCCCCCCCATTCCAGTGATGGTGCCCCACCATTTGTTCCAGTTGATGGTGTTCCCTCCTTTTCTTCCAGTGATGGGGATGGTTGTTGCCCCCCATCTCCATTCAGAGAGGAATTTGGTTGCCCCCTTCATTCCCAGTTGTGGATCCTGGTGTGCCCCCCCTCCATTCCAGTGATGGTGTCACCCCCCCTCCATTCCAGTAAAGGTGTCATCCTCCTCCCATTACAGTAAGTTGTCACCCCTCCATTACAGTAAGTTGGTGTCACCCCTCCATTCCAGTGATGGTGCCCCCCCCTTCCATTCCCCCAGTGATGGTGTCACCCCTCCATTCCAGTGATGGTGCCTCCCCCCCCTTACAATCCCAGTGGGTTTCATCATGTGTGGTGCCCCCCCCCGTCCCCTCATTCCAGTGATGGGGTCACCCCTACCATTACTGTAATTCCAGTGATGGGGTCACCCCCTCCATTCCATGATACAGTGATGGGTGCCACCCCCTCCATTCCAGTGATGGTGCCACACC
>CM056058.1:66525658-66623679 GCA_029574335.1 Rana kukunoris | reverse complement strand
CACCCCCTCCATTCCAGTGATGGGATTGGGTTCACCCACCTCCATTCCAGTGATGGGGTCACCCCTACTTTACAGTATGTGTGTGCCACACAAACTCCATTGACAGTGATGGTGCCACCCCCTCCATTAAATGGATGTTGCCAACCCCCTCCATTACATTAGACTGTCACCCCCCTCCATTACAGTGCAACGGTTTTCACCCCGTCCGATTTACAGTGTTGGTGCCACCCCATTCAGGGAGTGATGGGGTAACCCTCTCCATTCCAGTGATGGGGTCACCCCCTACAATTCCAGTTGATGGGGTCACCCCTCCATTCCAGTGATGGGGTCACCCCTCCTCTATGTCCAGTGATGGGTCACCCCCTCTATTCCAGTGATAGGGTAACCCCTCCTTCCAGTGATAGGGTCCCCCCTCCATTCCAGTGATAGTGTCACACCTAAATTAACAGTAAGTGTGTCACCCCCTCCATTACAGTGATGGTGCCACCCCCTCCATTACAATAGACGTCACCACCCCTCCATTACAGCAATGTGTCACCCCTCAAATTTAGTGATGGTGTCACCCCCCCATTCCAGTGATGGTGTCTCCCCCCCAATTCCAGTGAGGGTGCCCCCCCATTCCAGTGATGGTGTCCCTCCTTCATTCCCGTGATGGTGGCCCTCCCATCTCCATTCCAGTGATGGTGTCCCCCCCTTATCCAGTGATGGTGCCCCCCCTCTCATTCCAGTGATGGTGTCACCCCCCCTCCCTTCCAGTAAAGGTGTCATCCCCCTCCATTACAGTAAGTGTGTCACCCCTCCATTACAGTAAGTGTGTCACCCCTCCATTCCAGTGATGGTGCCCCCCCCTCCATTCCTGTGATGGTGTCACCCCTCCATTCCAGTGATGGTGCCCCCCTTATCCCAGTGATTGTGCCCCCCCCTCCATTCCAGTGATGGGGTCACCCCTACATTACAGTAAGTGTGTCACCCCCCTCCATTACAGTGATGGTGCCACCCCCTCCATTCCGTGATGGTGCCACCCCCCCATTACAATAGACGTCACCCCCCTCCATTACAGCAACGGTTTCACCCCTCCATTACAGTGATGGTGCCAACCCCCCCATTCCAGTGATGGGGTCACCCTCTCCATTCCAGTGATGGGGTCACCCCCCTCCATTCCAGTGATGGGGTCACCCCCTCATTCCAGTGATGGGGTCACCCCCTCCATTCCAGTGATGGGGTCACCCCCTCCATTCCAGTGATAGGGTCACCCCCTCCATTCCAGTGATGGGGTCACCCCCTCCATTCCAGTGTTAGTGTCACCCCTACATTACAGTAAGTGTGTCACCCCCCTCCATTACAGTGATGGTGCCCCCCCCTCCATTCCAGTGATGGTGCCACCCCCTCCATTACAATAGACGTCACCCCCCTCCATTACAGCAAATGTGTCACCCCTCAAATTTAGTGATGGTGTCCCCCCATTCCAGTGATGGTGTCACCCCCCCCATTCCAGTGATGGTGCCCCCCCATTCCAGTGATGGTGTCCCCCCTTCATTCCAGTGATGGTGCACCCCCCTCTCCATTACAATAGACGTCACCCACCCCCCTCCATTACAGCAAATGTGTCACCCCTCAAATTTAGTGATGGTGTCACCCCCCCATTCCAGTGATGGGTGTCACCCCCCCCCCATTCCAGTGATGGTGTCACCCCCCCCATTCCAGTGATGGTGTCCCCCCTTCATTCCAGTGATGGTGCCCCCCCTCTCCATTCCAGTGATGGTTCCCCCCCTTATCCCAGTGATGGTGCCCCCCCTCCATTCCAGTGATGGTGTCACCCCCCCTCCATTCCAGTAAAGGTGTCATCCCTCTCATTACAGTAAGTGTGTCACCCCTCCATTACAGTAAGTGTGTCACACCTCCATTCCTGGTGATGGTGCCCCCTCCATTCCAGTGATGGTGTCACCCCTCCATTTCAGTGATGGTGCCCCCCTTATCCCAGTGATTGTGCCCCCCCTCCATTCCAGTGATGGGGTCACCCCTACATTACAGTAAGTGTGTCACCCCCCTCCATTACAGTGATGGTGCCACCCCCTCCATTACAGTGATGGTGCCACCCCCTCCATTACAATTAGACGTCACCCCCCCTCCATTACAGCAACGGTTTCACCCCTCCATTTCAGTGAGGTGCCCCACCCCCCCCATTCCAGTGTTTGGGGTCACCCTCTCCATTCCAGTGATGGGGGTCACCCCCTCCATTCCAGTGATGGGGTCACCCCCTCCATTCCAGTGATGGGGTCACCCCCTCCATTCCAGTGATAGGGTCACCCCCTCCATTCCAGTGATGGGGTCACCCCCTCCATTCCAGTGATAGTGTCACCCCTACATTACAGTAAGTGTGTCACCCCCCTCCATTACAGTGATGGTGCCACCCCCTCCATTCCAGTGATGTGCCACCCCCTCCATTCCAATAGACGTCACCCCCCTCCATTACAGCAAATGTGTCACCCCTCAAATTTAGTGATGGTGTCACCCCCACCATTCCAGTGATGGTGTCACCCCCCCCCATTCCAGTGATGGTGCCCTCCATTCCAGTGATGGTGTCACCCCTTCATTCCAGTGATGGTGTTCCCCCCTTCATTCCAGTGATGGTGCCCCCCCCTCTCCATTACAATAGACGTCACCCCCCCCTCCATTACAGCAAATGTGTCACCCCTCAAATTTAGTGATGGTGTCACCCCCCCATTCCAGTGTTGGTGTCACCCCCCCCCATTCCAGTGATGGTGCCCCCTATTCCAGTGATGGTGTCCCCCCTTCATTCAGTGATGGTGCCACCCCCTCCATTCCAGTGTGTGTGCCACCCCATCCATTTACTGTAGACGTCACCCCCCTCCATTACAGCAACGGTGTCACCCCTCCATTACAGTGATGGTGCCACCCCTCCATTCCAGTGATGGGGTCACCCTCTCCATTCCAGTGATGGGGTCACCCTCTCCATTCCAGTGATGGGGTCACCCCCTTCATTCCAGTGATGGTGTCACCCCCTCCATTCCAGTGATGGGGTCACCCCCTCCATTCCAGTGATGGGGTCACCCCTACATTACAGTAAGTGTGTCACCCCCCTCCATTACAGTGATGGTGCCACCCCCTCCATTCCAGTGATGGTGCCACCCCCTCCATTACAATAGACGTCACCCCCCCTCCATTACAGCAACGGTTTCACCCCTCCATTACAGTGATGGTGCCACCCCCCCATTCCAGTGATGGGGTCACCCTCTCCATTCCAGTGATGGGGTCACCCCCTCCATTCCAGTGATGGGGTCACCCCTACATTACAGTAAGTGTGTCACCCCCTCCATTACAGTGATGGTGCCACCCCCTCCATTCCAGTGATGGTGCCACCCCCTCCATTACAATAGACGTCACCCCCCCTCCATTACAGCAAATGTGTCACCCCTCAAATTTAGTGATGGTGTCACCCCCCCCCCATTCCAGTGATGGTGCCCCCCCATTCCAGTGATGGTGTCCCCCCTTCATTCCAGTGATGGTTCCCCCCCTCTCCATTACAATAGACGTCACCCCCCCCTCCATTACAGCAAATGTGTCACCCCTCAATTTTAGTGATGGTGTCACCCCCCCATTCCAGTGATGGTGTCACCCCCCCCATTCCAGTGATGGTGTCCCCCCTTCATTCCAGTGATGGTGTCACCCCCCCCCATTCCAGTGATGGTGTCCCCCCTTCATTCCAGTGATGGGGTCACCCCTCCATTCCAGTGAGGTGTCACCCCTCCATTCCAGTGATGGGTCACCCCCTCCATTCCAGTGATGGGGTCACCCCCCCATTCCAGTGATGGTGTCACCCCCCCCCATTCCAGTGATGGTGTCCCCCCTTCATTCCAGTGATGGTGCCACCCCCTCCATTCCAGTGATGGCACCACCCCCTCCATTACAGTGATGGCACCACCCCCTCCATTACAGTAGACGGCACCCCCCCTCCATTACAGCAACGGTGTCACCCCTCCATTACAGCGATGGTGCCACCCCTCCATTCCAGTGATGGGGTCACCCTCTCCATTCCAGTGATGGGGTCACCCCCTCCATTCCAGTGATGGTGTCACCCCCTCCATTCCAGTGATGGGGTCACCCCCTCCATTCCAGTGATGGGGTCACCCCCTCCATTCCAGTGATGGGGTCACCCCCTCCATTCCAGTGATGGGGTCACCCCCTCAATTCCAGTGATGGGGTCACCCCCTCCATTCCAGTGATGGGGTCACCCCTACATTACAGTAAGTGTGTCACCCCCCTCCATTACAGTGATGGTGCCACCCCCTCCATTCCAATGATGGTGCCACCCCCTCCATTACAATAGACGTCACCCCCCCTCCATTACAGCAACGGTTTCACCCCTCCATTACAGTGATGGTGCCACCCCCCATTCCAGTGATGGGGTCACCCTCTCCATTCCAGTGATGGGGTCACCCCCTCCATTCCAGTGATGGGGTCACCCCCTCCATTCCAGTGATGGGGTCACCCCCTCCATTCCAGTGATAGGGTCACCCCCTCCATTCCAGTGATGGGGTCACCCCCTCCATTCCAGTGATAGTGTCACCCCTACATTACAGTAAGTGTGTCACCCCCCTCCATTACAGTGATGGTGCCACCCCCTCCATTACAATAGACGTCACCCCCCCTCCATTACAGCAAATGTGTCACCCCTCAAATTTAGTGATGGTGTCACCCCCCCATTCCAGTGATGGTGTCACCCCCCCATTCCAGTGATGGTGCCCCCCATTCCAGTGATGGTGTCCCCCCTTCATTCCAGTGATGGTGCCCCCCCTCTCCATTCCAGTGATGGTGCCCCCCCTTATCCCAGTGATGGTGCCCCCCCTCCATTCCAGTGATGGTGTCACCCCCCCTCCATTCCAGTAAAGGTGTCATCCCCTCCATTACAGTAAGTGTGTCACCCCTCCATTACAGTAAGTGTGTCACCCCTCCATTCCAGTGATGGTGCCCCCCCCTCCATTCCAGTGATGGTGTCACCCCTCCATTCCAGTGATGGTGCCCCCCCTTATCCCAGTGATTGTGCCCCCCCCTCCATTCCAGTGATGGGGTCACCCCTACATTACAGTAAGTGTGTCACCCCCCTCCATTACAGTGATGGTGCCACCCCCTCCATTCCAGTGATGGTGCCACCCCCTCCATTACAATAGACGTCACCCCCCCTCCATTACAGCAACGGTTTCACCCCTCCATTACAGTGATGGTGCCCCCCCCCCCATTCCAGTGATGGGGTCACCCTCTCCATTCCAGTGATGGGGTCACCCCCTCCATTCCAGTGATGGGGTCACCCCCTCCATTCCAGTGATGATGGGGTCACCCCTCCATTCCAGTGATGGGGTCACCCCCTCCATTCCAGTGATGGGGTCACCCCCTCCATTCCAGTGATAGGGTCACCCCCTCCATTCCAGTGATGGGGTCACCCCTCCTCATTCCAGTGATAGTGTCACCCCTACATTACAGTAAGTGTGTCACCCCCTCCATTACAGTGATGGTGCCACCCCCTCCATTCCAGTGATGGTGCCACCCCTCCATTACAATAGACGTCACCCCCCCTCCATTACAGCAAATGTGTCACCCTCAAATTTAGTGATGGTGTCACCCCCCCATTCCAGTGATGGTGTCACCCCCCCCATTCCAGTGATGGTGCCCCCATTCCAGTGATGGTGTCCCCCCTTCATTCCAGTGATGGTGTCCCCCCTTCATACCAGTGATGGTGCCCCCCCTCTCCATTACAATAGACGTCACCCCCCCCTCCATTACAGCAAATGTGTCACCCCTCAAATTTAGTGATGGTGTCACCCCCCCATTCCAGTGATGGTGTCACCCCCCCCCATTCCAGTGATGGTGTCACCCCCCCCCCCATTCCAGTGATGGTGTCCCCCCTTCATTCCAGTGATGGTGCCACCCCCTCCATTCTAGTGATGGTGCCACCCCCTCCATTACAGTAGACGTCACCCCCCTCCATTACAGCAACGGTGTCAACCCTCCATTACAGTGATGGTGCCACCCCTCCATTCCAGTGATGGGGTCACCCTCTCCATTCCAGTGATGGGTCACCCCCTCCATTCCAGTGATGGTGTCACCCCCTCCATTCCAGTGATGGGGTCCCCCTCCATTCAGTGATGGGGTCACCCCCTCCATTCCAGTGATGGGGTCACCCCTACATTACAGTAAGTGTGTCACCCCCCTCCATTACAGTGATGGTGCCACCCCCTCCATTCCAGTGGATGGTGCCACCCCCCTCCATTTACAATAGACGTCACCCCCCCTCCATTACAGCAACGGTTTCACCCCTCCATTACAGTGATGGTGCCACCCCCCATTCCAGTGATGGGGGTCACCCTCTCCATTCCAGTGATGGGGTCACCCCCTCCCTATTCCAGTGATGGGGTCACCCCCTCCATTCCAGTGATCGGGTCACCCCCTCCATTCCAGTGATAGGGTCACCCCCTCCATTCCAGTGATGGGGTCACCCCCTCCATTCCAGTGATAGTGTCACCCCTACATTACAGTAAGTGTGTCACCCCCTCCATTACAGTGATGGTGCCACCCCCTCCATTCCAGTGATGGTGCCACCCCCTCCATTACAATAGACGTCACCCCCCCTCCATTACAGCAAAATGTGTCACCCCTCAAATTTAGTGATGGTGTCACCCCCCCATTCCAGTGATGGTGTCACCCCCCCCATTCCAGTGATGGTGCCCCCCCATTCCAGTGATGGTGTCCCCCCTTCATTCCAGTGATGGTGCCCCCCCTCTCCATTACAATAGACGTCACCCCCCCCCTCCATTACAGCAAATGTGTCACCCCTCAAATTTAGTGATGGTGTCACCCACCCATTCCAGTGATGGTGTCACGCCCCCCATTCCAGTGATGGTGCCCCCCCATTCCAGTGATGGTGTCCCCCCTTCATTCCAGTGATGGTGCCACCCCCTCCATTCCAGTGATGGCGCCACCCCCTCCAATTACAGTAGACGTCACCCCCCCTCCATTACAGCAACGGTGTCCACCCCTCCATTACAGTGATGGTGCCACCCCTCCATTCCAGTGATGGGGTCACCCTCTCCATTCCCAGTGATGGGGTCACCCCACTCCATTCCAGAGTGATGGTGCACCCCCTCCATTCCAGTGATGGTGCCACCCCCTCATTACAATAGATGTCACCCCCCCTCCATTACAGCAACGGTTTCACCCCTCCATTACAGTGATGGTGCCACCCCCCATTCCAGTGATGGGGTCACCCTCTCCATTCCAGTGATGGGGTCACCCCCTCCATTCCAGTGATGGGGTCACCCCCTCCATTCCAGTGATGGGGTCATCCCCTCTATTCCAGTGATAGGGTCACCCCCTCCATTCCAGTGATGGGGTCACCCCCTCCATTACAGTGATGGTGCCACCCCCTCCATTACAGTGATGGTGCCACCCCCTCCATTACAATAGACGTCACCCCCCCTCCATTACAGCAAATGTGTCACCCCTCAAATTTAGTGATGGTGTCACCCCCCCATTCCAGTGATGGTGTCACCCCCCCCCGCCCATTCCAGTGATGGTGCCCCCCCATTTTCCAGTCGATCGTGTGTTCCCCCCAGTCATTTCCAGTGATTTGGTGCCCCCCCTCCATTCCAGTGATGGGTGCCACCCCTCCATTACAGTAGACGTCACCCCCCTCCTTTACAGCACGGTGTCACCCCTCCCATTACAGTGATGGTGCCACCCCTCCATTACAGTGATGGGGTCACCCTCTCCATTCCAGTGATGGTGTCACCCCCTCCATTCCAGTGATGGGGTCACCCCCTCCACTCCAGTGATGGGGTCACCCCCTCCATTTCAGTGATGGGGTCACCCCCTCCATTCCAGTGATGGGGTCACCCCTACATTACAGTAAGTGTGTCACCCCCCTCCATTACAGTGATGGTGCCACCCCCTCCATTCCAGTAATGGTGCCACCTCCTCCATTACAATAGACGTCACCCCCCCTCCATTACAGCAACGGTTTCACCCCTCCATTACAGTGATGGTGCCACCCCCCCATTCCAGTGATGGGGTCACCTCTCCATTCCAGTGATTGGGGTCACCCCCTCCATTTCCAGTGATGGGGTCACCCCCTCCATTCCAGTGATAGGGGTCACCCCCTCCATTCCAGTGATGGGGTCACCCCCTCCATTCCAGTGATAGTGTCACCCCTACATTTCAGTAGTGTGTCACCCCCTCCATTCCAGTGATGGTGCCACCCCCTCCATTATCCAATAGACGTCACCCCCCCCTCATATACAGCAAATGTGTCAGCCCTCAAATTTAGTGATGGTGCACCCCCCCCATTCCAGTGATGGTGCCCCCCCATTCCAGTGATGGTGTCCCCCCTTCATTCCAGTGATGGTGGCCCCCCCTCTCCATTACAATAGACGTCACCCCCCCCCTCCATTAACAGCAATGTGTCACCCCTCAAATTTAGTGATGGTGTCACCCCCCCCATTCCAGTGATGGTGTCACCCCCCCCCTTTCCAGTGATGGTGCCCCCCCATTCCAGTGATGGTGTCCCCCCTTCATTCCAGTGATGGTGCCACCCCCCTCCATTCCAGTTGATGGCGCCACCCCCTCACATTACAGTAGACGTCACCCCCCCCTCCATTACAGCAACGGTGTCACCCCTCCATTACAGTGATGGGTGCCACCCCTCCATTCCAGTGATGGGGTCACCCTCTCCATTCCAGTGATGGGGTCACCCCTCCATTCCAGTGATGGTGTCACCCCATCCATTCCAGTGATGGGGTCACCCCCCTCCATTCCAGTGATGGGGTCACCCCCTCCATTCCAGTGATAGGGCTCACCCCCTCCATTCCAGTGATGGGGTCACCCCCTCTATTCCAGTGATGGGGTCACCCCCTCCATTCCAGTGATGGGGTCACCCCTACATATACAGTAAGTGTGTCACCCCCCTCCATTACAGTGATGGTGCCACCCCCTCCATTCCAGTGATGGTGCCACCCCCTCCATTACAATAGACGTCACCCCCCCTCTCCATTACAGCAACGGTTTCACCCCTCCATTACAGTGATGGGGTCACCCTCTCCATTCCAGTGATGGGGTCACCCCCTCCATTCCAGTGATGGGGTCACCCCCTCCATTCCAGTGATAGGGTCACCCCCTCCATTCCAGTGATGGGGTCACCCCCTCCATTCCAGTGATAGTGTCACCCCTACATTACAGTAAGTGTGTCACCCCCTCCATTCCAGTGATGGGGTCACCCCCTCCATTCCAGTGATAGTGTCACCCCTACATTACAGTAAGTGTGTCACCCCCCTCCATTACAGTGATGGTGCCACCCCCTCCATTCCAGTGATGGTGCCACCCCCTCCATTACAATAGACGTCACCCCCCCTCCATTACAGCAAATGTGTCACCCCTCAAATTTAGTGATGGGTGTCACCCCCCCATTCCAGTGATGGTGTCACCCCCCCCATTCCAGTGATGGTTGTCCCCCCTTCATTCCAGTGATGGTGCCCCCCTCTCCATTACAATAGAAGTCACCCCCCCCTCCATTACAGCAAATGTGTCACCCCTCAAATTTAGTGATGTGTCACACCCCCATTCCAGTGATGGTGTCACCCCCCCCCCCATTCCAGTGATGGTGCCCCCCATTCCAGTGATGGTGTCCCCCCTTCATTCCAGTGATGGTGCCACCCCCTCCATTCCAGTGATGGGGTCACCCTCTCCATTCCAGTGATGGGGTCACCCCCTCCATTCCAGTGATGGTGCCACCCCCTCCATTCCAGTGATGGTGCCACCCCCTCCATTACAATAGATGTCACCCCCCCCTCCATTACAGCAACGGTTTCACCCCTCCATTACAGTGATGGTGCCACCCCCCATTCCAGTGATGGGGTCACCCTCTCCATTCCAGTGATGGGGTCACCCCCTCCATTCCAGTGATGGGGTCACCCCCTCCATTCCAGTGATGGGGTCACCCCCTCTATTCCAGTGATAGGGTCACCCCCTCCATTCCAGTGATGGGGTCACCCCCTCCATTACAGTGATGGTGCCACCCCCTCCATTACAGTGATGGTGCCACCCCCTCCATTACAATAGACGTCACCCCCCCTCCATTACAGCAAATGTGTTCACCCTCAAATTTAGTGATGGTGTCACCCCCCCTTCCAGTGATGGTGTCACCCCCCCCCCCATTCCAGTGATGGTGCCCCCCCATTCCAGTGATGGTGTCCCCCCTTCATTCCAGTGATGGTGCCACCCCCCTCCATTCCAGTGATGGTGCACCCCCCTCCATTACAGTAGACGTCACCCCCCCTCCATTACAGCAACGGTGTCACCCCTCCATTACAGTGATGGTGCCACCCCTCCATTACAGTGATGGGGTCACCCTCTCCATTCCAGTGATGGTGTCACCCCCTCCATTCCAGTGATGGGGTCACCCCCTCCATTCCAGTGATGGGGTCACCCCCTCCATTTCAAGTGATGGGGTCACCCTCCATTTTCCAGTGATGGGGTCACCCTAACATTACAGTAAGTGTGTCACCCCCCCTCCATTACTGTGATGTGTGCCACCCCCCTCCATTCCAGTAATGGTGCCACCCCCTCCATTACAATAGACGTCACCCCCCCTCCATTACAGCAAACGGTTTCACCCCCTCCATTACAGTGATGGTGCCACCCCCCCATTCCAGTGATGGGGTCACCCTCTCCATTCCAGTGATTGGGGTCACCCCCTCCATTCCAGTGATGGGGTCACCCCCTCCATTCCAGTGATAGGGTCACCCCCTCCATTCCAGTGATGGGGTCACCCCCTCCATTCCAGTGATAGTGTCACCCCTACATTACAGTAAGTGTGTCACCCCCTCCATTCCAGTGATGGTGCCACCCCCTCCATTACAATAGACGTCACCCCCCCTCCATTACAGCAAATGTGTCAGCCCTCAAATTTAGTGATGGTGTCACCCCCCCATTCCAGTGATGGTGCCCCCCCATTCCAGTGATGGTGTCCCCCCCTTCATTCCAGTGATGGTGCCCCCTCTCCATTACAATAGACGTCACCCCCTCTCCATTACAGCAAATGTGTCACCCTCAAATTTAGTGATGGTGTCACCCCCCCATTCCAGTGATGGTGTCACCCCCCCCCCATTCCAGTGATGGTGCCCCCCATTCCAGTGATGGTGTCCCCCCTTCATTCCAGTGATGGTGCCACCCCTCCATTCCAGTGATGGCGCCACCCCCTCCATTACAGTAGACGTCACCCCCCCCTCCATTACAGCAACGGTGTCACCCCCTCCATTACAGTGATGGTGCCACCCCTCCATTCCAGTGATGGGGTCACCCTCTCCATTCCAGTGATGGGGTCACCCCCTCCATTCCAGTGATGGTGTCACCCCTCCATTCCAGTGATGGGGTCACCCCCTCCATTCCAGTGATGGGGTCACCCCCTCCATTCCAGTGATGGGGGTCACCCCCTCCATTCCAGTGATAGGGTCACACCCCTCCATTCCAGTGATGGGGTCACCCCTCTATTCCAGTGATGGGGTCACCCCCTCCATTCCAGTGATGGGGTCACCCCTACATTACAGTAAGTGTGTCACCCCTCCATTACAGTGATGGGCCACCCCTCCATTCAGTGATGGTGCCACCCCTCCATTACAATAGACGTCACCCCCCCCTCCATTACAGCCAACGGTTTCACCCTCCTCATTACAGTGATGGGGTCACACCTCTCCATTCCAGTGATGGGGTCACCCCTCCATTCCAGTGATGGGGTTCACCCCCTCCATTCCAGTGATAGGGTCACCCCCCCATTCCAGTGATGGGGGTCACCCCTCCATTCCAGTGATAGTGTCACCCCTACATTACAGTAAAGTGTGTCACCCCCTCCATTCCAGTGATGGGGTCACCCCCTCCATTCCAGTGATAGTGTCACCCCTACATTACAGTAAGTGTGTCACCCCCCTCCATTACAGTGATGGTGCACCCCCTCCATTCCAGTGATGGTGCCCACCCCTCCATTACAATAGACGTCACCCCCCCCTCCATTACAGCAAATGTGTCACCCCTCAAATTTAGTGATGGTGTCACCCCCCATTCCAGTGATGGTGTCACCCCCCCCATTCCAGTGATGGTGTCCCCCCTTCATCCAGTGATGGTGCCCCCCCTCTCCATTACAATATAGAGTCACCCCCTCCATTACAGCAAATGTGTCACCCCCTCAAATTTTAGTGATGGTGTCACCCCCCCATTCCAGTGATGGTGCCCCCCATTCCAGTGATGGTGTCCCCCCTTCATTCCAGTGATGGTGCCACCCCCTCCCATTCCAGTGATGGTGCCACCCCCTCCATTACAGTAGACGTCACCCCCCTCCATTACAGCAGCAACGGTGTCACCCCTCCATTACAGTGATGGTGCCACCCCTCCATTCCAGTGATGGGGTCACCCTCTCCATTCCAGTGATGGGGTCACCCTCTCCATTCCAGTGATGGTGTCACCCCCTCCATTCCAGTGATGGGGTCACCCCCTCCATTCCAGTGATGGGGTCACCCCCTCCATTCCAGTGATGGGGTCACCCCTACATTACAGTAAGTGTGTCACCCCCCTCCATTACAGTGATGGTGCCACCCCCTCCATTCCAGTGATGGTGCCACCCCCTCCATTACAATAGACGTCACCCCCCCTTCCATTACAGCAACGGTTTCACCCCTCCATTACAGTGATGGTGCCACCCCCCCATTCCAGTGATGGGGTCACCCTCTCCATTCCAGTGATGGGGTCACCCCCTCCATTCCAGTGATGGGGTCACCCCCTCCATTCCAGTGATGGGGTCACCCCCTCCATTCCAGTGATGGGGTCACCCCCTCCATTCCAGTGATGGGGTCACCCCCTCCATTCCAGTGATAGTGTCACCCCCACATTACAGTAAGTGTGTCACCCCCTCCATTACAGTGATGGTGCCACCCCCTCCATTCCAGTGATGGTGCCACCCCCTCCATTACAATAGACGTCACCCCCCCTCCATTACAGCAAATGTGTCACCCCTCAAATTTAGTGATGGTGTCACACCCCCATTCCAGTGATGGTGTCACCCCCCCATTCCAGTGATGGTGTCACCCCCCCACATTCCAGTGATGGTGCCCCCCCATTCCAGTGATGGTGTCCCCCCTTCATTCATTCTGTGATGGTGCCCCCCCTCTCCATTACAATAGACGTCACCCCCCCCCCTCCATTACAGCAAATGTGTCACCCCTCAAATTTAGTGATGGGTGTCACCCCCCCATTCCAGTGATGGTGTCACCCCCCCCATTCCAGTGATGGTGCCCCCCCATTCCAGTGATGGTGTCCCCCCTTCATTCCAGTGATGGTGCCCACCTCCATTCCAGTGATGGCACCACCCCCTCCATTACAGTAGACGTCACCCCCCCGCCATTACAGCAACGGTGTCACCCCTCCATTACAGTGATGGTGCCACCCCTCCATTCCAGTGATGGGGTCACCCTCTCCATTCCAGTGATGGTGTCACCCCCTCCATTCCAGTGATGGGGTCACCCCCCCATTCCAGTGATGGTGTCACCCCCCCCCCATTCCAGTGATGGTGCCCCCCCATTCCAGTGATGGTGTCCCCCTTCATCCCAGTGATGTGCCACCCCCCCATTCCAGTGATGGGGTCACCCCTCCATTCCAGTGATGGGGTCACCCCCCTCCATTCCAGTGATGGGTCACCCCCTCCATTCCAGTGATGGGGTCACCCCTACATTACAGTAAGTGTGTCACCCCCCTCCATTACAGTGATGGTGCCACCCCCTCCATTCCAGTGATGGTGCCACCCCCTCCATTACAATAGACGTCACCCCCCCTCCATTACAGCAACGGTTTCACCCCTCAATTACAGTGATGGTGCCACCCCTCCATTCCAGTGATGGGGTCACCCCCTCCATTCCAGTGATAGGGTCACCCCCTCCATTCCAGTGATGGGGTCACCCCCTCCATTCCAGTGATAGTGTCACCCCTACATTACAGTGATGGTGCCACCCCCTCCATTCCAGTGATGGTGCCACCCCCTCCATTCCAGTGATGGTGCCACCCCCTCCATTACAATAGACGTCACCCCCCCTCCATTACAGCAAATGTGTCACCCCTCAAATTTAGTGATGGTGTCACCCCCCCATTCCAGTGATGGTGTCACCTCCCCCATTCCAGTGATGGTGCCCCCCCATTCCAGTGATGGTGTCCCCCCTTCATTCCAGTGATGGTGCCCCCCCTCTCCATTACAATAGACGTCACACCCCCCCTCCATTACAGCAAATGTGTCACCCCTAATTAGTGATGGTGTCACCCCCCCATTCCAGTGATGGTGTCCCCCCCCCATTCCAGTGATGGTGCCCCCCCATTCCAGTGATGGTGTCCCCCCTTCATTCCAGTGATGGTGCCCCCCCCCCCATTCCAGTGATGGGGTCACCCCCTCCATTCCAGTGATGGGGTCACCCCCTCCATTCCAGTGATGGGGTCACCCCCTCCATTCCAGTGATGGGGTCACCCCCTCCATTCCAGTGATAGTGTCACCCCTACATTACAGTAAGTGTGTCACCCCCTCCATTACAGTGATGGTGCCACCCCCTTCATTACAATAGACGTCACCCCCCCCCCTCCATTACAGCAAATGTGTCACACCCTCAAATTTAGTGATGGTGTCACCCCCCCATTCCAGTGATGGTGTCACCCCCCCCATTCCGTGTGATGGTGCCCCCATTCCAGATGATGGTGTCCCCCCTTCATTCCAGTGATGGTGGCCCCCCTCTCCATTCCAGTGATGGTGCCCCCCTCTATCCCAGTGATGGTGCCCCCCCCTCCATTCCAGTGATGGTTGTCCCCCCCCCTCCATTCCAGTTAAGGTGTTATCCCCCTCCATTACAGTAAGTGTGTCACCCCTCCATTACAGTAAGTGTGTCACCCCTCCCCATCCCAGTGATGGTGCCCCCCCTTATCCCAGTGATTGTGCCCCCCCTCCCATTCCAGTGATGGTGTCACCCCCCCCCCCCACCATTCCAGTAAAGGTGTCACCCCTCCATTCCAGTGATAGTGTCACCCCTACATTACAGTAAGTGTGTCACCCCCCACCCCCCCCACCCAGTGATGGTGTCACCCCCGTTCCAGTAAAGGTGTCACCCCTCCATTCCAGTGATGGTGCCCCCCTCTCCATTACAATAGACGTCACCCCCCCCCTCCATTACAGCAAATGTGTCACCCCTCAAATTTAGTGATGGTGTCACCCCCCCATTCCAGTGATGGTGTCACCCCCCCCCAGTCCAGTGATGTGCCCCCCATTCCAGTGATGGTGTCCCCCTTCATTCAGTGATGGTGCCACCCCCCCCCATTCCAGTGATGGGGTCCCCCCTCCATTCCAGTGATGGGGTCACCCCCTCCATTCCAGTGATGGGGTCACCCCCTCCATTCCAGTGATGGGGTCACCCCCTCCATTCCAGTGATAGTGTCACCCTACATTACAGTAAGTGTGTCACCCCCCTCCATTACAGTGATGGTGCCACCCCCCTTCATTACAATAGACGTCCCCCCCCCCCTCCATTACAGCAAATGTGTCACCCCTCAAATTTAGTGATGGTGTCACCCCCCCATTCCAGTGATGGTGTCACCCCCCCCCCATTCCAGTGTGTGGTGCCCCCCATTCCAGTGATGGTGTCCCCCTTCATTCCAGTGATGGTGCCCCCCCTCCATTCCAGTGATGGTGTCCCCCTGCTTCCCCCTCCCTCCAGTGATGGTGCCCCCCTCCATTCCAGTGATGGTGTCACCCCCCCCTCCATTCCAGTAAAGGTGTTATCCCCTCCATTACAGTAAGTGTGTCACCCCTCCATTACAGTAAGTGTGTCACCCCTCCATCCCAGTGATGGTGCCCCCCCTTATCCAGTGATTGTGCCCCCCCTCCATTCCAGTGATGGTGTCACCCCCCCCCCCCACCATTCCAGTAAAGGTGTCACCCCTCCATTCCAGTGATAGTGTCACCCCTACATTACAGTAAGTGTGTCACCACCCCCCCCCCCCATCCCAGTGATGGTGTCACCCCCGTTCCAGTAAAGGTGTCACCCCTCCATTCCAGTGATGGTGTCACCCCCCCCCCCCCCACCATTCCAGTAAAGGTGTCACCCCCTCCATTCCAGTGATAGTGTCACCCCTACATTACAGTAAGTGTGTCACCCCCCCCCCCCCATCCCAGTTGGTGTCACCCCCGTTCCAGTAAAGGTGTCACCCCTCCATTCCAGTGATAGTGTCACCCCTACATTACAGTAAGTGTGTCACTCACCCCCCTCCATTCCAGTGATGGTGTCACCCCTTCCTCCCCCAAAAGAAGACCTTATTTGCCAGTGTTATTATCGCACGGTGCGCCCCCGAGCTAGCTGTGCAGTTACCTGTATGACACAAGCACAGTGGAGCATTGAGCATGCGCATTCCGGGGGCCCGGGGCCGAGCATAGATGACATGTGAGCGCTCCATACAGAGTGACGGCCGTGTGAGCAGTCATGTTTCCGGCCTTCCCCCTAGCCGGGCCCGGGACCCTGTACCTCCCATAAGGCTCTGTGTATATGACGTAGACGTGTTGTGCTGTATGCAGGTTCCAGGGCCGCCTTTTCTCCTCCCTCAGCCCCGCTCTGTTGCTCTCCAGCCCGCGGTGATAATAAGATCCCAGGACACAAAATGGCGCACAGCTGTCGGTGGCGCTTCCCCGCCCGGCCCGGGACTGGCCGAAGACTGGGAGCCCGGCACAGGGTGGCGGCGGTGGTCAGGGAGGAGGGGATCGCTTTGGGAACGGACGGGAGTCCTGGCGCTGCGCACGAAACCGCTGTGGCCCCTGGGGGCCCCGGAGATTGTATGGGGGTTGGACCCGGATTTGATGCGGCGCTGCAAGTGTCGGTGACCATTGGGAGCAACCTGAGACGGTTCAGGGACGTGTCCGGAGGGAGCAGCGGAGAGGTGAGAGGATGGAGGAGGAGGGGGGCGTGTGCACCCGAAGGAGGAGGAGGAGGAGGGGAGAGGACATGCTGGGATCTGTAGTCACACAGCATGGCATGGGGGGGTGGGGCACACCTTTCTAACCATGTGTCCATCATCATACATCACATGGGGGGAGGGCATGGAGTGGGGGGTACATGGGCATTGGTGCAGTAGTCATAGAAGGGATTATGGAGGCACACTTTGGTATAGAAGTAATAGAAGGGGTGATGGAGTGGCCATTGGTACAGAAGGGATGATGGAGTGGCCATTGGTACAGAAGGGATGATGGAGGGGACATTGGTACAGAAGGGATGGTGGAGTGGACATTGGTACAGAAGGGATGATGGAGGGGACATTGGTACAGAAGGGATGATGGAGGGGACATTGGTACAGAAGGGATGATGGAGTGGCCATTGGTACAGAAGGGATGATGGAGGGGACATTGGTACAGAAGGGATGGTGGAGTGGACATTGGTACAGAAGGGATGATGGAGGGGACATTGGTACAGAAGGGATGGTGGAGTGGCCATTGGTACAGAAGGGATGATGGAGGGGACATTGGTACAGAAGGGATGATGGAGTGGCCATTGGTACAGAAGGGATGATGGAGGGGACATTGGTACAGAAGGGATGATGGAGGGGACATTGGTACAGAAGGGATGATGGAGTGGACATTGGTACAGAAGGGATGATGGAGGGGACATTGGTACAGAAGGGATGATGGAGGGGACATTGGTACAGAAGGGATGATGGAGTGGCCATTGGTACAGAAGGGATGATGGAGTGGCCATTGGTACAGAAGGGATGATGGAGTGGCCATTGGTACAGAAGGGATGATGGAGTGGCCATTGGTACAGAAGGGATGATGGAGTGGCCATTGGTACAGAAGGGATGATGGAGTGGCCATTGGTACAGAAGGGATGATGGAGTGGCCATTGGTACAGAAGGGATGATGGAGTGGCCATTTGGTACAGAAGGGATGATGGAGGGGCCATTTGGTACAGAAGGGATGATGGAGGGGACATTTGGTACAGAAGGGATGATGGAGGGGACATTTGGTACAGAAGGGATGATGGAGGGGACATTGGTACAGAAGGGATGATGGAGTGGACATTGGTACAGAAGGGATGATGGAGTGGCCATTGGTACAGAAGGGATGATGGCCATTGGTACAGAAGGGATGATGGAGTGGCCATTGGTACAGAAGGGATGATGGAGTGGCCATTGGTACAGAAGGGATGATGGAGTGGCCATTGGTACAGAAGGGATGATGGAGGGGACATTGGTACAGAAGGGATGATGGAGTGGACATTGGTATAGAAGTAGTAGAAGGAATGATGGAGGGATAAATGGTATAGAAGGGATGATGGAGGGGACATTGATATAGGAGTAATAGAAGGGATGATGGAGTGGACATTGGTACAGAAGGGATGATGGAGTGGACATTGGTACAGAAGGGATGATGGAGTGGACATTGGTACAGAAGGGATGATGGAGTGCACATTGGTACAGAAGGGATGGTGGAGTGCACATTGGTACAGAAGGGATGGTGGAGTGGACATTGGTACAGAAGGGATGATGGAGTGGACATTGGTACAGAAGGGATGATGGAGTGGACATTGGTACAGGAGGGATGATGGAGTGGACATTGGTACAGGAGGGATGATGGAGGGGACATTGGTACAGGAGGGATGATGGAGGGGACATTGGTACAGGAGGGATGATGGAGGGGACATTGGTACAGGAGGGATGATGGAGGGGACATTGGTACAGGAGGGATGATGGAGGGGACATTGGTACAGAAGGGATGATGGAGGGGACATTGGTACAGAAGGGATGATGGAGGGGACATTGGTACAGAAGGGATGATGGAGTGGACATTGGTACAGAAGGGATGATGGAGTGGACATTGGTACAGAAGGGATGATGGAGTGGACATTGGTATAGAAGTAATAGAAGGGATGATGGAGTGGACATTGGTATAGAAGTAATAGAAGGGATGATGGAGGGGACATTGGTATAGAAGTAGTAGAAGGGATGATGGAGGGGACATTGGTACAGAAGGGATGATGGAGGGGACATTGGTACAGAAGGGATGATGGAGTGGACATTGGTACAGAAGGGATGATGGAGTGGACATTGGTACAGAAGGGATGATGGAGTGGACATTGGTATAGAAGTAATAGAAGGGATGATGGAGTGGACATTGGTATAGAAGTAATAGAAGGGATGATGGAGGAGACATTGGTATAGAAGTAATAGAAGGGATGATGGAGGGGACATTGGTACATAGGGGATGATGGAGTGTACATTGGTATAGAAGTAGTAGAAGGGATGATGGAGGGATAAATGGTATAGAAGGGATGATGGAGGGGACATTAATATAGGAGTAATAGAAGGGATGCTGGAGGGGACATTGGTATAGAAGTAATAAGAAGGGATGATGGAGGGGACATTGGTATAGAGGTAATAGAAGGGATGATGGAGGGGACATTGGTATATAGGTAATAGAAGGGATGATGGAGGGGACATTGGTATAGAGGTAATAGAAAGGATGATGGAGGGGACATTGGTACAGAAGGGGTGATCCAAGGACATTGCTACCAAAGTAAACAAAGGGTTGAAGGAGGGACACTAGTACATAAGAAATATAATAGATGATGGAGGGACATTGGTACATAAGGAATAGATTGGATGAAGGAGGGACATTGGTACAACACTAATAGAAGGGATGATTTGGGGGGGGGGGGTGCATGGGGCATCATTGGTACAGAAGTATAAAAGGGATGGTGGAGGGACACATGGGACATTTTGTATAGAAGGGATGATGGAGGGACACGTGACATTGGAATAGAAGGGATGATGGAGGGACATTGGTACAGATGGAATAGAAGGGATGATGGAGGGACACGTGACATTGGTATAGAAGGGATGATGGAGGGACACGTGACATTGGTACAGAAGGGATAATGGAGGGACACACGGGACATTTTGTATAGAAGGGATGTTGGAGGGACACCTGACATTGGTATAGAAGGGATGATGGAGGGACATGTGACATTGGTATAGAAGGGATGATGGAGGGACATGTGACATTGGTATAGAAGGGATGGTGGAGGGACATGTGACATTGGTATAGAAGGGATGATGGAGGGACATGTGACATTGGTATAGAAGGGATGATGGAGGGACATGTGACATTGGTATAGAAGGGATGATGGAGGGACATGTGACATTGGTATAGAAGGGATGATGGAGGGACATGTGACATTGGTATAGAAGGGATGATGGAGGGACATGTGACATTGGTATAGAAGGGATGATGGAGGGACATGTGACATTGGTATAGAAGGGATGATGGAGGGACATGTGACATTGGTATAGAAGGGATGATGGAGGGACATTGGTACAGATAGAATAGAAGGGATGATGGAGGGACACGTGACATTGTTACAGAAGGAATGATGGAGGGACATTGGTACAGATGGAATAGAAGGGGATGATGGAGGGACACGTGACATTGGTATAGAAGGGATGATGGAGGGACACGTGACATTGGTATAGAAGGGATGATGGAGGGACACATGACATTGGTATAGAAGGGTTGATGGAGGGACATTGGTACAGATGGAATAGAAGGGGATGATGGAGGGACATGTGACATTGGTACAGGTGGTACAGAAGGGATGATGGAGGGACATTGGTACAGATGAATTGGAAGGGATGATGGAGGGACATTGGTACAGAAGGGATGATGGAGGGACACGTGACATTGGTATAGAAGGGATGATGGAGGGGCATGTGGCATTGGGACATTGGTACAGAAGGGATGATGGAGGGACATTGGTACAGATGAATTAGAAGGGGTGATGGGAGGGACATTGGTATAGAAGGGATGATGGAGGGGCACGTGACATTGGTATAGAAGGGATGATGGAGGCACATGTGACATTGGTATAGAAGGGATGATGAAGGGACATTGGTACAGATTTTATAGAAGGCATGATGGGAGTGACATTGGTACAGGTGGTATAGAAGGGATGGACACATGACATTGGTACAGGTGGTATAGAAGGGATGATGGAGGGACATTGGTACAGATGGAATAGAAGGGATGATGGAGGGACATTGGTACAGATGGAATAGAAGGGATGATGCAGGGACATTGGTACAGGTGGCATAGAAGGGATGATGGAGGGACATTGGTACAGGTGGCATAGAAGGGATGATGGAGGGACATTGGTACAGGTGGTATAGAAGGGGTGATGGAGGGACATTGGTACAGGTGGTATAGAAGGGGTGATGGAGGGACATTGGTACAGGTGGTATAGAAGGGATGATGGAGGGACATTGGTACAGGTGGTATAGAAGGGGTGATGGAGGGACATTGGTACAGGTGGTATAGAAGGGGTGATGGAGGGACATTGATACAGGTGGTATAGACGGGATGATGGAGGGACACGTGACATTGGTACAGGTGGTATAGAAGGGGTGATGGAGGGACATTGGTACAGGTGGTATAGAAGGGATGATGGAGGGACATTGGTACAGGTGGTATAGAAGGGATGATGGAGGGACACGTGACATTGGTACAGGTGGTATAGAAGGGGTGATGGAGGGACATTGGTACAGGTGGTATAGAAGGGATGATGGAGGGACATTGGTACAGGTGGTATAGAAGGGATGATGGAGGGACATTGGTACAGGTGGTATAGAAGGGGTGATGGAGGGACATTGGTACAGGTGGTATAGAAGGGGTGATGGAGGGACATTGGTACAGGTGGTATAGAAGGGATGATGGAGGGACATTGGTACAGGTGGTATAGAAGGGATGATGGAGGGACATTGGTACAGGTGGTATAGAAGGGATGATGGAGGGACATTGGTACAGGTGGTATAGAAGGATGATGGAGGGACATTGGTACAGGTGGTATAGAAGGATGATGGAGGGACACGTGACATTGGTACAGGTGGTATAGAAGGGGTGATGGAGGGACATTGGTACAGGTGGTATAGAAGGATGATAAAGGGGCTGATGGGACCTTGGTACACATGTGGTGGAAATGGAGCAGTTTGTGGGTACTTCAGACCTCTAGGCACCAAGGTGAACTTTCTATGGCCTGGCAGAGCTGAAGATACAGACTGGCACCTGGGAGTGATGCCATGTGGAGCCTCTGCAGGTTTCTGATGTGCTGTAAGGACAATTAGTGCTGCGTACCATGACCCTGACTATGATTGTGTATGGATGCCTCTGCTTTATTTGTGGTGTGTTGCCCTCGGGTACAGAAAGCCTTGGCTCTGTGCTCGTTGTACGCAGGTGGCTGGTGTAGTAATGTGATGTATGGTGTGCAGATAGAGGGGGGTGTGTCTGCATCACACCGCCATCATACATGCACGGCTCTTCCTCCTCCTAATGTCTCCCTTCTAGCAGCTCTGATGGAGACGGCTGCCTCTCACAATGTTCTGCTTATATGTAGAAGGATGTATGAATTAAAATCGTGTTTCTTTTCTGACGTCTTTTATGCTGCCAATAAATGCGTCACTTGCATCGTCTTTAAGGCGGTAGGATGGCAGCCTTGTTGCAAACATCCAGCGTCTCTCTGGAGGAAAGTCTTGTATATCATTACTCGTGTATAGTAAAGGCTTGAGCTGTTATTTATCTGCAACCTTCCCGGTGTTTGTGCTGCACACCCGCCCGTACTGTATGTAATGTAATGTAGCGATATCTATGGCGTTTATACTGGTAAATGACACCTTCGCTATCAGACTTGGAGGAAATGTCATGGGGGATTTCTGTTTTTCTGCTTCCAGAGAAGGGGTGTGTCCCTGAGCAGCGTGCTTGCTTTTACTTCATGGCTTACTGTAAAGGACTCGTGTATTGCTGCTTGTCATATCCAGTTTTATGGCTATTCTAGATCCGTTTCTTCCTGGTGCCAATAAAAAATGTGTGTGTTTTACAACCGTGAAGTATTGTGTATGTTGTATGTGTTTGTATGTCTAGCACAGGATTGTGGAGTGGGCTAAACACTTCTTATTGTGCTTTGGACATAATGAGGGGGGCTTTGTTTTGGCGGCAGAAGAGCAGCTGCTGTCTGAGTGTTGAGAAAGAACTTGCCGTTTCCTTTCTTGCCTTTGTCATGTTGGGTGCGATTTGTGGAATCTCTTGGTTATTATTTTTACCCCAAGTGTCCCTAAAATGCCTTAAAACTAGCCCTGAAAACTGTGTATAGTGCGGTGTTACTCCAGGTTTTCTGAGTAAAATCCTCTAGTGCAGCATTTCCTTTTTTTAAAAATTACAGCATACATTTTAAAGTATGGGAGGTAACCCAGTCTGAGTCCAAATCCAGTCCCAGTGTAAAAAGTGTAAAGGCTCCTATCTGCTGGGAAATGTACAGAATTGTTGGCATGTAAACGCATAGCCCAATACTGCTCATATGCGCTGTCAATGTTGTGTACCAAACCCACCCCCTCCTGCCTTGTATTGGCATCCTTGCGCTGGCACTGGGTGTCGTGCCCCCCCCTTTTTCGCTGGCACTGGGTGTCGTGCCTTCCCCCCCCTTTTTGCGCTGGCACTGGGTGTCGTGCCTCCCTCCCCCCTTTTTGCGCTGGCACTGGGTGTCGTGCCTCCCTCCCCCCTTTTTGCGCTGGCACTGGGTGTCGTGCCTCCCTCCCCCCCTTTTTGCGCTGGCACTGGGTGTCGTGCCTCCCTCCCCCCCTTTTTGCGCTGGCACTGGGTGTCGTGCCTCCCTCCCCCCCTTTTTGCCCTGGCACTGGGTGTCGTGCCTCCCTCCCCCCCTTTTTGCCCTGGCACTGGGTGTCGTGCCTCCCTCCCCCCCTTATTGCACTGGGTGTCGTGCCTCCCTCCCCCCTTTTTGCGCTGGCACCTGGTGTCGTGCCTCCCTCCCCCCTTTTTGCGCTGGCACCTGGTGTCGTGCCTCCCTCCCCCCCTTTTTGCGCTGGCACCTGGTGTCGTGCCTCCCTCCCCCCCCTTTTTGCGCTGGCACCTGGTGTCGTGCCTCCCTCCCCCCTTTTTGCGCTGGCACCTGGTGTCGTGCCTCCCTCCCCCCCTTTTTGCGCTGGCACCTGGTGTCGTGCCTCCCTCCCCCCTTTTTGCGCTGGCACCTGGTGTCGTGCCTCCCTCCCCCCTTTTTGCGCTGGCACCTGGTGTCGTGCCTCCCTCCCCCCCTTTTTGCGCTGGCACCTGGTGTCGTGCCTCCCTCCCCCCTTTTTGCGCTGGCACCTGGTGTCGTGCCTCCCTCCCCCCCTTTTTGCGCTGGCACCTGGTGTCGTGCCTCCCTTTCCCCCTTTTTGCGCTGGCACCTGGTGTCGTGCCTCCCTTTCCCCCCTTTTGCGCTGGCACCTGGTGTCGTGCCTCCCTCCCCCCTTTTGCGCTGGCATCGGGTGTCGTGCCTCCCTCCCCCCCCCCTTTTTTTTGCACTGGGTGTCGTGCCTCCCTCCCCCCTTTTTGCGCTGGCACCTGGTGTCGTGCCTCCCTCCCCCCCTTTTTGCGCTGGCACCTGGTGTCGTGCCTCCCTCCCCCCTTTTTGCGCTGGCACCTGGTGTCGTGCCTCCCTCCCCCCCTTTTTGCGCTGGCACCTGGTGTCGTGCCTCCCTTTCCCCCTTTTTGCGCTGGCACCTGGTGTCGTGCCTCCCTTTCCCCCCTTTTGCGCTGGCACCTGGTGTCGTGCCTCCCTCCCCCCTTTTGCGCTGGCATCGGGTGTCGTGCCTCCCTCCCCCCCCCCTTTTTTTTGCACTGGGTGTCGTGCCTCCCTCCCCATTTTTGCGCTGGCACTGGGTGTTGTGCTCTAGCCCCCAAACGACACTTTTTACTCCCTTCCCCCTTCGTGTTGTTGTCCCCCCCCCCCTCGTAGAAATCCCCTCGGCATCCACACGTCTTCTTCCTAGCTGACAGTTTGGGCCAATTAGAATGCTCCAAAACATGGGATTGGTGAGGAGGTGAATTTACACATTAAGAGTTTCTAAATGGAGAGCCTGTTCTATATTCTAGGTTTGTAAAGTCTGTTACTTGCTTTTATGTTGAGACCGGGTGGCAGAAGTGCTCGAGTCAGTTTTGAGGTAATTCTCTGGATGTACTTTTGAGGCATTTAGAACCTGTGGTTAAGGTGATTTAAGTCTTGTTTATTATTAAAAAAAAATGTTCTGCTTTCCTGCTCTTCTCTTGTCCCCTTACGGTTCTTCGTGCCCCCCCCCCCCCCCCCGAGTGGTGCTTCCTATGGGGCACCTGTGTGTGCTAGGTCCTGAGCCCCGCTCTGTGTGACAGCAGGAGGGGATAAGGAGACTCACTGCTGTCTAAGCCAATGAGGAGGGAAAAGAGCCTCTGCTCTCATGCACATCGCTGGCTTGTGATTGAGCTCAGGTAAGTATTTGAGGCGCTGCATTCAGAAGATTTTTACCTTCATAAAATGCAGTAAGGTTAAATAAAAAATAAAAAACAAACATTAACGGTCGGTCTATATGAGTGATCACTGTTTCTATTTACACATGCTCTGTGATAGTGTTTGGCACGTATGCCATTGTTGTTCTTGAGGCCATTTCCTTGTGATGCATCACTTTTCTGTTGAGGGTGAGTCAGACAATACATCGGCATCATCCGTTCTGTACCATTGGGTTGAAATTGACTTTGGAAGTAGTAAAGTGATCCTTCTGGCTATACATTGCGGCAAAAGTAGTAAGCAGTCATAAATGCAGTTTTATTTTAAAACTCTGTATTTAGCTTTGTGTCTAAAGTTTTATTGCTCCTTCCAAGATGAATTGTACACCGTGATGGTTTAGAACACAGGGGTAGGCAAACTTAAAGGGGTGTTCCTCCCAAATGTAATGTTTATTAAAAGTCAGCAGCTACAAAAAGTGTAGCTGCTGGCTTTTAATAAACATTCACTTACCTTCTCCACGTTCCAGCGACGTGCTGACCGGGGCTCCGCTCCCCCCCCCCCCTCCCCGGCCGGCGTCTTCATTCCGACTGTGGGCACCCAGCCGTGACAGCCTTCGGCTTCACCGCCGGGCGCCCACTGCGCATGCGCTCGCCGCACTGCGCATGCGCACGCGGTTTGCCGCTGATTGGACAGGCGATCGCCTAGGACCTGTCAGTGTCCTAGGCCATCGCCTACAGGCAGGGGGTGAAAGCCTAATCACCTTACTAGCCCCTCGGCGGAAGCGACCACTCCCCCCCCCACCCCCCAAAAAAAAATTACATGCCAAATGTGGCATGTAAGGGGGTGTGGAGTGGAACAAGTGGAAGTTCCATTTTTGGGTGGAACTCCGCTTTAAAGAGGTGGAGATCTACCTGAACAACATGGGAGAAGTCAAAGATTACCAGGCACAGTGTCTGTAAACGCCTATTTGCGTACTACCGTGTGGCAATCGTGTGAATTGCATGGAACTCATGGGTTTTAATTGGGCGGTGAGGAGGTAACCTGTCGCCTCCTTGCCACCTGTATAACACGCTCCAATCACTTTTTAGAGGAGCAGCAGTGCCTGCTGCACTTGTGAATGAGTCCTTAGTTGCATTCGGCAGAGGCACCCTTAGGTCTTGTTCACACATAAAGTTGGAGGGTGGTAAACTCAACCGCAGGGTTTTATCACTCCCAACCCTTTTTAGCTGCCGAGGCACCAGCTCAAGGTGTAGACATGCCACAACAGACAATAAACCCCCTGTTGTTTTTGGTGGGTGCTGCCAATCACAACCCATTCAAGTAAATTGGGCCACTCTGCAAGCTCCCCCACAACTGCATGCTTCTGCGGGGCCCAAGGGGTTAAAGCAGGTTGTGAGGAAGCAACGCTACCTGCTTTAACCCTTGTTTGCTGTACTGCACATGGTTGAAGGGCACTTGCAGAGTGGCCTCATTCACTCGCCTAGGTCATGCTTGACAGGCGCTACACCTATCAACTATAACTGGACATATAACTTCTTCTGCGACATGTGTACACCCCTGTCCATTGCAGCTAAAGGGGGCACAGTTGGGGCTGGGGTGATAAAAAACATTTTTTCAAATTTTCTTCTATTAAATCTTCTGCCCTTGTTTTTAACTTTGGATAGTAAAACAGATCGAGAGAGAGAGATATAGATCGAGAGATATATGCAAAGTGGTTGGAGAGAAGCTTCAGAATGGCAAAGCTTTTTCTTTTATCACAAATAATGTGAGCAGACTGCAGTTCCTGGTTTACTATGGGGTTTTACCACCCCAAACTGCAAATGTAAATGAGCCCTTGCTGTTCTGAGCCCCCTGTAAGGCTGCTTTCGCACTGATGTGCTGCGGTTTACTTTCACCCTGGGTTATCCGCGCTTTGCCATAGACTGCATTAAGAAAGTGCTTCGAGCCCACAGGAAAGCTGCAGGTACATTGCACCGCGGGGTGGGTAAACCGAAGGACATCAGTGTGAAAGCAGCCCTATACTATTATGCCCAGTGTACTGCTTCACACTGACCTGAAAATCTTTTCTTTCCTGCTGCTGGCACCACTCTGGAGACCGCTAGCCGGGATAGGAGGTGGAGTGCAGTTTTTATCACTCTGTATGGGACAGGAGCCAGCAGTACAGAGGAAGCATCAGCTTATACGGCTCTTGCTTCCCCACTATAGCTCCAATTTCACAAGGAGTCCCTCTGCATTGTACTCTGTTGATCTGGGATGGTGGGTTAGCAAGCCCAGACCGTATACGATCTACCAGTCACCTGACCACGATCTACTGCTAGATCACTTTCTACAGGTTGCTGACCCCCCCACTGTAAAGTGTAGTATACACCGAGCAGCCATAAAATTATGGCCACACAGGGTAGGTCCCCCGTTTTGACACCAGATCAGCCTTCACCTACCGAGGCATGGACTTCACTAGTACTCTGAAGTTATGCACGAGGATACCAAAAGTGATGACATTAAAGGGGTGTTCCAGCCCTTTTTAATGTTTATTAAAATTCAGCAGCTACAAAAGTGTAGCTGCTGGCTTTTAATAAACAGACACTTACCTTGTCCAATTTTTCAGCAACGGGCCAGCCGGGGCTCCGCTCCCCCCCCCCCTCCCCGGCCGGCGTCTTCATTACAACTGTGGGCACCTGGCCGTGACAGCCTTCGGCTTCACGGCCGGACACCCACTGCGCATGCGCGGACAGCGCTGCGCCGTCCCTTTGGACAGGCGATCGCCTGGGACTTGGACGTGTCCCAGGTGAACGCCTACAGGGAGGGGCAGAAGTTAGGCGATTTAAGCTTAAAGGAACACTAAAGGTTTGTTTTTTATTAGATCAATTGATTGCTGTAAGCTAGAGCATTTACATATCACTTACCTCGTTTTTCCTTTTGACCTCCAAAATACAGTGATCCAGGTTTGAAAATGCCATTTCCTGTCTCTCCTCTTCTTGCTTTCTACCAGCACCTGAGCTGTTTTGCATGGTGGAAAGCAGAATGTGCTCACCCTCTCCCTATGACTACAGCCCTGCATTAAGATGCTCTCTTATCACAGGCATGGAGGCTAAGCCTAATGGGAACTGTAGTTCCCATTAGGTCGTGATGTAGCAAGAATGAATGCGCACTGCAAACCAGGAAGTCGGTGAGAACAACAATTCAGGAGTGACGGAGGTGAATAAAACAGCTCGATTTCAACAGGTATCGAACTAGTTATAATGCAAAACATTACTTTTTACTTTATCAGCTACTATCAGACTTTAAGAGGAAAATATTTTTGTCTTTACAACCCCTTTAATCGCCTAACCAGCCCCTCGGCGGAAGAAGGAAGTGGGACAGGAAGTCCCACTCCTCCTGAAGCCCCCCCCCCCCCCCCAAAAAAAAATGACATGCCAAATGTGGCATGTAAGGGGGTGAGGAGTGGGTTAAGCGGAAGTTCCATTTTTTGGGTGGAACTCTGCTTTAAACTTGTACCTGTGTATTCTTACAAATATTACCATGGAAAATGTGGTGGCTGCCATTGTTGGTCTCCTTACAAAAATGCTAGCTGTCTGCCTTCAATGAGTCATTTAGCCAGAACAAGTTTGCATATTGGGAAAGCCAGAATTCTTTATGTGGGTGCCTGTTTGTGGTCAGTGACTCATAGTATCAAAGCAAAAGGGTCAGCTTGACAGTTAAGCAGATATTTGACTAAAGCAAGCCATACAATTAAAGTGTTTGTAAAAGCTACAGTTTTTTTTTACCTTCATGCAAACAATGAAATTCTTTGGGCAACTGCCCCCCCCCCAATACTTACCTGTGCTCCATCAATGTGCACGGGAGCCTCGGCTCTCCTGGGACTCTCCCTCCTCTTTGGCTGAGACAGCAGCGGGAGAGAGCTGGGGGCAGGGCTGAACTGTGGCTTTGTGTGTGAGTGGACATGCAGAGCAATGACTCGGGAGCGAGCCTGCTTGGGGGGGGGGGGGCCCCCATAGCAAACTGCTAGCTATGGGGGCACTTAATAGGAAAAAGGCATTGGGAGTGCCGACGGGGGAACTGAGAAGAGGATCTGGGCTGCTCTGTGCAAAATCACTGCACAGAGCAGGTAAGTATAACATGTTTGGTTTAAAAAACCAAAAAAAAACTTGCGTTTTTTTAATATTACTTTACGTATGAAGAAAATTCAGAAATGCATCGCAGTCCAAATAGTCAAGCTCCTGTTTCACATAGCAGCGTTTTAGACCATGTCTAGATCATTGTGACAACAGACTAGACATGGTCTGATCCATTGCTCTGTAAGATGTAGAAGCTTCACTGCATTGTACTGCCATGATTGTATGGTAAGATAAAAGGGCTTTAAATGCAAAGAAGTGTGTAGATGTACTACGCTTTTGCATGAAATAATTGATCATGTAGCTCATCAATTCTTTAGAGCAGGGGTCGGCAAACCGCGGGTCACAACTGGCCCACCATTGCTAGATGTCTGGCCGTGATTAATTCATGGGCACCCAGCCCGTGCAGGGCAACGGTTTGCGGCCAGTATCACAGTGCTGGATGGGGGCGGGAACCCTATTGGGGACCCCATTTCTCTCACCTGGGAACCAGGGACCCCTTCTCACTTGGGGACACCTGTACTGTTATTACTATGTTGGGATATTATCTTAATTTATTACAAAAAAGAAAGCCACTGCCCCCACCTATAACTGGCCAATGCCATTATGTAAAAAAAAAAAAGCCAAGGAAAACTCCAAGCTCACTTATCGATTACCAGCCCGCGGACAACCAAATTAACCTAACAGTATGCGTTAAAACAAGGGTTTAGTCTGCCCACGTTTGCAAATCTGTTGACTTCCAATGCTGCTTGCTGCAATGGCCAGTTATAGGTGGGGGCAGTGGCTTTCTTTTTTGTATTACTGCTATTTTGGTCAGGCAACACATTGACACTTTTGCAGCCATTGAACTATATGCTGGGTGCTCAGTGTGCCCCTGTTTTTTATTTTTACGTAATTTACGTCCTTTTTTCCCCACAGCTTTCTTTTGGTGGTATTTGATCGCCTGTGCGGTTTTTATTTTTTGCGCTATAAACAAAAAAGAGCGACAATTTTGAAGAACAATACAATATTTTTTACTTGTTGCTATAATAAATATCCCAATTAAAAAAAAAAAACTTTATTTTTTTTCTCAGTTTAGGGCAATACGTATTCTTCTACATATTTTTGGTAAAAAAAAAAAAATCGCAATAAGCGACTGGTTTGCGCAAAAGTTATAGCGCTTACAAAATAGGGGAGAGAATTATTATTTTTTAGTATTTTTTTTTTTTTTACTAGAAATGGCGGCGATCTGCGATTTTTATTGGTACTGCGACGTTATGGCGGACATATCGGACACTTTTGACACATTTTTGGCGCCATTCACATATATAAATATGCACTAATTACAGTATAAATGTGACTGGCATTGAAGGGGTTAACACTAGGGGGTGAGGAAAGAGTTAAATGTGTATCCTAGGTGTGTTCTAACTGTGGGGGGGTGACCGATCTGTGTCCCTATGTAGGAAGGAACACAGATCGGGCTCCTCTCCAGAGACAGGACGCTGTCTCTGTGTAAAACGGCAATGAGAGATGATCTATGAGAGATCATCTCTCATTCGCCCACAGATCGCATCGCAAACGGCCACTCTGATTGGCTGTTCGCCGCGATCTGTGATTGGCCGTGTCCAAGGGACATGGACAACACAGGGCTTCCCCGCAGTGCGCTCTACAGCGCGCGCTGGGAACGCCTAAAGGACATGCCGTCAAATGACGGCATGTTGGATATTCAGCCCCGCGCTGTTGTCGTCATCCGACGGTAGCGTGGGCCTGAAGTGGTTAAGAAGGGGTGGGCTCCCTTCAGTCCATCTGCCCTCCATCTATTCATCAGAATGCATGTGCTTCCATTGTGGAGTCACTCATAAGCTAGTGATAAGACTACAGATACCAGGGTGCCTTGGTGGGGCTCTGTAGCTTACAGATGTATTTGCAAATGTGTACAGACTAAACCCCTGTTTTTAACACATACTGTTAGGTTCATTTGGTGAGCTTGGAGTTTTCCTTAGATTTATCCTTGGTCTTTTTTTTCTATTCTTTTCATTTAGTACCAGGTGAATGCGGCCCTCAATGTATTCACATACATTGAATCCAGCTCTTACTTCCAATTTAATCACTCCTCACCCCCTTACATGCCATGTAATTGTTTATTTTGGGGGGGGGGAGTGGGGGCTTCAGTAGGAGTGGGACTTTCTGTGCTTGTGCTGTGTCATTTGGCTCCCTGTAACACCTGAAATACCTGGCTGATCCTGCCAGTTTCTGCCCTCCCCCTCTGTATGCTGACCACGGTATTTCAGGGCTGCTGAGCCTTGACACGTGGTCAGCATACGTGCCTCAGTCAGCCGCAGCCCTACTCTCTGCTGTCCTATGTCTCCCCCTGTCTTCCTCTCCACCCCCTTTCCTGCCTCTCGGCTCTGTCACAGCCCGCCCCCCTTCCTGTTGCTTAAATATCTGTGTTAATGCTTTGCATAATCCTCTTGGTTTCTCCGGTTTATTTAAAAAGAAATGCTGGAAATATCAGATTTCAATGCGCCGATCGACAATCACGTGACCGGCTCTTTCCTCCTCTCCTCCAGAGTGATGTCAGCGGGGGATTTTCAGCCCCTCCCTCTAATTGTCAGCAGGTCATGTGATTGCAGAGCCGGGCATTGAAATGTGTTATTTACAGCATTAATTTTTTTTAACCACTTGAGGCCCGCGCTGTAGACGAAAGATGTCCACAGCGCGTCTCTTAAAGCAGAATTTCACCCTAAATATAAGATCTCCCATGTGATCCAGCATACTGGCGTCAGCGCCAGTATGCTGTTTTTTTTTATTTTTTTTTTATCCCACACTTACTGTATTATCCTGTAATTTAATTTTTTTCCCCCGCGGTGGACGGCGCCAGTACAGCGCGTCACATCTTCCGAAAATACCCAATATGGACTCGGGTAATCTCGGCGAAAATGCGGCGCCTGCGCACAGACCTAGGAGCTGACTGCGCAGGCGCCGTATTTCTCCGAGTCCTATTTCGGAGGGCGTGACGCGCCATAGCCGTAGGATTAGGAGAAATACGGCGCCTGCGCAGTCAGCTCCTAGGTCTGTGCGCAGGCGCCGCATTTTCGCCGAGATTACCCGAGTCCATATTGGGTATTTTCGGAAGATGTGACGCGCTGTACTGGCGCCGTCCACCGCGGGGGAAAAAAATGAAATTACAGGATAATACAGTAAGTGTGGGATAAAAAAAAAAAAAAAAAAAAACAGCATGCTGACGCCAGTATGCTGGATCACATGGGAGATCTTATATTTAGGGTGAAATTCCGCTTTAATTGCCGGGTGGACATCCTGCTATTTAACTGCATTTAGTATTTGGACTAAAAAAAATAGTTTTTCCCGAAAATTCCCTCTTAAAATTGGGGTGCGTGTTATACGCCAACGTGTGTTATACGCCGATAAATACGTTATGTTTTGAAAATCAAAACCGGGAGTGGTATTGGAGGTTTTTATATTTAAAGAAAATTGTAGTACACCATTTGTATCACTAGGTGGCATGAGTACATTTCAAATGTGGTCATGACTCATTGTAATGGTTTTGCGTATTAAAAAAATAATTTTGCATGTTGTAAATGTTTAACCCCTTTATAGTGGAGAGTTAAACAAACCTTAACGCCTTAATACAATTTTGCAACTTTAGGCATGTGCTAGTAAAACTGTATCTCATTGCAACTACTAGTGTGTCCAGGTGAATTATACATTTATACATTATATATTTTTTCAGGAAATTGGGCTTTCATATAGTGCTAAATAAATATATCCCAGGGTGGATTTGATTTAAAGGAAGTCAATTTTTAAATTGTGATTTAAATAGGAAGTAAACCCTGATTAATTTAACTTCCTCATTGTTCCCCTACAAAGTAAAGGCATAATGGCTAGTATGCATCACATACTAGCCCATTATGTGTCACTTGCCTGCAAATGAAGCCTGCGATGTCCCTGCTGGTGGCCGCACCCATCTTCTCCCCTTTTCTTTCCGGCTCTGTGACTGGCCAGAGCCACGTGACGTCACTTTCGCGCGTGCGTGCGGGAGCTGTCAGTCACGGCACGGAGGTCCGTTTATTCAGTGCATGCGCCGATGACATAATCGGCGCACTACAAAGTTATTATCTCCTAAACAATGTACATTTAGGAGATATTTCTACTACCTATAGGTAACCCTTATTTTAGTCTTACCTACAGGTAAAACTCAAAGTCAGAGGTTTACAATCACTTTATATCACTAGTCAGGCTGGGTTCACACTACACTACATGACTTTCATCCTACTTTGCTCTGGGACATTGATCCTACATTGGTCCTACATCCATCCTACTTTCATGAACAGGATACTAGTTTGAACCGACTTTGTGATAGACTGACTTGTTCTTTGACCAATCAAAACAATCCCAGGGTGAGATAAATTTCTTTTACTGCTGCTGTAATCACATGTTGGATGTCTGATAAGGACAAGGCTCCTACTTTGGTCCGACTTCAATGATATTCAATGGGCTGAAGTAGGATGAATGTCGGACCAAAGTAGTACAGGGAGTAGTTTCAATGTCGGACCGACTTGTGTCGGATCAGTTAAGACAGCTCTCATAGGGAAACATTGATTTTCACACGTCATGCAACATGAGCTCCTAATGTCGGAGCGTTTGTAGGACAAGTGTGAACCCAGCCTAAAAAGGCTTGATTTAAATTAACTTGATTTAAATCATAATTTTTAAAGAGCAACTGTCATCTGTCTCGCAACTGCTCCTCCTCTGTCCCGCTGTTGACTCATTCACTTTTATGGGACGGCTGGTGATGCGGCAGTGACACAACGAGGGACATGGCGGCAGCAGGTGAGTGAATGCCAGCTAACTGGCGCTGCCGTGATGGATCTAAAATGACAGGTGCTCTTTAAATGTAAGGACTTATTCTTGCTGGTATTTAGAATCTTTAATATTTGCAAACAAAATGGAGGTTTCCAGTTTAGAATAATAAGCTGTTGGGATAGTAAAACGGTGATATTGGAACCGATTCAATTATACAGTTTGTAGTGTACATAGATTTGCAAAACAATGGGATATTCTTGAACTGTTATCTTATGGTTACTGTGAAATTGTGTGAATGCATCAATGTAGTGCATGTTATCTCAGCTTGCAGAGCTTGGATTCATTGAATGAGTTTACCAAAAATGTAAATAATGCATTATATACAGCAAACAAGGCGAGAGGCGCCTCTGGGTGCAGTATTTTAAAAGCAAATTTATTTACAAAGCCAAAGGTAAGAAAACCACTTGCATTTAGGTGGTGATATACAGGCATATCAAAGGTTTCTCCAGAAGGGAGGGGTGGCTGTCATCTGGTGCGCTCATTCATCCACTTTGTGTCCACTGGTGTAGTGCTGTGTGATGAGGAGTCAGTCCTGTTTCCCTTGATGTTGGTGGGTGGGTGCAGTGGATGAGACAATCCTCAGCAAGCTGATCAGCTTGAGAAAGGAATGCGGCAGCTGTGTCACTCTCTGCCTTAGCATTCGGAAACGCGTCGCTTGCCTGGTGACGTCACCATCCATCGCCCGCTGTTCCTGCTGCACGCCGGTGCGTTTGCTGAGGATTGTCTCATCCACTGCACCCACCCACCAACATCAAGGGAAACAGGACTGACTCCTCATCACACAGCGCTATACCAGTGGACACAAAGTGGATGAATGAGCGCACCAGATGACAGCCACCCCTCCCTTCTGGAGAAGCCTTTGATATGCCTGTATATCACCACCTAATTGTGAGTGGTTTTCTTACCTTTTGGCTTTGTAAATAAAACAGTCTTTATCTAGTTCCCCCCCCCCAAAAAGCATTTTATTAAAATAAATTTGATTAAAAAAAAAGAACCCAGATAACCACTTAAGGACCATAAGGATTTTCCCCCTTAATGACAGGTCATTTTTTGAGATGCGGCATTGCTTGCTTTAACTGACAATTGCGCCGCCGTGCGACGTTGTACCCAAACAAAATGTATTACTATTTTCCCCATAAATATAGCATTCTTTTGGTGGTATTTGATTACCTCTGCAAGTTTTTTCATTTTTTTTTTTGTGCTATAAACAAAAAAAAAAAATATATATATATATATATATATATATATATATATATATATATATATATATATATTTTACCTTTTGCTATAATAAATGTAAAATACGAAGTTCTTCATCAGTTTAGGCCGATATGTATTCTTCTACATATTTTTGGTAAAAAAAAATTGCAATAAGTGTATATTGATTGGTTTGCGCAAAAGTTATAGCGTCTACAAAATAGGGGATAGGTGCCCCCTAGTGGTCTTAAAGCGGCCGACATACCATTGCGACGATTCACCCAGGAGAGCCAACCTGCCGCATTATAACTGCGATGGCTGGTCTTTAAGTGGTTAAATACAAATCGGATATATATATATTTTTTTAACCACTTAACCCCCGGACCATATTGCTGGTCAAAGACCAGAGCACTTTTTGTGATTCGGCACTGCGTCGCTTTAACTGACAATTGCGCGGTCGTGCGATGTGGCTCCCAATCAAAATTGGCGTCCTTTTTTACCCACAAATAGAGCTTTCTTTTGGTGGTATTTGATCATCTCTGCGGTTTTTATTTTTTTGCGCTATAAACAAAAATAGAGCGACTATTTTGAAAAAAATGCAATATTATGTGATTATGTAGAAGCAATCAATCAAATGAATATCAGTCCATACACCCAAAAAGGTGTAGGGAATGTATTCTCCTTCTGAAATGCTTGAATGGGGCAGGTAATCCAAGGAATAAAAATAGGTACCCTTACCGGATCAGGTGGACCCTCAACTCACCATACGGTGGGGGGTCTTTAAGGCTTGTAAAGGCTGATTGCCTAATCAGGTTGGTGTCCAGATAGTGATTCCAGGCAGAGATGGTATCCGGAAAACCCAAGGGTGGCCTTTGAAGTTATAATAGCTCCGTGGTGGTGTGCACTCACTCCCAAGCATTAGGAAGGAAAAAAAGAGAAACGGCTCCTCATAGTGTAAAACCACCAATTTAATGGAATAAAAAATGAATGGAATAAAATAAAATAAAAATTCCACTACATCACGCTTGTGACAGGAATCACTTCAAAATTAGGAATACAAAACCACACGTGAATTCAGAAAAAGCTTGTATATAGTAACAGCAACTCTCCCCCTTGATGGGTGAAAAGACTTTAGCAAGTCAGTGACCCGACCGGTTTCGTCTCATGTAGACTTCAACTGGGGTATCTAACTGTAACATGCCTCTTACCTGCATTTATACACCTGTGGTATCCACATCCATGAGACCTTAATCAGTTCCAATGTTTCCAGCTGGCGTGCGTGTCAATCATAACACGTGAATCGCGTTTGCGTTTCAAATCCCGGAAGTACATGGGCGGGAGACAATAGTGTGTAGCCCAATCATTGCCGTACGTGGGCGGGGATCGATAATGTGTGACCCAATCACTACTGTAAGTAGTGTTGTCACTTCTCCTCCTCTCCCGTGATTGGAGAGAGGCTGGAGCGCTTCGTATTCCAGCGGGGTGAACTCCGCCTCTGTGTGCGCAGCAGACGTGACGTCCTGACGTCATTGTCCTGCGCTCCAGTGCGTTCCAATTCCCAGTGCGTTCCGTTGCCATAGCGCGGACATCACGTGGCACTGAGGTACGCTGGCGTCATGCGTTCCACCCGCAAGGGACGTGCGCTCCACGGGATCCAAAGATCATCCTAGGTTCACACGATTTGAAAGGGGGCGAGGAACTGGTCAAAGCTGAGGACAGCTAAACAGAGTTATAGAAAACTCAGTTCATCGCAAACAAACGCCTATGTCAGTCTCATGGAGGGGGGTACCAAGGATTAAAAATAGAATAGAAAAACCATCTTAACCTTTCTATTGTGATGTTATGGAAGAAAAGCATAAACTAAAACGACAAATATTAGGTTATAAGAATTAATGTTAAAGATTAGCGTTGGTACATTGTGCATTTAGATTAGGGTTGTCCAGATACTAGTATCGGCATCGGTATCGGGACCGATACCAAGTATTTGCGGGAGTACTTGTACTCGCCCAAATGCTCCCGATACCTAAATAGAATACTTTTTTTGTATTTATCAACATGTTCTGTGAAAATTCTTTGAGTTTTTTACTACTGGGTGACAAGCAAATAAAACATTTTTATTCATTTTTATTCTTTTATAATGTCTTGAGTTAGAGTTCTTCATATTTCTAAAGAAAATATCCTTAGTCTGTATTGTGGTTTGAAAACTGTCACATGACATTTAAAAAAAGTATCGGTATTCGGTATCGGCGAGTACATGAAAAAAAGTATCGGTACTTGTACTCAGTCCTAAAAAAGTGGTATCGGGACAACCCTAATTTAGATTGTGATCTATCAAACAAGTCACTAAATGGTCAAACAACAACTAATCTTATATGGAATATCAAAAATGTATATTAATGATATTCTACATAACGTTGGTACGTTCTTCCCTGACCTCTGTACGATCAATCAAAATGTGATCGACCAAAAAGGTCACCGATTGGTCTTGTGTATGGGGTGTCAAAAAATTATACATGACCTTCTATATTAAAGTGGTAGGAGTGGTAGGAGAAATGGTGGGTGTGAACATTGATCTGTAGAGGTCCATCATCAAGATTGGTTGATGAAGGCGTTCACATCCCATTCCACGTTTAAACCATATGGCACATAACTCTTAAGTTGGAAAATCCAATATACCTCCAACTTAGATACTCCTCTTATGCTAGGCTCTCCTCTCCAATGGGTATGGTGCGACCAACGTACTGTTTTCCACAAGGGCAGGTGATGAGATACACAATGTGTCGTGGCACATGTGAAGAAGTGCTTCATCGGGAACTCCATCCCTGTATGGGTGGATCTGAAGCTGACTGTCTTCCTCCTCCCATTTACATTGTTGACACACACCTTACACCTCCTACAAGGATGGAAACCCTTTGAGAGAGGAAAAAAGGAGGGTTTAACTGGAGGATCTGAAATATTGGGTGCCACCTGATTTTTTAGGGATGTGGCTCCTCTATAGATTACCGTCGCATTGGTGGGAAGTACTGGTCCCAGAATGCAATCTTCTTTCAAGATCCTCCAGTGCTTATTAATGATATCTTTAAACTGTCTGTGCTGAACAGAGAAGGTGGTGAAAAAAGAATTCTTGAATTTTGGTTCCTGGACAGCTTTTTGTTTTTCTATTGTTAGTGTAGTACGATCAATGCTCCTACAGATTGACATTAAGAGGCGGCTCAGCGGCCTGACAAGTCGTGACCCATTCTATGCAATAGAAACGTTCTCTTAGGAGCAACACAAGTCGCTCCGACTTAGAAAAAGGTTCTTGCACGACTTTGGGGGCGGCTCGGGTCGATTTGCATTAACTTCTATGCAGAAGTCATTTTGCTAATCGCCTCTGAAGTCGTCTTCAGGACGACTTGCACGGTCACCCCTGAAGTCGTGCCGCGGAAGTGTTAACTGGCTCTAAAGTGACCTAACAACACTAAACAATTGTTTATTTGGTTGTGTTTGCTTAGTGTTATTTAAAACACATTTACCTGCTAACATCACCCTGGGTCATGCCCTGATTTTGCTATATTATACATTGTTTCACTCCATGAAAAGGTCCAGTACCTTTTTATTCATTAAAGTGGATGTAAACCCAATTATTTATTTATTTTTATCTCACAATGTAGAGTATAAGATCATCTGTGCCCAGTCTTGCCACACAGAGTTAATCCAGCTCTAAGCAATCCTATTTTATTGTTCAGTGAAAATGAACAGACTTCCAGATAAAAACCTGTCTAAATAAAAAGTCCTTTCCTCTCTCCTTGCTTTGAGTGACAGGTTATTTACATATCTAGCTTGGACATGTTTATCATATGTTATGTTTATCATCATATGAGGTGATCCACAGTATAAAAAGTGAGAAATCCACCCCTTCCCCACACAACACATCCTGATAATATACAATGAACTGTGGATCACCTCATATTATGATCAACATAACATAACATATGATAAACATGGGAGATGTCACCCAGTGACACCGCCCATTATGGCGTTGGTCTCGTCATGCCCTGGGACTGTGAAGTCATAAGGGGCGGGGTTACGTGGTGACCACGCCCCATGCCTATATAAATCAATGCGCGTGCGTGGCATTACAGCAGGAGAGATCGTCAAGTCAACATCGGAAGAAAACGCAGAAGACTGGGCCGCCGCTAGTAAAAGAGCTGGAAGAAGATAGCGGAGGAGCCCGGCAGAAGGAACCAGAGAGCGGAGAAGTAGGAAGAAAACCCCCGGCGCTGCCTAATAAATTAATTTAAAAACCTGTCTAGTGTGTTTGTTATTAAAGGGGGCTCCTGGATTCTGATATGCCCCCCGCAGACCCCGACAACAAACGGCCAGGGTTGTTGGGAAGAGGCCCTTGTCCTCATCAACATGGGGACGAGGTGCTTTGGGATGAGGGGGCCAACTAATAATCGGCCAACTAATAGATTATGAAAATAATCGTTAGTTGCAGCCCTACTCAAAATCCATACCAGACCTAAGGGCCTGGTATGCTCTTGGAGGGGGAACCCATGCTGGTTTTTTATTTAAAATTTGGCGTGGAGTTCCCCCTCAAAATTCGCACCGCAAAAGTGTGATTCTAGCCTCAAAGAATAATCGGCTCTGTGGGAGGGAGGGGTTTGCCTGTGAAAACAATTTTCTCTTCCTTGTAAAGTTGATTCAGTTAAAACAGTGATCCGACTTTGGAGGCAACTATCATTGAAATGAATGGGTACAAGTTGCCTAGAAGTCGGATTGAATTAGTACAGGAACCATTTCTGACATCGGAGCAACTTCAGTAGTGTACATTAACACGTCTCTCATTCACTTACATTGATTTTCTCATGTCGGCGACTTGAAGTCGGATCCCAAGTCACCCCTGTGTGAACCGGCTCTAACTCGGTACAAACATGGAGCTTGGAATAAACAAGGCAAGCCCCTGTGCATTGTATCCATGACACATTGCTCATGGTTGAATAGTGGTTCCAACATGGGTAATGCTCTCAATTTGGGTACTTTCTACTTGTTCATATCATGACCATGATAATCATGGCACAAACTTTGGTTGTTATTCAATAAAGATCTATGAAGTCACTGGATTCTCTGAGCCTATTCAAGTTTTTTTTTTGGAGTATAACTGCAAGTAATCTTTATTTTTCTTTATTGATTTTTTTCTTTCAAATTATTTTATTTTCAGAAATAAAATAAAAATTACAATAAATCACAATACATATCAATATGGACATAACCTATTCATGTCTATGGGCGAACGCCAATGTCGCTTGAAAAAAAGGGTCCGGGACTTTTTTTCAGGCGACAGGCGTTCGGCGTCTCAGAGATGTGAACCATCTCTATAGACATGAATGGGAAATTTCCCCTCCAGCGGCACGAGCGTCGCGCGACAGGCGTTTTGCCGCTCAGGTGTGAATGGGCCCTTAATCTTTTCAGAGGCGTTAAATGTACAGATCATTGACTAAATTGTAAGCCGGTGACTGCCAAATCCTAAATTCCTCAAATGTATCTTAAAACTGTGCTTTCAGACTGTGAATTTCTAACCCGGAGCTGGAACTTCCAAGAAATTATGTAATACTTGGCTCAGCAGAACTATTATCTAACCCCAGGCACTGTATATATCGCAGAGTACAATATTTGCTTGTGTTTTTGCATCAAGAATTATGTTTCAGAATCTAAACTTTATTTCCTGTTTGTCTAAATATTTAGGCAAGTAGAACTCCAACTTTAGCACAAATACACAATTTATGTTCCTCAAGTTCTTTGTGCTGCCTTTCATATTTGTGCATGCTTTCGAACATATGTTTTCTTTTAAACATTCCAGCCTATTTTTGGGACTTATCCAATTTCGGCTGTGTGCCAATTTTCGTCATGTAGCCATTTCCTGTCCCAGCAGCCCCCACATAGTTCTAGATACTACAGCAGTGACGTTTTACACTACTCGCACAAGTAGTAAGTGGAGTCATCAGCAGATTGGTGGTTTAATCAACCTTGTTTGCAACCTTATAACACTAGAGGTGTGCTTCTTCAGTGGCAACGATCGATTCGATTCCGTGATGCATCACGATTACTGCCCTTGGTTTTTATAAACAAATTCAAGTAGTGAGGAGACCTGAAGGATGGAAGAGTCTGGGGATAGGGAAGGAGGAATCCATGAATAGGCAAGGAATAATGGAGGAGTCTGGGGTATAGAGAAGGAGGAATCCATGAATAGGAAAGGAAGGGTGGAGAAGTCTGGGGATAGGGAAGGAGGAACCCATGAAATGGAAAGAAAGGATGGAAGAATCTGAGGATAGGAATGGAAGGCTGGAAGAGTCCAGGAACTCTATTCAATAGAGGAGTTGGGGGGTGATGGGAACTGAAGGATGGAGGGGTCCAGCGATGAGAATGGATGCAGCCTCAGATTGTTCAGGGTTGCATGGGGTGGGGGTTGGAGACTGTTAATTGAGGTGGGTTGGGTGAGGGTGGTGGCTATGCGGTGACCATTGGCTTGAATAGGGAGGTGCCCCTCTACCTTTTTCCTCAGTAGACACCACATATACAGTATCTCACAAAAATGAGTTCTCCCCTCACATTTTTGTAAATATTTTATTATATCTTTTCATGTGACAACACTGAAGAAATTACACTGTAAAGTAGTGAGTGTACAGCTTGTATAACGGTGTAAATTTGCTATCCCCTCAAAATAACTCAACACAGCCATTAATGTCTAAACTGCTGGCAACAAAAGTGAGTACACCCCTAAGTGAATATGTCCAAATTGGGCCCAATTAGCCATTTTCCCTCTCTGGTGTCATATGACTCATTAGTGTTACAAGGTCTCAGGTGTGAATGGGGAGCAGGTGTGTTAAATTTGGTGTTCTTACTCTCTCATACTGGAAGTTCAACATGTCACCTCATGGCCAAGAACTTTCTGAACACTGAAAAAAAGAATTGTTGCTCTACATAAAGAAGGCCTAGGCCAGTGATGGCGAACTTGGCATCCCAGATGTTTTGGAACTACATTTCCCACGATGCTCAGCCATGCTGCAGAAGGCATGAGGAAAAAGAAGTTCTGAAACATCTGGGGTGCCAAGGTTCAGCATCACTGGCCTAGGCTGTAAGAAGATTTCTAAGACCCTGAAACTGAGCTGTAGCACAGTGGCCAAGACCATACAGCAGTTTAATGGAACAGGTTCCACTCAGAACAGGCCTCGCCATGGTCAACCAAAGAAGTTAAGAGCACATGCTCAGCGTCATATCCAGAGGTTGTCTTTGAGAAATAGACGTATGAGTGCAGCCAGCATTGCTGCAGAGGTTGAAAGGATGGGGGGGGGTCAGCCTGTCGGTTCTTAGACCATCCACAACACACTGCATCAAATTGGCCTGCATGGCTGTTGTCCCAAAAGGAATCCTCTTCCAAAGATGACACACAAACAGTTTGCTATATACAAGCAGACTGAGACCAACATAAACTTTTTTGGTTCAGATGTTGTCAAGCGTGTGTGGTGGCAACCAGGTAAGGAGTACAAAAGTATCTTGCCTACAGTCAAGCATGGTGATGGGAGTGCCATGGTCTGGGCCCGCATGAGTGCTGCTGGCACTGGGGAGCTACAGTTAATTGAGGAAACCATGAATGCCAACATGTCATGTGCCATGCTAAAGTAGCTGAAGGCAAAGGTGATGGACTGGCCAACCATGTACCGTCCAGCCGAGACACTCCTAAAACATCGCTGGATGTAGATGGGACTGATGCTGCACACAGTAGGCTTTTTTTCTTAATGCATTAAGATAAAAAACACACCTGTCTTTACAATCACTTTAACTTTGGCCCCTCTTCATGGCACCTGCATAGACACAAGTGAGCTATGCCTTGTGCTCTTTGCCAATGGTATGTTAATATTTTAGATGTGTTCCGTACCTTCTCTGGTTTCCCTGTAAATTATGACAAAAGCGGTCTTGCCCCTCACTCACTCTGTCTCTTCAACTTTGAGGTGGGACTTTCCCTCTGGCCCAACACTACCTAGGTATAAATAGGAAAGGACCCCTTCCCTCTATACCAGTAATGGCGAACCTTTTTGAGCCCGAGTGCCCAAACCGCGACACAAAACCAACTTATTTCTTTCAAAGTGCCAAAACATAATTAAACCTACTCTGTACAGAGGATGGGACTAATTATCCGTCTGAATGAGCCCCAAGGGACCAAAAATCTACGATAATGCCAGATTCGCTCAGAATGCAGGGTTCAGGAATGCATTGTGCTCAGAATGCACTGTGCAACATACACTGACCTACCTGATACATGCACTGACCTACCTATTACACTCACCTACCTGACCATTAAACTCACCTACCTCCTCGATATCCCCGCCACTGGGAGGTCAGCTACAAGCCATTTCACCGCTACTCATGGCCATGGATGATCTGCTCGGAGCACCGCTCCTCCTCCTCCGCTTTTTCACAGGCTGCACTAGGACAGACTGAACCAAAGTCGTCCTGGAGCAGGGGAGCTGGAATATCATGCCTGCAGAAAGGAATGCCCGAATGCCTTACCAGAGGTGTAGGGATTCGGGGAGGCAATAAGCTGCTAAACAGAGTAAGGACGGTGGAAGAAGAATTTTACACCCCCCCCCCCCCTAAAACAGCACACATGATGACTGGCTGCCCACCCTCCTGCCGACGTCATTGGCACCTATGCAAAGAAGGGAGCCGGTGTCCTGTCCAGTCAGTGCAATTGACTGCCTGGCTGGGGGAATCCCATGGCGTGCCAACAGAGAGGGCTTGGAGTGCCAGCTGTGGCACCCGTGCCATAGGTTCACCATCACTGCTCTATACCATCTCGGCTTTCCCCATTTTTTCAACAAATCATAATGGAGTTTAGCCACTTGCTGACTAGCTCACGCCAATATATGTTGACAGAATGGCTTTGCTGTGCAAAACCCGTATGGATACCTTTTTACCTTAAGAACTGCCAGGAGGCATGCGTGCACGCTGCTTAGTGGGTTACCTGTTGCGCATGGCCTGTGGATGCGATTGCTGCTGGCTCCCCGCAATCGTGGACATGATAGCCAGCATAAGGATTTGTGTGTCTAAGTGCACAAATCCCTGTTCCGTCAGGGGAGAGGAGACCTATTGTTTGTTCCTACTAAGAACAGCGATTATGTCTCCTCCAGTCAGTCCCATCACCATACAGTTAGAAACACTAACTAGGAAACACAGTTAACCTCTTGATCGCCCCTAGTGTTAACCCCTTTCCTGCCAGTGACATTTACACAGCAAAAAGTGCATTTTTATAACACTGATCGCTGTAGAAATGTCACTGGTCCTAAAAGTGTCTGATCTGTCTGCCGCAATGTCGCAGTACTGCTAAAAATCACAGATCACCAAATGCCCTAAATCTTTCCCATAGGTTGTAGATGCTATAACATTTGCGCAAACCTCCTTTCCTTAGCCAGGGCATTGAATAGGTCGTGGATGGGTATTCCAGCATGACAATGACCCAAAACACACAGCGAAGGCAACAACGGAGTGGCTCAAAAAGAAGCACATTAAGGTCCTGGAGTTGTCTAGCCAGTCTCTAGACCTTTATTCTCATAGAACAGGCATCTCCAAACTACGGCCCTCCAGTTGTTGCTGAACTACACGTCCCATGAGGCTTTTTAAAACTCTGACATTCACAGACATGACTAGGCATGATGGGAATTGTAGTTCCTAAACAACTGGAGGTCCATAACTTGGAGACCGCTGCCATAGTAAATATGTGGAGGGAGCTGAAGGGTTAAGTTACCAAATGTCGGCCTCGAAACCTTAATGACCTGGAGAGGATCTGCAAAGAGGCGTGGGACAAAATTCCTCCTAAGATGTGTGCAAACCTGGTGGTCAACTACAAGAAACGGCTGACCTCTGTGATTGCCAACAAGGCTTTTGCAATCCAAGTACTAAGTCATATTTTGCAAAGATCTCTTTTTTTCACTCATTAAAATGCAAATCCATTTATAACTTTTTTTTGAAATGTGTTTTTTTGGAATTTGTTGTTCTGTCTCACCATTAAAATTATAGACTGATCATGTCTTTGTCAGTGGGCAAACGTACAAAATTGTCAGGGGATCAAATACCTTTTACCTCTCACTGTATACAGTTATATCTTAGCGGGAGATCAGAAAGAAGTTAAATCTGTCCCCCCCCCCCCCCCCACGCTTCCTGCTAGCTTAGGCTTGATGGCAATCCCATGTTCCCACAAACAGAATATAAAGCATATGGGATTTGGCACTCAAAAGGCCTCACAAAAGCAACTTCCTTGTTCTAAGTGTCCACTATGAGACCTTCATCGAACTATGAGACCTTCACCTTCAGAGACTTTCATCGAACTGGCTGATGAGTTTAAACTCCCTTCCACTCACCTTTTCTGCTACCACCAGGCACTTTCTTGCATAACATTTTCCTGCTCTGATGCCTCAACATGATTCCGCCCATCCATGCTGCTCGGACTGATCAGCAACGGCACGTATTCCTTCCTTCTCCGATTTTATATATAAATCATTACTTCAGTTTATCCACGCTACTTCTATTGACACAATCTTTATGTGATGGCCTAAAGACTTTCCTGAGGAGGGTCTGGGAGACATGATTCTGGAGGGTTATACCAAATTTCGCAAGTGCATCACCAACCAACTGTGGAGAGAGGGGTTTTATTCTGTCTTTTCTCCAACGACCCCTCTTATGCCACGTACACACGAGCGGTTTTCCCTTTGGAAAACAACCCGATGGTTTTCCTGACTGAATTACTCTCAAGCCTGCCTTGCATACACATGGTTACACAAAATTCTGGTGAACTTTTGACTGCCAAGAACGCCAAATAAAGACTATGACCAGCTGACAAAATGAAGTTCTATACTTCCGACCATGTGTTTTTTTTTTTCATTTGGAAAAGCATACAGACTAACGGTTTTCCCGATAGGATTTTTTCCCGATGGAGGGGGGAAGAGATCCTACTCCCTTTTTTTTTTTTCCGGCAGTTTTCTTGTGGAGAAAAAGTTAGATGGAGCATACACACGGTTGGGATTCCCAACTATCATCGCAGTTTTTCTGACGGGAAAACCGATTGTGTGTATGGGGCATTACTCTGCAGTCTGTCCACACTGTGGTTTCCCTAAGCCCTCACCATTCCATTGTTTTTGGCAATGGGCTCCAATCTTGGCCTTTTGTGATCAAGTTGTAATTTTTGTATTTAGTATTACTAGATGCCTCATCCCCAAGGCGCCTCTCCTATTATTATTTAGCCACAACACGCCTGGTCAACTACAATCGTATGAACCCGAAACATATTTCCAAATGAACTTCTCTATGTATTTTAGCTGCCCACAAGAAGAATTTGCTAAAGGTGTGGACAACCTCTTCACCCGCCAACAATAAAAAAAAAGATCTCGCAAAACTTCTCTACCATGGAAAACAGGACTCCAGAACTACAAAACTATGTCCCTATCGATCAATTCTCTAGAGATGGCACTCCTATATGGAGCACAACTTTTCTCCTATGGAAGCAGAGTCCTTGGCCCAATCTTTCTAATACATGGAGTGGTATTCCAAGACCACATTCACAAACACCCTGGGCAAATTTGAAAATCGAGGCCCCATGAAGCTCATTATCTAACTCGTTTGCACTGCAGCCTGGCTATTTCTCCCCTCTGGCAGAACCTCTGATCCCATGGAAGGCTAACTACCCCATGTTTTCCTCTTCCTCCCAACTCACCCTATTTTAATTTTATTTAGTTTAACCCCTTCATGCCTAAGCCTTTTTCTAAACACTTGTTGCTTACAAGTTAAAATCAGTATTTTTTGCTAGAAAATTACTTTGAACTCCCAAATTTACAAAATAAATAACCCCCAATATTACTATATATATAATATAATTACGCACAGACCGTATCTCACAAAAGTGAGTACACCCCTCACATTTTTGTAAATATTTTATTATAACTTTTCATGTGACAACACTGAAGAAATTACATTTTGCTGCAATGTAAATTAGTGAGTGTACAGCTTGTATAATGGTGTAAATTTGCTGTCCCTTCAAAATAACTCAACACACAGCCATTAATGTGTCAAAACTGTATAGATAGTGTAGGCATGGGACTTTTAGAGCTCATTCACACAGGGCGGCACGACTTTGGGGGCGACTCGGCAATGCGACCTGAAGATGACTTCAGAGATGACTTGCAAAATGACTTCTGTATAGAAGTTAATGCAAGTCGCCCCCAAAGTCGTACAAGAACCTTGTGTCCCTCCTATTAGAACGGTTCTATTGAATAGAATGGGACGCGACTTGTCAGGCGGCTGTCGCCCCTGACGAGTCGCCAATGGTGTGCACAGCCTATTGCATTAGGGTGTGCACTCCAAAAATCAAACACGTATGATATACAGTGGAACCTCGGATTACGAGAATAATCCGTTCCAGGAGTATGCTCGTAATCCAAAGTACTTGCATATCAAAGCGAGTTTCCCCATTGAAGTCAATGGAAACTAAAATAATTTGTTCCACATTGACTTCAATGGGATGCAATACCAAATGAGGTGGGGGGCGCCAGAGAGCGCCAAAAAAACAGCAGAAAAGGCCCGAGGACACTTCGGCTTGTTTCCTGCGCCCCCGTACCTCAGGCCAAATGAGGTACTGCAGGCCTATTTTAGTCTCTGCTCGGCTCCTGTGCCCCGTACCTTAGGCCAAATTAGGTACTGCCAGCCTATTTAGCTTGAATTCTGCTCGTCTTGCGAGTCAACACTCAAACCGAGTTAGAATTAAAAAAAAATAAAAGTTTCTCACAAATCAAAACGCTCTCAAACCAAGTTACTCTTAAACAGAGGTTCCACTGTATATATTTTTTTTATAGTTGAACTGGATGGACTTGTGTCTTTTTTCAACATGATTATGTAACTATATATATATATATATATATATATATATATATATATATATATATATATTTGTTTTTATTTATATATATATATATATATATATATATATATATATATATATATATATATATATATATAGACGGCGTCAGTAGGGCAGTGGACAGTGTCAGTAGTTTTAATTTTTTAAGTGTAAAGTTTTTTTTTTTTTACAGTTTTTTTTTTTAGAAGCCTCGTTAGGGGGCATGGAAAAATATCAAAGGTGGGAATCTGCACCACACAGGTTGTTTAGGGTCTGCCCAGGCACACCCTGTGTGCACGCCTATGCGAGTCGCCCCTGTGTGAATGGGCTCTTAAGACACAGTATTTTATTAAAAAAATAACATTTATTCAAAATTGGATAAAATTTGACAATATTCAGTGCCTCTGACAGCAGACTACAATAAAATACAATTGTATAAAAACCAGTCAATCGATATTTGCAATGATTGCATTGCGTATAACAGTCTTTACAGCTTAATGCGGATCTTGGACAAAGTCCTCTACATCAGGAAATATCAATATAGACTTTCTATAAATACCATCTATATAGAATTACAGACTTTTAATGACTATATCATATTGCAGCAATACAAGTTCACTTAAAGCGGAGTTTCACCCTAAATATAAGCCCTCTCATGTGATCCAGCATACTGGCGTCAGCGCCAGTATGCTGTTTTTTTTAATCCATGTACTTACTGTATTATGCTGAATTTTATTTTTTTTACCCCGCGGTGGACGGCGCCAGTATAGCGCGTCACATCTTACGAAAGTACCCGAAAAGGACTCGGGTAATCTCGGCGAAAATGCGGCGCCTGCGCACAGACCTAGGAGCTGACTGCGCAGGCGCCGTATTTCTCCGAGTCCTATTTCGGCGTTTTTCGGAGGGCGTGACGCGCCATAGCCGTAGGACTCGGAGAAATACGGCGCCTGCGCAGTCAGCTCCTAGGTCTGTGCGCAGGCGCCGCATTTTCGCCGAGATTACCCGAGTCCTTTTCGGGTACTTTCGTAAGATGTGACGCGCTATACTGGCGCCGTCCACCGCGGGGTAAAAAAAATAAATTCAGCATAATACAGTAAGTACATGGATTAAAAAAAAAAAAAAACAGCATACTGGCGCTGACGCCAGTATGCTGGATCACATGAGAGGGCTTATATTTAGGGTGAAACTCTGCTTTAACATATACAAAAGATATTCCCCCCAGTGATGGAGATGCAAGGGCTCCGATGACACCCGATCCTACCCCCCCCCACACAAACACACACACATAACTCCCATAGGGGTCCCCACAGTTCCCCTCCTTTTGTACAGCTTGTATAACAGTTGCCCCCTCAAAAATAACTCGACACACAGCCATTAAAGGGGTTGTAAAGGTTTGTTTTTTATTTTCTAAATAGGTTCCTGAAAAGCTAGTGTATTGTTGGTTCACTTACCTTTTCCTTCGATTTCCCTTCTAAATGTTTTACTTTTGTTTTCTTTATCTGAATTTCTCGCTTCCTGTTCCTCCTCAGTAAGCTGTTCTGGCTGACTAACCCTCATGGATGATGAGAGCAAGCTTACTGAGGAGAAACAGGAAGTGAGAAATTCAGACAAAGAAAAAAAAATTAGAAGGGAAATGGAAGGAAAAGGTAAGTGAACCAACAATGCACTAGCTTAAAGGAACCTATTTCGAAAATAAAAAACAAACTTTTATAACCCCTTTAATGGCTAAACCGCTGGCAACAAAAGTGAGTATATCCCCTAATGCCCTGTACACACGAGTAAACTCCCGGTGGTTTTTCAGACGGAATTCCACTCACGCTGTCTTGCATACATTGTCGCACTAAAATCCGACCGTCAAAAATGTGGTGATGTATAACACGTGCAACGGCAGTATAAAGCGGAAATCCCATTCCAACCGCGCCACCCTTTGGGCTGCTTTTGCTGATCTCATATTATCGTGTGTTAGTAAAAGTTTGGTGTGAGACGATTTGCGCTTTTTAGTCTTCATGCTTTTCAGATCGTTTTACGCTGTTCAGTTGGTGCTTGTGGGTTCGTATCTGTCTTTCAGGGTGTGTAGTCAGGTCATATCTGTTTTTCAGTGCGTTCTTGTCTGCTCGTTTCTGATTGTCAGGTCGTTCTTCATAGTCCTTTCTGTTCTTCAGTGCGTTCTGTTTAGTTCGTTCTGACCAGCTGACCGTTTTCTAGCCATGTTGTGGGTAGGTACTCATCGTAGAGTTTGTGCTGCATATGGGCTTGGTGTTGGGATTCATGCTTTGACCCAAGCTCAGTTCATGAACAGGGCGAGGAGGAGTTCATGGACAAAGAATTGGTTGCTCCAGCATGACCAATTCTGTTGCATGTTTTTGCTGCAGGAGATCCAATAGAATAATCCTGATGATTTTAGGAATTATCGTAGGATGACGGACCCCGTTTTTCATCCGTGTATTGGCTTTGCTGTCCCCCTATATTACCAAGCAGGACACCTGCATGCGGCAAGCCATCACTGCCGAGCAAAGGCTAGTTGCCACGTTGAGATAACTGGCGACATGGAGAAGTCTGCAGGACCTCAAGTTCACGACACGCATCTCCCCCCAGGCTCTGGCGATCATTATTCCAGAGACCTGTTCTGCCATAATTCAAGTTCTGCAGAAGGACTATATTAAGGTAAGTTTTCTCTTTTAACATCACATTGTATGTATTTAATGTTTGCTAATGTATTGTATTTCTTTCATCCTTCCCTAATTACCATGATTGTAATATGATGTGAATGTCCCCTTTTGTCCCCATGAATGCTGTAAACTTTTAATGCTCCCTTTTTGGCCTACATGCATATTTCCCGTTATGCTATCCTTGGCCCATACACGCCTAGCTTGGTCACATAACAATGTATTTTGTCAGCTCCATTGTAGTGCTTTACCCTAAACACCCCCTAAAATGTCTTCAAATGTTTTTGTTCTCATTAAATTCAGGCAGAGTCTTTTTTTTGGAGGGCCCAAACTCAGCTAGAACTCCCAGCCCCCCCCCAAAAAAATGTTTACACTGGCCCATCAGAGAGGGTAAGGAATCTGATAAGTGGGCCTTATATTTTTGTCTTAAAATACTCCTTTAAATAAATGTTATACTGATGTTGGCCAATAATGTTTTTGTATAATCTGCTTGCAATGTTATGTGCTAAGGTACTCATTTTATTTTTTCTTGTTTTACTCCACAGTTTACTTCAACGCCACAGGAATGGCAGACTGTGGCATCCCATTTTGCCACGCGGTGGGACTTTCCCAACTGCAGAGGGGCTATAAATGGGAAGCATGTCCGCATCGTGCCACCACCCCATTCGGGGTCTTACTATTTAAACTATAGGGGGTTTAATAGTGTAGTGTTGATGGTGGTAGTTTTGGCACAATATGAGTTCCTCTATGTGGACGTGGGGAAGAATAGCCGGATGTCAGATGGTGGAGTCTTCGTCCAGACGGAGTTTCCCCCAATATCTCCAGACTGGTGGCCTAGCATTGCCACCCAATGAAGACAATGTTGAAGGCCTTCCGTTCGTCTTTTATTGCCAATGAAGCTTTCGTTCTGGGAAATCACCTAATGAGGCCATATCCCCAGAGGACCCTCACCCAGAAGAGGAGGGTTTTTAACTATTGTCTAGTCAGAGCCCAAAGAGTTGTTGAAAAGGCCTTTGGGATAATGGCCAGCCGGTTCCGCCTGTTTCTGACAGCAATCCACATGGCGGAATACAAACTGAACCACATTGTATACTCCTGCTGCATTTTGCACAATTATTTAAGGCGAAATGCCCCAAATTATTTAGCTTCAGTTGGGCCTGAGGCCGGACTTCCTGCTGAACCCCTGATGGGCCTGGATAATGGCCGTCCTGGTTTGCCCCACTAAAGCGCCCAGAAGTTCGGCAGAAATATGTGGATTATTTTACGGGGAGGGCGGCCATTTCTATGCCAGACAATGTTTAAATATTTTTTTTTAATAAAAATAAACAATTATTTGCTAAAATCTTGATTTTGATTTATTGCTTGTAATTCTTTTAACCATCTTCTAGGTTCTCCTAGTGCACTTGTAGTGTCAAGTGTATTTTCCTTTAGTAAATAACCACCATTGTCACTGTAAACACCAAAACGTACTGCAAAAAATGGTATTGAGCATTGAAAGAAGACACACATTTAGTCCAAAAGCTTTTACTCCTTGCACATTTAAATAATAATGGTAAAAAAATATAATTTTTTATTTTTTAGAAATACATTTTTACAAAATCGCATAAACAGGCATGTTTTAAACCATAAAACATAGTCCACTCTGAACCTTAGAAAGTTCAACATGTAAAAACTGAAGGCAAGATCAGATATTCTATTATGTTAAAAATGTTTTGATCTTGCCCAGGGGCGGACTGACCATTGAGGAACTCGGGCACTGCCCGAGGGCCCCATGCCACTAGGGGGCCCCATCAGGGTTGCCAGGCTCATTAAAACCAGGGACAGTTTGTAAAAATCTGTGTTTCTTTTACATCTGTCCCTGATATGTCCAAAACCTACATGCTTTTGATGTGAAAATCCTGAGATTTTAACTGCCCCACCTCTGTACTGCCACCTGGATTGGTGCCCATCTGTAAGCCTGGGGGCCCCATAATCTTCTATTGCCCGGGGGCCCCATGAGTTGTCAGTCCGCCCCTGATCTTGCCTTCATAAGATGGGGTGATGTCACCCCTGTAAAATCCAAATTTTGAAGATGCACAAAAAATGTTGTGGCAACATGTGGATTTCTCTCCCAATCCCATGCCTAATGTCAACATATGCTATCTGCCATCATAGGGGATCAATTCATGTGTTTTGGGGGTGCAACCCCTTCCTCTCGATTCATAAGATTGATATTATTCCTCATGATGTCTAGTTCTCGACTACACACCGTGATTTCCTGAATTAATATTTGTGCACTAGCACTTGTGAAATGAGGAGTTTCTTCTTCACCAACGTGTTCATCACCTAAAAAATAAAAAAGGTAATATATATATATATATATATATATATATGCAGGCCTACATCTCTTACCTGAAGCTGTGGTGACAGACACTGGCCTGTTGTGGTGACCATTTCTACCACCTCTCCTTCCTCCACATCCTGCGGTTGGGGGTCTCTCGGAGGTGTGATGTTCATGGGCTCCTGTGTTTCAACTCTTTTCTCCCCTATAAGAATGAAACAAAAGGTATACTTTAGTACACAGAATTTTGAGGCCAGAAGTAGGAATATGAAACATTGTTTGGAAGTGTGATACAATTGTCTGTATTGGCAGAGTTCCAAGGTGAAAACATGTTTTTTAGCCTTACCAAAGCTGTTACAAACACATCTAAACAACAATGTACTAAACTTCTTTTCATACAAATCGGCAGGACCAAATGTATTTAACCCTGTATCTGCCCAAAACATTGTATTATTGGTGAGCGTACGAACGATGTTTACTACGACCGATTACTGTTCCCACGAACCTGAAAAATTTAAAGGAGATCTTGATTAAAACCCAAAAAAATTAAAATGATGGATTTCACAAAAAGAAAATGTTTTTAATAAATAAAAGGAAAAACCAAAAAATTAAAGACTAAAAAAATAATTCTAGCTTTAAAAAAATGTTTTTATTCATGAGATCGCGAGAAAATGTAAAGAAATACGTTTTGTCTGAACTCTGTGAATATCAGCAGCAAAACAACTTTATTATTCTAGCATTATAAAGAACAAAGGAATGCGTTGCATTAAAATATCCCAGAATTTGCAGCATGACGCCTGTGCTATCTCCATTACGAACTGAGCGCTTCCGTCTCATACTTGATTTTGAGCATGCATCCAAACAAACGAAAATTCAGATAGAAATGTATTTCATCGGAAAAGTTAAGAACTTCTCTATCTAATTCCAACTGAATTTCTGACGGAAAAAGTCAGATGGGGCATACACAAACCTTATTTGTTCTTATCAGGTAAAAGAAAGTTGTACCTTGCAAACATGTCTTTGCCAATCCTGGATGTGTATGTAGTAAAGGTGTTTGGTCCATCTACTCCGAAAAAATAACCTTCCAATTTGGTGGAAGAGGCTGGCTTGGAGCACCAATGCTTGGGAGCCAGAAGCACATTAATAATAATCATACATAGACTATAAAACCATAATGCACACTATATACTGAACTGCTTTCCTATTTTAGCACAGTAATGACATCACCAAATCTGACTCCAAATATTCTAAGGCTAGCAATCAGAGAAAACGGTACCTTAGATTTACACTGCAGATATACATCTTTAAAGCTGTATGCAAAGGAATGCTGAGACACATTTGCAGCCCTCAAGCTCATCCTAAAATGCCTCTGCTGGCTTTACTGTAGAAGCGATCTGACCAGCTTGATCATTTCTACAGACCAGTGATTTGTGATTCCCCCCGTGATTCCTGGGCCCTTCTGACTTTCCATGGACTGCCAAAAGTCCTGTCAGGATGGTGAGTTGGAAATGATCAGGGAACATCTCTACTCTGACCAATCTAGAGCCATTGAGGGGCAAGTTTAATGGATCTTCTCTTGCAGGCAATTTCTTTTTTCTTTTTTTTAGGGACTTTTTATGTGCAGTGTGGCAGATTAACAAAAACCATCTTGGTCTCTTAACCACTTCAGCCTGGAAGAATTTACCCCCTTGATCAGAGCACTTTTTGCGATTCGGCACTGCGTCGCTTTAACTGACAATTGCGTGGTCGTGCGACGTTGCATCCAAACAAAATTGATGTCCTTTTTTTCCCACAAATGGAGCTTTCGTTTGGTGGTATTTGATCACCTCTGCGGCTTTTATTTTTTTGTGCTATAAACAAAGAGCGACAATTTGGAAAAAAACACCAATATTATTTACTTTTTGATTTAATAAATATCATTTTTTTTTTTTTTTAAAGTGTTGTTCCTCAGTTTAGGCTGATACGTATTCTTCTACATATTTTTGGTATAAAAAATCGCAGTAAGCATATATTAATTGGTTTGCTCAAAAGTTATAGCGTCTACAAAATAGGGGATAGTTTTATTTTTTAATTATTATTTTTTAATAGTAATGGCGGCAATCTGCGATTTTTATTGTGACTGTGACATTGCGGCGGACATATCGGACACTTTCGATAAATCTTTGGGACCATTCACATTTATACAGCGATTAGTGCTATAAAACTGCACTTACTGTGTAAATGTGACTGGCAGGGAAGGGGTTGACACTAGGGGGCACTGAAGGGGTTAAATATGTTATCTAGTGAGTGATTCTAAATGTAGGGGAGGGGGACAGGGGGGCTCACAAGAGGAGGAGATCGATCTGTGTTCCTCTGTACTAGGAACACATATCGGTCTCCTCACCTCTGACAGGACCTGGATCACACACACAGATCCACGGTCCTGCCGTGATCGTGCGTGCCCGGTGGACATCGCAGCCGCCGGGCACGCGCATCGGGTCCCAAGCGATGCCTAGATGGCCGGGAAGCCCAGCACGTCATATGATGTCCAGAATAAGAGATCCCATCTCTGGATGTCATATGACTATGGGCGGGTAGGGAAATAGTTAAGAATGTCCCTTGCATATGGGGCTTCTGGTTGTTGTGTGTTTAACTCCTTTGTGCATAAGGGTAAAACTAATCTTAATATCTAAGCACAATTTTGCAACTTTGACATGTGTTGGAAAACTGTACATATCATCATGACTACTTTGTGCATCCAGGTGGATATATATACCTTGCTTCTTTTTTTTTTTTAAGGACAAATTGGACTTCTATTCGGTAGTAAATAGTTATGAATATCTCCTGTTTATTTTAGTTTTTTTTTGTTTTGTTTTTTATTTAAAGAAAATCTGGCCCAAATTAGTAAAAAAATATTAAAAAAAAATGTAGCTGTATATTTCTTGTTATTACTATAATCTACCACCAAAGAACAACACAACCTATTTTTTTACTGCTCCTGACGATCACCATGATACTACATATGTGTATGTTGTTTATACCCGTAGGTCAGGCTAGAAGCTATAGTGCGCATTTTTTCTTTATTATTATAATTTTATTACACTTTTTTTCCCACCCTCTCTGCAATGTATCTTTCCTCTCCATTTATAGAGAGATAAACTCAGGCAGGCTTCACAGTGACTGATCACTGTGGTAGCCAATCAGAGGTTACCACAGTGATCAGGTGATCTGGAACTGAGGAGTCCCGGGTCCCAATTGTTCGTACGGGGCACAGGGGGCTCTCGGTGAGAAAAACCATGGGACTGAATTTAAACACACAGCAGATTCACCTGTTGTGTGTTTAAAGTCAATCCTGTGGTCTTTTGTGCAGACTTTTTGATATTAGGCCACTTGCAATAGGGGCATCCTTGCCCTTTTGTGCAAGTGGCCTAATAGCAAAAAGTCTTTAGGAAATTGTCAGTTGTGGTGTACCATGCTTTTTAGTTTACTGATATGTGTGAGTAAATTTTAATTGTGGTTCCAGGGAGAGACAACTCCGCCTTTTCAGTTGTATAAGTCTAAATGTTTAGCTTGCATGGTGTAGTGGCGCTCTCTGCTTTGTTCTTATCTAAGCTTTGTTGTCCTTTAGGATGGTGTGAATGTTGGGTAGAGCTCAGGATTTTGAAAAATGTCTTGTTTCTTTTTATTTTCGCCAGATCGCTGTCCGCTTAACCGCGTGACCGGGACGATAGCGTCTCTAACTTTCAGGTGCAGCGTTGTGTAGGCAAACCATTGAATGCTGTTAGGACGCATGTTGGTTCGGGCCACTCACCCGCACTTGTGTGCCTGACGCATTATGAAGAGCTGTTGTGTTCATGCTGCCGATGATTATAGATTTCAGTTGGCTTCCTAAACACAGCACCTGGAATTTTGAGACCGCTTCTTTGGGCTATGCGGGCATTTTTGCCCCTATGAATGAGGCCTTATGGAAATGTATGTAGAACGTTTGTTGCGTTTTTTTTTTTTTGTTCTGTGTAAATTGTCCAGATAACAACCCTGAAAATTGATTACTTTTAAAGCCAAATCTTTCTTTTCTCACAGGAGGACCATTTTCTAGGATTTAGCCCAGATGAAGATGTTAAAACACGCAGCCCTACAAAATTCCCCACAGGTAACTAAATTCATTAGATTTATTGTATAAAGCCCATTCACGTATGTGCTCACTGTCCGCTTCATTAAAGTGTTTGTTAACCTAAAATTTTTTAATAAAGATCCTGTTCCTTTAAAGCAGGGCATGACAAGTTTGCTTGGAATCTAGGAGCCACCTAAAAAAGTTAGGAGCCAGGTTTTTTTTTTTTTTTTTATGACCGACACAGCTTTATTTTCAATATATATATATATATATATATATATATATATATATAATAATAAACAATTTTTTTCTTAAATAAGAAAAACATAAACAGTTTTTACTTAAAAAAAAAAAAAAAAAAAGATAAAAGCTATTACAAAAAAAAGGCTATATGAAGCTATTTGAACCAGCCACCCCACACTCACCATTAGGCAAAAGGCACCAGATAACGCCCAAAATCACTTCTTGCTCCACTTTGGCAGGGACGGACAGGGAAAGCTCCATTAGCATTGCTGGGTGTCTTGTCTTGTCAATGGCCACCACAAGAGGGCACCAGATTCCAGAAGGAAGCGTAGGACGGCAGAAGGCCGCAAAGCTGCAGCCTCAATTACCGGCCGGCGCGGGCCAATTGCAATTGCCCCAGGGGGTGCGCACAGTGACGGGATACCCCAGCTGTGCCACAACAGGTCGCTAATTCTAGTCGCAAATGCGACCTGGCACCCGGGGTTTGCCGAGCCCTGCTTTAAAGCATGTTATACAGCACAGTGCTTGTGCTGTTTAATTTGGCCCCTTGTATCGCCTGAAATACCTGGCTGATCCTGCCAGTTTCTACCCTCCCCTCTGTAAACTTACCATGGTTTATCGTGGCTGCTGAGCACTGACACTGTGGTCAGTTTACGTGCCTCCGTCACCCGCCCCATGTGAAAGGGGCATAAAATTTGCCATTGTTGATGTTGACATCATTCAGGAGAAGCCTTGTATTTGTATCCAATGAATACAAGGCTTCCTGATTGGCTAAAGTGAAGAGCTACTGGGTAGCTGTCATGGTGTATGTCTCGAACGTGCAGTATCTGCGTTTTGGGCTTTGTACGTGTGTGCAAGTGTTTGCAGCACCAGGACATTCTGTGTTGTATCTACTAGGGTTGTCCCGATACCGATACCAGTATCGATACCGAGTCCCCGATGCCTGAATAGAATACTTGCCCCCCCCCGCCGCCGCATACCGCAAAACCGCCGCCGGGTTAATCCCTGTGCGGGGAACAAAACGGGCAGCTTTCGTTTGAATAGTTGTAATCCCGCCGCGCCATGTAAAGACACTCCCCCTTGCTCAGGATTGGACGGATCTGTCCAATCCCGAGCAAGGGGGGTGTCTTTGCACGGCGGGGATTACAACTATTCAAACGAAAGCTGCCTGTAATGTTCCCTCCACAGGGATTAACACGTCAGCAGCGGCGGCATCATCATCTTCTAGGTGTGGGGGGACATGGCTGCATATATGTGGGGGGACATGGCCACATATATGTGGGGGGACATGGCCGCAACATATGTGGGGGCACATGGCCGCAACATATGTGGGGGGGGGGACATGGCCGCAACATATGTGGGGGGACATGGCCGCAACATATGTGGAGGGACATGGCCGCAACATATGTGGGGGGACATGGCTGCAATATGTGGGGGGACATGGGGACATGGCTGCAATATATGGGGGGACATGGCTGCAATATATGTGGGGGGACATGGCTGGATATATGTGGGGGGACATGGCTGGATATATGTGGGGGGACATGGCTGCATTTGGGGACACATTTAAAAAAAGTATCGGTACTTGTACTCGGTCCTAAAAAAGTGGTATCGGGACAACCCTAGTATCTACCCCTTCCTTAGATATGACTGTAACAGTGGATGGCCCTAAGCATGTTTAATGGGAAGTGCTGCTTGTCAAAGATTGAGTTGAAGGCTTGTATGGACAGAGGGTGTTGGAATTTTTTGAAGTGAAGTGAAGCCTTCTGGACTGGTTGATCTTCCGATCCAAGGCAGTGGTCCATCCTTATGATTCCCAGACCTTGAGACCCCTTTGTGATTTGCATTGAGACAGGTGAAGTCTGGACCCACGAGTACAGCAACATAAATAAGGTAGGACCTTTTTGGCATCGGGGACTGGCTGCATGGATGAAAATTTTATGCCAAGCACCGGGGGAGTTCAACTCACTATAATGCAGAATCAGTGGGAGCCCTGAGTGTGTCACTTGCCTCCGTCGCCTGCCGCCAGATGCAGGTTGTCACTTGCCACATCGATTGCCACCATCTGCGGATTTTTACTTGGCACGTCGCCTGCCACCAGATGCAGCTTATCACGTCCCCTCCCACTAGATGCACCTTGTCACTTGCCAAGTTGCCTGCCCCCAGATGCAGCGTGTCACTTGCCACATAGCCTGCCACCAGATGTGGATTGTCCCGGTACATACCACCAGATGCAGCTTGTCACATCACCTGCCTTCAGATGCAGCTTGGCACTTGCCACGTTGTCTGCCACAAGATGCATCTTTTCACATCACCTTCCTTCAGATGCAGCTTGGCACTTGCCACGTCGCCTGCCACCAGATGCAGATTGTTCCTTCCCAGTTCTCTGCCACCAAATGCAGCTTGTCACTTGCCACATTACCTGCCATCAGATGCAGCTTTTCACATCACCTTTCTTCAGACGCAGCTTGTCACTTGCCACATCAGCTGCCACCAGATTCAGCGTGTCACTTGCCACGTTGCCTGCCACCAGATGCAGATTGTTCCTTGCCACTTTGTCTGCCACCAGATGCATCTTTTCACATCACCTTCCTTCAGATGCAGCTTGTCACTTGCCACGTCGCCTGCCACCAGATGCAGCTTGTCACTTGCCACATCACCTGCCACCAGATGCAGCTTGTCACTTGCCACGTCACCTGCCACCAGAGGCAGCTTTTCGCTTTACCTGCCTTCAGATGCAGCTTGTCACTTGCCACGTCACCTGCCACCAGATGCAGATTTACACATCGGCAGCCACCAGATGCAGCATGTCACTTGCCACATCGGCAGCCACCAGATGCAGGATGTCACTTGCCACGTCGCCTGCCACCAGATTCAGCATGTCACTTGCCATGTCACCACCCACCAGATGTAGCCTGTCGCATCACCTGCCACCAGTTGCAGCTTGTCCCATCACCTGCCACCAGTTGCAGCTTGTCGCTTCACCTACCACTTGTAGTTTGCACTTGTAGTGCAAAGTGGATTTGCCTTTAATAAATAACCCCCTATAAGTAATTTTTTTTTATTACAATTTAAAAATGGTGTGTGTTTTTTTTTTCCTTCATTCTGACTTTGTCAGGATTGTTGCAATACGCCTACCATTTGACACACTTCTGCCTGCCATATCTGCAGATAGCATGCACAACCAATTTACTACACTTCTTGCTGCCTTCTGCTACAGAGACATGGTCAGCACCTGGGTAGTAATGGCTCCTGCATTCCAGGCATGCAACCCACATACCTGCCATACCCATTCTGTGAGTACCCCACAGGAAATCCCCGCACTTAAAAGTATACCTATGGTCAACATTGTTAAACTATATTTCCACATTGTATTTTAATTATTTATAGCCTACACTTGGACAACCTTTTGCTGAAGAACTACTCTGCTGTGACATTTGCTTCTGACGTTCAAAGGACTAATCAGTTCCTTTGAATATTTGGCTGGTTAATCAACTTTCCAAAGTTTGCTGTCCAGCTGTGTCTCATTTTGGACCTAGCCCAAGCCAGAATCTCTTCCTCCAAGATTGCCTCTTTAAGGTCCCAAACACTGGCCCTCAGATTCAAGAGGCACCCCTCAGTTTTCTTTTTACTTCAGGGTTCTGGGTTTAATGGTGGCCTACTTTAAGGCAGTATCTTTTTTACAGTTTTATTCTTGGACTCTTCAACTCAACATCCTCCTGGCATTAAGGCAAACAGATCCATTCTCTGAAGTGTCCTATGCTTCTATCCAGACAAATCTCTCCCTGGCAACAACACTGAACCCTCTTTTGTAAGGTCACCCAGTCACCCTTCAGGATGGCACAGAAGTCAAGCTGCCCTGAGAAAATCAATATTGATCCTCTCCTGGGTGGAATTTCACCTCTCGGGTCTCACATCAGTTGTCCATGCCTGAAACATGGACAGCAAAGTGGACTTGCTGAGCCAGCGATGCATGGACCCAGAGGATTGTTCTCTGGACCAAGAAATCTCGCAGAATCTCTGTCTATGATAGTGGACATCCTGGCCTCCAGATTTAACAACAAACTGCACAGATCTGTGACCAGGACCAGAGATCACCTAGCTTTTGCAGTATTTGCCCTGGAGATTCCTTGACCTCTCTTCAGGCTGATCTGTAATTTTCCTCTGATAAAGATTGTTCCTTGGTTGCTGCACAAAATCAAGGTAGAAAATGTTAACATATGCTCATTGGACTGAACCCCACCCCTGCTCTGCATGTCTTCTGGACAAACAGAGTGGGGCTCAAGAGCGAGCACACATGAAAGCCCCTATAGATAGTGGCTTGCTATGGGGGCAATCAATCAGCAGGGGGGGGGGGAGCCAGGAATGGTAACGGGAGGCCGGAGAAGAGGAGGCCATTGCACAGAGCAGGTAAGTATAACATTTTTGTTTAAAAATAAAAAAATATTTTGCTGCCATGACATACCATACATCAGCAGCAGCAGCAGCAGGGGTTTTCACATACACTTCTTACTAAGAACCGGGAAGCAATGAGTAAAACCTCACTTCTGAGTCCAGCTGTCCCTTTCCCCATTTGGAAAGTGAGAGCCTGACAGAAACTAATGGAGGGCATATGAGATGTCAAGATTTTAAAAGCCCCCATTAAAGAGAACATGTCACCAAACAAAGCATCACATGGGTGATTAAAAATTAGGTTGTGTAAGAAGGGGGAAAAAAAGTGTTGCACCCATGCACCCCACAAATCACTGTGTATGCCAGAGTGAGAGCAATAATTGTAGGCCCATTATTCATGGTGAACTCTAAACTGATAAGCTTTAAAGCGCTGCCTGTGTAAAATATAGGGCCAGATTCAGGAACACTTGCGCTGGAGTATTTCGATATGCGCCGCGTAACTGTGATGATGCGCCGTCGTTTCTATGTGCCCGTACCCACCAAACTAGATGCGCCCAATAACGGGTCATTTGCGACCGGCGGAACGTTCCGACGCCAGAGTATCGTCAGCGCTTAATTTCGCTGGGCGCATCAGTCGCGCCTATTGATTTCCCCTGCAAATATGCAAATGAGGGATTTTTCCCAATTCACGAACGGATTAGCACCATACGCTGGCTACATGCGCCGCGCGTATCTCGTCCGTCCGGCGCAAAGTTATTTCTACAAAAGGCTGCTTTATCTTTACTCCAGACGGTCACAGGTCAGCAGGAGAGCAGCTACAGCAGCGTTAACGACGATAAGAGCTAGCTGAGCACCCCCACTTGCAGGACAACACCTCTGTCCATGCTTGTCTGTCAAATTTTACAGCCATGGAGGAAGACATCATAGGTCTCCATAGCCGTGATGACGGCTGACAGCTCCTGGCCATTAAAGTTCAGCTTTCTCCTGTGTGTTTGCGGGGAACGGGAGCAGCCATCTCAGAACAAAAGTAACATCACTGCGGGGAGGGGGAGCAGGATATACTTTAGTGCCGGAATGGCGCTTCTACGGGCGCATTTAAACGCCCAACGGAAGGCATTGCGCTGACGTTTCCCGTGAAGTGGTGCCGACGGAAGTTGTGAGCATGCGCACAAAGGGGGCGAGTGGAGCCTCACTCACTGCGCATGCTCCGTGGTTGATGCGCTGAACGTAAGCCTCTGCACTGGGCTCCGCCCATCATTTACATATGATCACACCCACTTCCCCTTGCGTCGGGTTACGCCAGCGCATTATCGTTACTCTGGCGCAAGTTTACGCGCAACTGCTATGTGAATAACAGTACTTGCGCCGAAAGGGTCTTCAGAGTAACGTAAATGAGAAGCGTTACTCCAGAGGAAAGATACTCTCATCTACCTGAATCTGGCCCATAGTGTACGGAAGTTTGTCACTGTACTATGGGCACACACAATTAAGCCTTGGCATGTTGGGTATCATGCCGCAACCTCATCTTTTATTTTTTACCAATGCATGTGTTTTTTGTGCTCTAAAATAAACGTTGGAACATTTTTTACTGAAATGCTGTGCTTGTTAAGCCATTGCGCTAATATCATGTAACATAATACATTTTTAAACCACCACTTTATTGTCCTTGAGACTTTAGGAGGGCTGGATTGTGGCCAGCGGGGGGAGGGGCAGAAAAAGTCCCGGACCCAGATCCAGTGAGAATAAATGTGGCCTCAGGGTTGGTGGTCAGTAGGAGGAGGAGGAGTAGGGCCCCTATCAGTAGGAGGAATAGTATCCCATCATTGATATTAGTAGAAGAAATAGTGCCCCCTTGTTGGTATCAGTGGAAGGAATAGTGCCTCATATCAGTCGGAGGAATAGTGCCCCAAGGGCCGCATAAAGGCTAGCAAAGGGCCACATCTGGCCCTCGGGCCACAGTTTGGAGACCCCTGTCCTAGGGTGTCTGCTTTCAAGTAAAAAAAAAAAAAAAAAAAAAGATAGATAGATATCCTTATTTTTCTTTGGAAATTCCCAAATTTGACCTCCTGTGTTGACCTGTAAGATCTGAATCTGGTGCTTTCGGTACTCCAGAGACAGACTCCCTCCTTTTTGGAGACCCCCTCCTGAAAGATTCACCATGTATTCTAGTTATCGGAGTGTACCTGGAAGACATTGTCTCTATTTGCCAATCGGGGACATCCGGCATCTCACTTCACCCTTGCTTGGTCACACTGTGGGTAAGGGTACTCCCTTTCCCTAACAGAACTCATTGCACCAGGTCTATTGGCTTCTCTTGGGCTATTCAGCATCAATCATCTGCTTCCCAGATTTGTAAGGTCACCACCTGGTTCTCTGTGTACATGTTCTTCAAGTTTTATCAGATGGATGTTCATGTCTCGGCTTATGTGAGCTCTGAGGTGCTTTAAGCTGTCTACTTAGTGTTTATGGGCTCTTACACTTGTTTCTTGTTAGCCTTTTTGGCAGTTTTATTTTTTATGTTGTTGCCCACCCCCTGCTTGGGAATATCACATGTCTGCAGATACAAGTCGGTACTGTATGATTAAGATAAAGTTAATTTTTAACTTGCCTGTAAAGACCTTATTTTGGAGTACAGTATAAGACACAGGACCCTCCCCTCTCCCTTTTATTAATCATTCCTTATTGATTGAAAAGAAAAAAACAGAAAAACCTCTGGAGTCCCCTTGAGTGGATACGGTTTTGAGTGTGTCCCTAGGGGCTTTCCTACCTGTTTTTTTTTTTTTTTGCCAGTGTCCATTTTACTGAAAATAGCCTGCATATAACCCATTACCTGTGAATACAATCCTGTGTTCTGTTTTGTACTCCAAGATAAGAAATCGTACAGATAAGTCTGAATTCCCTGTTTTCTTTGGCGTAGATATGCTTTTAAGGATGTACCTGTTCTTAAGGTGCCTAGGAGTAAGAAGAAAAGAAAATATTGTCTTCCCCTTTCTCTGTTTTTTATCTTTACCAAGACTTTGGTAGATTTAGTATTTTCGTGACAAAATATACAGGATAATTCTGACCAACTATTAATGCCTTTTTTTTTTCTACCATTCAGAACAGTCAACCACACGAAAACCTCGTGGAAGGCCACGTTGCAGTTTGTCCAGGAGTTCTGATGTTTCTTCCAAGCCAGCTGAAAATCATAGTCCTGCCACTAGCAAGCAAGAACTTCGACCTACAAATAAAACAAAGAAGCCAGAGAATACACCAGAAGAGAAAAGACGAGGAAGACCCCCTGCACATGGAAATGTTAAATTAAAATCTTCACAAGAAGACCACAATGAATCAGAATCCACTAAATCTGCTCGTGAAGAGAAAACAAAACGGAGGAAGCCCTCTGCTGCTTTTAAACATGCTGCCAAAATAAAGAAACTTCGAGCAGTCAAACTCTCTCCACTGAAGCCCAAATTCAAAAGTGATAAACTTGAGCTTGGAAGAAAAAGTGTTGTAAAAATTGTTAGGGGACGTGGCAGGCCCCCATCCTCTGATAGGTTTAAACCAGCACAACCCAGGATTCTTTTGAGACAGACTCAACCAGAGAAGCCCCAGAAAACCCGCAAAGAAGAACCTCTCCAAACCCCAAAAGAAGTTGTCAGGGTCTCTGTGCGCCAAAGTCCTCGAAGACTTAAACCTGTAAGGATAATCCCTGCATCCAAGAGAACTGATACCACCATTGCAAAGCAGCTTTTGCAAAAAGCTAAAATGGGCGCGCAAAAGAAGATGGGACTTGAAGCGGCAAAACTTCAAGGACGTAAGGGAGGTACCCAGCTTAAGAATATACGACAGTTTATCATGCCCGTGGTGAGTACAGTGTCTTCTCGCATCATAAAAACACCTCGAAGGTTTATAGAAGACGAGGACTATGAACCTCCTATCAAGATGGCTAGGATGGAAACTGCTCCAAGTGGACGTTTTAGTTTAACATCTTGTGAATCTAGTGAAAAGTCAAGTGCAGTTTCACAGCAATCTTCACAGGTTACTTCTGATGAATCTCGCTCAAGCAGCCCTAGCATAGACACTTCAACAGAATCGCAGGTTTCAGAGGAGACGACTGCTATAGCAGAAACTCCTGGACGAGTCACAGATATTCCTTTGTCTGCCCCTCAGTCAGTCCTAGAAAGCAGTGGCGTTGGCACAAGAAATAGACGTATTCCCAATTGCAATAGAAATATTAATTCCAGGCAAGCAAAGAAAACTTCTCAGCCAGTTCTTCAGCAGTCCTCTGCATCTCCACCTCCTCCATTGCTCAGTCCTTCAGCACCTTTGCAGGCCCCAGCAGCCCACTCTGAACATTCTTCATGGCTTATGCCTCCTGCTATTCCCATGGCTACAACTTTCCTTTCTGGCTCACGTATACATGAAAAACGGAGGTCCATATTAAGGGAACCAACTTTCCGTTGGACATCTCTAAAGCATTCCAGGCTAGAGTCTCAGTACTTTTCCTCTGCTAAATATGCCAAAGAAGGCCTAATCAGGAAACCCATATTTGATAATTTTAGACCTCCGCCACTGACTCCAGAAGATGTAGGTCTTGCCTCTGCTTCTGGGTTCAATACAGCCTCTGTTGTAGCTCCTGGAAGACTATTTTCTGCACTTCATTCTTCTGGGGCTCGATTTGATTTACATAAAAGAAGCCCTCTGCTCCGTGCACCAAGGTTTACCCCCAGTGAAGCACATTCACGCATATTTGAGTCAGTCACTCTACCATCATCTATTGATTCCTCTGGAACATCCTCCATAATAGGTATATCTTCTAGAAGAAGGAGAAGAAAAGTCTTTTGTCCAGTGCGTGGCTCTGATGCAAGATCGCCATCCCACTCTATGAGGACAAGAAGTAGAAGAGAAAACGGCAATACTGCTGCATCCATCATACCTCAGTCATCCAGTTCACTTGCGAGCTTATCTGTCAGTTCCCGGACCACCAGTGCCTTAAGTCCCAGCTTTTCTTTCTCTTCCACTTCTTCAATTTCTGCAGCACCTGTGGAGTCTGCAGAGAAATTTCCGAAAACAAGAAGGCAAGCCAGCACTTCAGGGGAGCCTTTCTCATCCTCTTCCAACAGTAGTTCTTCCCCTTTTCCATGGTTTATATCTGGCTCCCAGTCAGATAGAATAAAAAATAAGAACAGAGTATCAGATGATGCATCAAAAGAAAGAGACATTGAAAAATGCAGGGAAAAGGAACGAGAGAAGGAAAACTCCCATGACTCAAGAAAAGATAGACGCAAGAAGAGCTCAGGCGCTTTAAACAAAAGTGGCAAGGAAAAGGTTGATGGAGAGCCACTTACTGCTTCTACACCAATAAAAATGTTATCAAAGAAGAAACAAGTAATCGCAGAGCCCTCAGTAACCACTACGCCACCACCCCTTGCTGCAGCCTCCATGTCGGTCAAGAACAAGTTATCAAAAAAAACTTGTGGCATTTCTGACAAACAAGATAATGATTCTAGTGCCAAATCTCCACCTACAAACATCCAGATACCCTTGCCTGAACAGCCTGCAAGTCCTGTTAAGTCCACTACCACCTCTACCACCACCATCAGTTCTGTATTGGACCAAGCAAACAAAATTCTTGTGTCAGAGAAGCATATGGCCACTATAATAAGAACTGCGAAATATCAATTGCAGAGTATAGAAAAAAGCAAGTTGCGAAAGCAGACTGAACAGCCCAAAGCACAGGTGAGCAAATTCTAACTTTGCAAAGCACACGTTAGTCTTGTGCTTCGCTGGACCTTAGTGGATCTTGTTTATTTCTTTACACATTCTTTATACATTCTAACTTCTTACACACTGTGTATGATAGCCTGAAGCCTGTGAGAACTGGTAACTTTGTTTATTTTAAAAGAAATCTATAAAGTTAAAGCATTTTTGAGTAGAAAGGAACGTAACATGTAGTCCATTATGGTAAAAACCAGGGCTGTTTGGATGTATTCACTTTAAAGTGTAGCTTTTCAACCTCTGTGCTAAAAATTCAACCACTCAGAATAGAGTCCCAGGTGGATGACCAGTTGCCATTACACCACAGGTCACACAAGAGTCCATCTAAAGTACTGCTTCATGGTCTACGCTCGGGTTGTTGCATACGCCTTCCGAACACACTTATCCTATATTTTCACCCTATTGCGTGAGTACCTCACATGGGATTGCCTTTTTCTGTAGCTATAGTGGAGACCAGATCTCAAGGGAGCCACGGGAAAACCTCAGGTGAACATTTTCTGTGCAGAAAGTCTGCACAACACTCAACTTCAGAGGGATGAGGAACCCATATTAACCCTGGTCTCTGCATCCAATTCTATTTCTATTTCAGACATGCAACAAGCGGCCTATCTGACAAAAACAGAATGTTCTTCCTCTGTGTCACTATTCCTAGGACAAGTATTGGCCTTAAAAGAGAAGTCCAGCCTGAGCTTTTTAGGCTGGGCTTCTCCTCCGGGTCGCAGGAGTGCAATTCGTTTTGCACTTCTGTGACCTATTTTCAGCAGAGAGCGGTCTGAAGTCCGCTCTTCGATGACGTCACTGGCATCAGTCAGGACAGTGCGTCATTAGGACTTCTGAGTCGGGATCTGCCAGCTGCCCTGATTTGATGGCAGTCTCAGCGAGCAGCCTCTACCCGCCCCTCCACAGCACATTGCTCCAATGAGCGGGGAGAAGTAGAAAGGAAAGACACTGACTGACAGTCAGCGGCTTTCCTCTCGGGGGAACCGTGAGAACCGAGCCATCGACGATGTTTGGTGGCTTGGTTCTCAGTGCAGAGACAGTGGGGGACAGCTGCTGCATTCACTGTGGTAAGTATGAATATCAAATAAAAATAAAACCCATACTTCTCTTTTAATGCAGCCAGCTTTGTCCATGGCTATAAAACACCACACTTCTTCTCCAGCTCCTGCTAAATTTTTACAGACATTCCACATTCATAAACCAATACAATGTACAACGTATGATGATTGGATCACTCTAGAAAAGATTTTTTACTCCTCCAGAAATCTTGCCTGAATTCTTGTACCCCCCTTAAAACAAGTTTATGCAGATAGGAACTACTAAGGTTTCAACTTGAAGACATAGTTTTGACCTTCCTTTCGGCACAAGCCTACCAAGTCTTCCCCTTAGCTCTCTTTCCAAAGAGGGGCACCATCTCTCCTAAGAGTGGGGGGATGCCTGTTTGTTTGCCTCTCTCTGGGTCCCAGATGTCCCTGAGCTGTAGATTCAATCTATGGTTTGAAAGGAGTACAAAATAGAGTTTAAAACTCTCTCAAGTCAACCAAAAACTGCCCAAGGGCCTTTAGATTTGCAGAATGCCCCAAGCTTTCTCTTTTCCCGGGGAGTAGTTGAAAATAGTTAAGTGTATACATCTTTCATAAAAGGGTTAGTTAGCATAGGTGTTAGGAGGAGAGATGGTACAGTTTTTAGTCCAGTAGGCTGTAAGCTTTAATTCCACTTTGAAACGTCTCAACATATGCCTTCAAATTCCCAAATTTTGCATGGAATCTTCAAGGTCAGTTATTGCCTCTCTGAGGCAAGGTGTCTATCTCTATATCCACATTCATCCACTTCCTTTAGACTTTTCTAGACTTTTCGGTAGGATGCACCCACTTCCAGTTTGTGTCATTGCCTTTTGGCCTATTCTCTGCTAATTAATTATTCAGAAAGGTCCTAGCACCCTACCAAGAAATCTGGGCTTTCAGGTCACAGGTTATCTAGAAAACCACCTTCTTCAGGCTTGTCTCTCTTCCAGCTACCATCCATAGTACCATCCATAGGACCACTCAGCCACTTCAGGCCTGTTTGGTTTATCAACTTGCAGAAATTTGCCTACAAACATTTGTTTGACTGGAATACTTGGGCTGGGTCCTAGACACATCCCTAGCAAAGATCTTTCTTCCAGAGAAGAAAATTCTCTCTAAGCCTACTCTCAATAATTAAGGTTAAAGAGACACCCCACCTTGATATTTTCAATATGTTCCAGGCCTCATGATAACCTCAGTCGAGGCTGTACAATTTGCTAGTACACAGACATACTCCAACCTCTAGCCATATCTGCTGTCTCAGTGCCCACCGTTCTACCCTGCTTCTCCGTTACTGGCTTTATTGGCATGGCAGTTGAAGCCCAAGTCTTGAAGGACAGAGGGGTCTTTGAATATCTCATTCCCACATTGCTAAAAGCAAGAAAAGGAACTCTGTACCTCACATTCTGGCCTTCCTACAATTAGGGCTTTACCAAAACGTTGTCCTTAAAATTGAATTATAGATGCAAGTTTATTTTTTTTGCATTTTGGATAGAGTAAGGAATGGTTATAACCTCTGTTAGTTTTTTTGCCATCTGTGCACCATTGGGGAGATTTGCCTTCACTTTCTGTCCCACCGCCAAAAACGGGAAGTGAGAGGAAATTCCTGAAAATTAAGTGAATCTTTTTGGGCCCCCAAGTCATCAGAACTAGGAAAAAAACACAGCAAGAAACACTAGCGCTAATAATGGTGGATAATAATGATATTAAATATTATAATAGATCAGCAGCTTGCAGTTCACAATGGACAATGCTGACATCCACGATCCATAGAGCAAAGAGGAGATTGGGAGTGTCCTATTGAGCATTTCTCCTGTATTACATTTCTGGGGCCAACCCAAAATGTGTTCTTTTTTTTTTTTTTTTACTTTTACTTTAGAGGTTGAATCTCCCTAATGTGGGCAAAGGTGGCAACAAAACCTAATGGGTGTTCTAATCCATCTTTATTCTCTACAAAAAATAAAAAAGTAGTCTTGGCTTTTATACTGGGTCAGGAGTTGGCAACCTATGGGCCGCACCCAGACCACCACCGCTAAATGTCCGTCAGTGCACGTGACACATCACAGCTGCATGCATCACCCTGGTACTGTTTTTTAGAGCCGGCAGTTCGATTTCTTGGGATAACGGGACTACCTTTCTTCTTTTTTTTTTTTTTTTTTTGCATTTTTTCATTTTTATTCCTCAATGAAGACTATTCAGTACATTGCTGCTACAGCTTGTTTTTGATTGCAGCTATTCAGAATGACCTTTCTTCAGCCTAGCTTTTAGACTGCCTTTTCCCCACCCAGCTGGAATGGACATTACAGGGACCACCTGGAAGTGACTGTTTAGCAGTGCATTTTGTGTAGCGCACTTTTCAGACCCTGTTCTGGTAACATTTCCAGTCATTTCAAGGTTTAGAGCCACTACCAATGCCTTAGCACTTGCCCTATCTCTGAGTAGGCCCATTATATCTACTTCATTTGTTTGGCTGGCTCTGCGCATGTCAAATACCCATATACTGATGGCTTTATACTGTGGAAGGTGAGGGATTGAGTGTTGTGTGTGCATGCTCCACTTATAGCTGCCATTCATCATCAATGAAGCATCTCCCCACTGTTGCTCCTACATTGCTAAAAGCTACATTGAATTCTAGTTTATTTAAATTTTTCTGCGCACTTTGGTGCCATCCCACTGTTTCTTCATGAGTACCTGACGCCTCACCTCCGTACCCAAAGCTTAGGTTGCTTATCACTATGTGTCTACACCATGTCTCTTTAGATGTACAGGGGACATTCTATTGGTTCTGAGGGAGCTTGGTGTGCCCTCTGTACCAGCACATGGTATTCTATTACCATATTAATATATGGTCAGCCTTACTCTGAAATTCCTTCCTGGCTCCACCAGGGCGGGCCAAGTTCCCTGCCATTTATGTCAAGGTCACTACAGTCACTAAGAACTTTTTGGCTCAATTTACTGAGTTTCTGGCTTGCTCTGCCCGCAGAGCCTTTAAACCAGGGGTGGCAACCAGTGGCCCGCGGAGCCCTCTGATGTGGCCTGCGACCTCCTGCTCTGGAATGGTGGGTTGGCAAGCCCAGATCGCAGGTTGCTGACCCACCATACCACAGCATCAGTGTTGTGAATAAGGCTGGTGGTAGAGGAAAAAAGCGGCTGTAGAGCAGAGCCCCATAAGCCGATGCTTCCTTTACAGCACTGACTTTTGTCACAGACAGAGTCTATGGCAAAGTTTAGCTAACCCACAGGTGCACTATGCTGCACCCGCAGTGTGGGTAAACCACAGAACATCAGTGTGAAAGAAGTATCTTTTCACACGATCAGCCTGACCAAATGGGTCCCTCAATTCACCTCTATAGAGCGACAGATGTCTGTTTACGCCCGCCTACCTGTAATCTGAAAAACAGAAGGGAGTTTGTCCCCTTTCATCTGGGCAGATCAGAGGGCCTATAGAGTAGCCGTGACCTGTCATCCGCCCGCTCCGCTCATCGTGGCTCTCGACTGGTTACCAAGTTGCTTAAGTGGCCCACGCTCTTCAAAAGGTTGCGCACCCCTGCTTTAAACTATGTCTCTAGTGGCTTTTGTGCCATATGTTAAAGTTACTATTTCTCATTCTAACTTGCTCTTATCTTTACCTGACAAGATCGTTGTGATGGAGGAGACTGTTTTAAAACCTATGCAAGTGTGCACTACCTCCTCCACGGGAACTTGCTGGACTTGTTCCTGTTTGAATAGAGTTTTTTTTTTTAAGCTAATCTGACAGTTGCCCACCTTAAAAAGAATGCCATGGGGAAGTAAAGGATATTTTGATACTCAAGGATTCTACTGATCAGCAGTAAGACTACCTCTTTAAAATGCATGTTGGTGGACCCAACCCTTTGCCCGGTTCTGGGGGTGACTTTATTTTTTTAAGCCATGTCAGAATGTTCCGAAACACCTTTGGAGATCTCTTGACTGCGACGGTGTATCCTTCACTGATAGAGCATGTAAATCAGATGGTTTCCATTTCAGCTGTGATGGCCTGCTAAAATCCTCCCTATTGCACATTTGTAAATACACATGCACAGTAGTTGTAGTGCAAAGTGGATTTGCCTTTCTTAAATAATCCCTATACCGCTTAACTACTGACACTTTGGGGGTTATTTACGAAAGGTAAATGCACTTTGCACTACCGAAAGTGCACTTGGAAGTGATGTTGCTGTAGAGCTGAGGGGGACATGCAAGGAAAATAAAAAACAGCATTTTAGCTTCCACATGATTGGATGATAAAACCAGCAGAGCTTCCCTTAATTTCAGATCTTCCCCTCAGATCTACAGTGAGTGAACTTGTAGTGCACTTGTAGTGCAAAGTGGATTTGCCTTTTCATAAATAACCCCCTTTGTGTTGATTATCTTAAGGGGTGTTCCAGCCATTTTTAATGTTTATTAAAAGTCAGCAGCTACAAAAAGTGTAGCTGCTGGCTTTTAATAAACAGATACTGAACTTGTCCATGGTTCCAGCGACGTGACGGCCGGGCCTCCGCTCCTCTCCCCCCCTCCCCGGCCGGCGTCTTCATTTCAACTGTGGGCACCCGGCTGTGACAGCCTTCGGCTTCACGGCCGGGCACCCACTGGGCATGCGCGATCGGCACTGCGCATGCGCGGATGGTGCTGCGCCGTCCCATTGGACAGGAGATCGCCTGGGACCTGTCAGTGTCCCAGGTGATCGCCTACAGGGAGGGGCTGAAGTTAGGCGATTAAGCTACTCCTCCTGAAGCCCCCACTTCCCCCCCCAAAAAAATGACATGCCAAATGTGGCATGTAAGGGGGTGAGGAGTGGGTTAAGCGGAAGTTCCATTTTTGGGTGGAACTCCGCTTTAAGGTGGCTCATGTTGGCTCATTCAGTTCTCATTGCACCTTTGGGTGGTTCAGGTACTATCTCCAAGCTGGGTCTTTATGATTGGTTGCTTCCTCTGCTGTCAAAACTGCTTTACTGGTTGTGTGTGTCTCTTGCAGCATCGTGCTTTAATTCCTGTGCAAGGCTACCACCTGTTTTTTGATTCTCACATTTTGGTTCCACCAGGCGGAGGTTATTGACCATATACAGGGAGTGCAGAATTATTAGGCAAGTTGTATTTTTGAGGATTAATTTTATTATTGAACAACAACCATGTTCTCAATGAACCCAAAAAACTCATTAATATCAAAGCTGAATATTTTTGGAAGTAGTTTTTAGTTTGTTTTTAGTTTTAGCTATTTTAGGGGGATATCTGTGTGTGCAGGTGACTATTACTGTGCATAATTATTAGGCAACTTAACAAAAAACAAATATATACCCATTTCAATTATTTATTTTTACCAGTGAAACCAATATAACATCTCAACATTCACAAATATACATTTCTGACATTCAAAAACAAAACAAAAACAAATCAGTGACCAATATAGCCACCTTTCTTTGTAAGGACACTCAAAAGCCTGCCATCCATGGATTCTGTCAGTGTTTTGATCTGTTCACCATCAACATTGCGTGCAGCAGCAACCACAGCCTCCCAGACACTGTTCAGAGAGGTGTACTGTTTTCCCTCCTTGTAAATCTCACATTTGATGATGGACCATAGGTTCTCAATGGGGTTCAGATCAGGTGAACAAGGAGGCCATGTCATTAGTTTTTCTTCTTTTATACCCTTTCTTGCCAGCCACGCTGTGAAGTACTTGGACGCGTGTGATGGAGCATTGTCCTGCATGAAAATCATGTTTTTCTTGAAGGATGCAGACTTCTTCCTGTACCACTGCTTGAAGAAGGTGTCTTCCAGAAACTGGCAGTAGGACTGGGAGTTGAGCTTGACTCCATCCTCAACCCGAAAAGGCCCCACAAGCTCATCTTTGATGATACCAGCCCAAACCAGTACTCCACCTCCATCTTGCTGGCGTCTGAGTCGGACTGGAGCTCTTTGCCCTTTACCAATTCAGCCACGGGCCCATCCATCTGGCCCATCAAGACTCACTCTCATTTCATCAGTCCATAAAACCTTAGAAAAATCAGTCTTGAGATATTTCTTGGCCCAGTCTTGACGTTTCAGCTTGTGTGTCTTGTTCAGTGGTGGTCGTCTTTCATCCTTTCTTACCTTGGCCATGTCTCTGAGTATTGCACACCTTGTGCTTTTGGGCACTCCAGGGATGTTGCAGCTCTGAAATATGGCCAAACTGGTGGCAAGTGGCATCTTGGCAGCTGCACGCTTGACTTTTCTCAGTTCATGGGCAGTTATTTTGCGCCTTGGTTTTTCCACACGCTTCTTGCGACCCTGTTGACTATTTTGAATGAAATGCTTGATTGTTCGATGATCACGCTTCAGAAGCTTTGCAATTTTAAGAGTGCTGCACCCCTCTGCAAGATATCTCACTATTTTTGACTTTTCTGAGCCTGTCAAGTCCTTCTTTTGACCCATTTTGCCAAAGGAAAGGAAGTTGCCTAATAATTATGCACAGTAATAGTCACCTGCACACACAGATATCCCCCTAAAATAGCTAAAACTAAAAACAAACTAAAAACTACTTCCAAAAATATTCAGCTTTGATATTAATGAGTTTTTTGGGTTCATTGAGAACATGGTTGTTGTTCAATAATAAAATTAATCCTCAAAAATACAACTTGCCTAATAATTCTGCACTCCCTGTATAGGTCCTTAGGGTGGCTCTTAATCTACAGGCAGCCTGAATTTGCAGTTGTTCTTAGGCCTATTAGTGTTTGCTGTGGTTGCACACCCCTCCAATGATTGAAAAAATAAAATCATTTTTGTACATACCATAAACACAAATTGCCATAATGCATGGTATATGTGCATTGCCAGGCATCTTGAGTGGAAGGCCATGCTACAAATACAGTAAGAATCAATGCACATGTATAGAACACCATAATCCACAGCTGTGAATACTTGTGCTTTCACGTCTAAGCATTGAGGTGCGATGAAGGATCAGGTGTGCAGTGTTGCATGTGTTGCTTGCCAATTAAAAATTAATGTACAGTATGTTTTCTGCCAATGCTGAGGTGTGAATCAACCTTTAACCATTAGTTTACCAATGTACTTTTATAAATATTCTGGTATTAGAGGGCTAAAAACATTGTATTGATTTTTTTTTAACTGGGGATCAGCTTTCATGTGAAAGATCTTTGTGGCTGTGAAATCACCCAGTCGTGTTTAGAGCATAGAGAAGCACAATCTTTGCGTGATTGGCTTTAGTGGAGAGCAGAAGTACCATTTGGGGCCTACAATAAAAGACTGCTATGCAGACGCATTTTTTTTTTTTTTTTTTATCAAAAAATTGCTATTTTGTTTGCATTTACTAAAATGTAATTTGTGTATTTGTATATGCATTTGATGATCGGTTGCACAAATATCACGTGACATTTTATTCTTCAGGGCCACTGCTTTCATAAAATGCATAATTGTTTAGGGGTTTAAAGTGACTTTGTAGCAATAACTGCAGATTTTCAAGTGTGTGAAATAACTGACCATGGCTGCAAATTGGTTAAAGATGCCTGCAACTTATGGTGTCTGCGCAGTATTTTAATTGTCATGTTTTATATTAGGGCCAGGAAAGTGATTCTTCTGAGACAGTGCGTGGACCCAGAATCAAACATGTCTGCCGAAGAGCTGCTGTGGCTTTGGGCCGCAAGAGAGCTGTGTTTCCTGATGACATGCCTACGCTGAGTGCCTTACCCTGGGAAGAAAGAGAGAAGGTTCTGTCTTCCATGGGGAATGATGGTAAGCTTTATGAGGTTTAGAAAGTAAAGGCTTTTTGAGAGTTTAAATGTTCTTATTTTTCCTCATTTTTATTAACCACTTAAGGACCGCTTCCTGCACATATACGTCGGCAGAATGGCACGGCTGGGCACAAGCACGTACAGGTACTTCCTCTTTAAGTGCCCAGCCGTGGGTTGCAGGCGCGTGCCCGCGACCCGTTTCGAAGCTCTGTGACCGTGGGACCCGCGGACCCGATCGCCGCAGGAGTCCCGCGATCGGTCCCTGGAGCTGAAGAACGGGGTGAGCTGTGTGTAAACACAGCTTCCCCGTTCTTCACTGTGGCGCTGTCATTGATTGTGTGTTCCCTTATATAGGGAACCACAATCAATGACGTCCCACCTACAGCCACACCCCCCTACAGTTAGAAACACAGATGAGGTCATACATAACCCCTTCAGCGCCCCCTTGTGGTTAACTCCCAAACTGCAATAGTCATTTTCACTGTAAACAATGCATTTTAAATGCATTTTTTGCTGTGAAAATGACAATGGTTCCAAAAATGTGTCAAAATTGTCCGATGTGTTCGCCATAATGTCGCAGTCACGAAAAAAATCACTGATCGCCGCCATTAGTAGTAAACATTTTTTTTTTAATAGAAATGCAATAAAACGATCCCCTATTTTGTAAACGGTATAAATTTTGCGCAAACCAACCGATAAACGCTTATTGCGATTTTGTTTTACCAAAAATATGTAGAAGAATACGTATCGGCCTAAACTGAGGAAAAAAACTTTTTTTTTATATATTTTTGGGGGATATTATAGCAAAAAGTAAAACATATTGAATTTTTTTCAAAATCGCTCTATTTTTGTTTATAGCGCAAATACGTGAATCAAATACCACCAAAATAAATCTCTATTTGTCGGAAAATAGGACGCCAATTTTGTTTGGGAGCCACGTCACACGACCGCGCAATTGTCAGTTAAAGTGGCTTAGTGCCGAATCGCAAAAACTGTCCGGGTCCTTTAGCTGCCTAAAGGTCCGGGTCTTAAGTGGTTAAACCTGAGCTAAACTTCCCTTTCCTTCAACAGTCTCCATCCCTCAATGTACCATCACCTTCTTTTGGGTAACATTCTTCAGTTGACTTCATTGGCTGGTTCGGCATGATGTCTTTTCTGGGCTTGTGCAGGAGTCACTCATCCTGGCACACAGGGACCGTGCCAGTGATTTAAGCAGAGTTGCGCAAGGTTCCTTTCATCCCACTTCCACTTCCAAATCTATGCCAGGAACCTTCTTTGTGGAAAAACGTGGTCCCTTTACAAACGAGCTAAGGTTTGTTCCAAACCCTCTTTGCAGTGATGGGGCGCCCCCACTTATCAGAATTGGGGAACATATGTCAGCTTTTTGATCTCTGGACATCTTAAATGTCTGGATCCAGATTGCCATTTCCATGGGCTAAAAATTTGAGTTTTTAACTCCCCAAAAGCTACATGCTTTCAATCTTAATTGTAATCCAGCTAATACCAGGGCAGCTCTTCTTGTTTCTACAGGTTCTAAAGTTATGCATGCATATCTCCTTGCAGGACACTTTCTGTCTTCATTAGACATTCAGGATGCTTACTTAAACTTTCCCATTCCCCCCCATCAGTGCTATCTGTATTTTGCTGTGGGCAATTTGCATTACCAATTTGTCGCCCTATCGTTTGGCCTATCCACAGCCCTCAAGGTTTTGACAAAGGTGCTTGCCCCAGCTCTTTTCTGTGTTTAAGAGACTCATGTTGTGGAGTACCTGAATGATCTCCAGAAGGATCAGTCCCCCCTATCCCTGTTAGCCAAGCCTTTTTGTTTGATCCTAAACCCATAGAAGTTATTCCTGGAACTGTCTTACAGATAGGAGTACATATTGGACACTGCGCTTTCAGAATCTTTATACCTTGGGGTATATTACTGCTCCCCCCCCCCCCCCCCCCCCCACCACACTCATGCCTGGGCCCTTAGGGCTTAGAAGAGGCCCTTGTTTTATGCCTGCACAAGTGACTGTTGAAATAACTTTGTTTTTCCATGGGACTAGAAGATGTGGTTTTTGAACCACTCCATGTGTTTGACCCATAAAACCAGACTCTTCTTGTAATGCCAACAATCAAGGTGTTAACGATTCTCTTGACTGATGCCAGCCTATCGGGCCTGGGAGGACTTGGTAAAGAGGAGTTCATTGTTTTAAGAAGCCAGTCTTTCCATCGGTATCCTAAAGCTAAGAGCGAGGCGGTTGTCCCTTAAATTCTGCACCCATCAGTTGCAAAGTCATCTAATGAAAATTTTATTTGGTCATGGGGGCACCAGATGTCATGCCATGCAAATGGAAGCGGACTTAATCCTCTCTTGGGCAGAGCTGCATTTCGGGGAAATGGGCTCTCCATCTAGAGCAGGGGTCTCAAACTCAAATTATCTGGGGGCCACTGGAGGTATAAGCTGGGTGAGGCTGGGCCGCATCAAGTATTGGACCAAAATTTTAAAATGTACAACTGATGCAATCTTAATAATAGTTTGCCGCCAATGTGTTCTGCCAGTGTGCCCATCAATTGCTGCCAGTTTGCCCATCAATTGCCGCCAGTGTGACCATCAAACGCAGCCACTGTGCCATCAAACACAGCCACCTTGATGGGCACAGCTGAGTGGCTGCGTTTGATGGGCACAGTGGCTGCGTGTGATGGGCACAGTGGCTGCGTTTGATGGGCACAGTGGCTGCGTTTGATGGGCACAGTGGCTGCGTTTGATGGGCACAGTGGCTGCGTGTGATGGGCACAGTGGCTGCGTGTGATGGGCACAGTGGCTGCGTTTGATGGGCACAGTGGCTGCGTGTGATGGGCACAGTGACTGCGTTTGATGTGCACAGTGACTGCGTTTGATGTGCACAGTGACTGCGTTTGATGTGCACAGTGGCTGCGTTTGATGTGCACAGTGGCTGCGTTTGATGGGCACAGTGGCTGCGTTTGATGGGCACAGTGGCTGCGTTTGATGGGCACAGTGGCTGCGTGTGATGCGCACAGTGGCTGCGTGTGACGGCACAGTGAGGCTGCAATTAAGGTTTTTTTTTTATGCAGACAAGGAAGGCAAGCTTAAAATAACACAAAAAAAAATAATTCTGACATTTTTTTTAATTAAAAATATGATGGTCACCTCAGTTCAACCTCTACAGATCCCCTCCTCATCTGCTCCACAGAATTGAGAGGGACAGCATTGCGATGATTCTGGTTGTACTGACTTGGCCCAGAAGAATATGATTTTTTTTTTAACATGCTTAAACTCCTAGGAGACTCTCCGCTGTGGGACGCATTCTGTTCTTCCTCCAATCTAGTCTGGATCAGAATTGGCTTTGAGTATTCTCTAAGGGTAAATCTCTGCTTTGGCAATTCTATTTCAGAGATTGGCCTTCTCTGTGGAACCTTTTATCAGATTCTTTCGTCTCGTCAGAAGCCACCCTTCGAACCTATTTGGGGTATTTCCTTATATGACCTTTCTTGTTGCTACCAGTAAAATCAATTTCTTGGCGTACAGTAAGGGACATAGCCCCCCCCCCCTTTTTATTTTCTTTACCACTTACCAATTATGCTAGCTGCATATAATCCATGGTGAAGACTAACGATCCTATGTCCCATACTTTTATTGTTTATGATTTTTTTTACCTCCTTAAGTACCTTTAATGTAATGATTTCTGCATGATAGAGTTGTACAGCAAGGATCTTTTCCTGGTCATTAACTAGATGTCCCTGTGACCTTCATTGCAAAATATTTTGAACAAGTGTGAGCATTATAAAAATTATTTTTTAATAGAACCATCTTTCACCAGTGCTTTTGTATTTCCAAATTGTTCTTGTTTTGAGTATTCTGCCATTTTGTTGTTGAAAGCTACTGAATGAAAACCTTTAAAACCGGTTCACACATGGGTGGCACGACTTTGCGGGCGACTCGGCAAGGCGATCTCAAGATGACCCCAAAGTCGTACAAGAACCTTTTTCTAAGTCAGAGCGACTTGCGTCGCTCCTATTGGAACGGTTCCATTGAATAGAGTGGACCGGGACTTGTCAGGCGGCTGAGTCGCCTGACAGGTCACCCCTGTATGAACCGGCTCTAAAGCTCTAAAGGAAATGTATAGTCATTGTTTACTGACTTTTTACATGCATCTGTCAATAGAGCAAGCAACCTGATGTAAATGTTTAAATTGTACTTTCTATTTGTAATGTATATATTGTTTTGATTTATTTTATGAAGTAATGTATCTCTTTACTAGGAAAGTTGCTCTATGGTTCTGTGTTTTTTATTTTTTATTTTTTTTCTACTCTTCCTTATGCAGACAAATCCTCTATTGCCGGTTCAGAGGAGGCTGATTCCCCTGCGCCACCCATTAAACCAATCAAACAAGTCACCCGCAACAAGACTCCACAGGAACCCCCTGTAAAGAAAGGCAGACGATCTCGCAGATGTGGACAATGTTCAGGTTGCCAGGTACCTGAAGACTGTGGCATCTGTACAAACTGCCTGGATAAGCCAAAATTTGGAGGACGCAACATCAAAAAACAGTGCTGCAAGTAAGGATATTGTAACAAAATGTTATGTTTTTACCCTAAAAAGGATTTTGGCTTTGTTCCCTTAGCATGGCTTTATTCTATTTATGTGTTTTATTTTTTAATAGGAATACAATTTCCTAATTTGAATACAGCTGCTTTTTCAGCTTGGATAAATCATTTGTATGTCTATTTTGAGCGCATTTTGTTTTTTTTTACAGGATGAGAAAATGTCAAAACTTGCAGTGGATGCCCTCTAAAGCTTTTATGCAGAAGCAAGCAAAGGGTAAGTTAACATGAAGATTTTAAACTGTTTATGATACTTCTAGAATAACATATGCTTTTTGTAACATTTTAAAGTTAGTTTAGCCATGAAAAAACACTTTATAGCTTTAGTAAACATACTATAATGAAGGATGTCCCATGTCATGCAGGCTGCTGAATCCTGTAGAAATCTTATCTGCAGGGATACCTTCTCATCTTCCTGTCTTTGAACTTCCTCTGCTGTGGGGGCTCATACCTTTTGGGACTTCTGTAAATCTGCTGTGGAAAAAGTTCTTGACGGGGACCCGCCCCCTCTTCCCTCCTCCTTCATTGCTTTCACCACCTAGAATACAAACAGATTGTTTTGCAAGCAATGAAAGCATGGGAAGACTGTGTCTTTATGGCGGAGGAGGAAGGAGGTGGTCGGTACTCACCTGAACTTTTTATCAGCAGCTTCACAGAAGACCCAAAGCTATTAATTCCCACAACACAACAAGTCAGGGAGAGCATAACGGGGTATCCCTGTATTGAAGTTTTCTGTTTTAATGTTTTATTTAGCAGCAAGGAAGAAAGATAAGAAATCCAAGTTTGCTGATAAACAGGAGGCTACAGCAGTGAAACCTTCAACAGAACTTAGTCCAAAAAACGCTGTGAAATCCACTGCTGCGACGCCTCCAAGAGAGGATCCTCCCCACACACCACCCCCAGCACCAAAAAAAGCCGACCCCCCAAAGTGCACTGCTGAGAAAATGCCAGAGGAGGAGAGTCTGCCAACACCTTCCTGTGAAGTTAAGCAATCCCTTTCTGCCCAGAAAACTACAAAACAGCTTCCACCACAGCCTGCAAGCAATCCAACCTCAGCCCATAGCAGCCCTACTCCCATCTCTCGGAAGGAAGCACCGAAATCCTCAACATGTGAGACAAAGAAGAAGCAACTTTCTGTCCCTCCAGAGACTGGTGAGTGCCATGTCTTTCAGCGAATGATAAAGATTTTTTTACACAAAAGCGTTGTTGCCTTGCTGATAGATAAAATACCACCTTACAATATACCTTATTTTTCGCCATATAAGACGCTCCGGAATATAAGACGCACCCAATTTTAAAGGAGGAAAATCTAGAAAAAAAAAGATTTTGAACCAAATACTGTAGTAAAATATTTGCCCCCTACTCGTCATCACCACCACACCACCCCCACATTAGTAATAGCCAGTTACATTGCCCCCACATTAGTAATAGCCAGTAACATTGCCCCACATAGTAATAATAGCCAGTAACATTGCCCCCACATTAGTAATAGCATCCAGTAACATTGCCCCCACATTAGTAATAGCCAGTTACATTGCCCCCACATTAGTAATAGCCAGTTACATTGCCCCCACATAGTAATAATAGCCAGTAACATTGCCCCCACATTAGTAATAGCATCCAGTAACATTGCCCCCACATTAGTAATAGCAGCCAGTAACATTACCCCCACATAGTAATAATAGCCAGTAACATTGCCCCCACATTAGTAATAGCAGCCAGTAACATTACCCCCACATAGTAATAATAGCCAGTAACATTGCCCCCACATTAGTAATAGCAGCCAGTAACATTGCCCCTACATAGTAATAATAGCCAGTAACATTGCCCCCACATTAGTAATAGCAGCCAGTAACATTGCCCCCACATAGTAATAATAGCCAGTAACATTGCCCCTACATAGTAATAATAGCCAGTAACATTGCCCCCACATTAACCCCCAACTCACTGTTGCAGATGCTGTAGGATGCTGTAGATTGCGGCGCGCGCTCTGGTAGGAGAGATCCACGAGCACCGCCGACGGGTGTACCAAGATGGCCGACCGTTTCGGAGCTAGGTCAAAGCCGCGGTCTTTCCTAGGGCCGCAGTGGCGGTGCGCTCCGCGGATTTGTCAGGCGAAAACGTGTATTCGGCGTATAAGACACACCAACAACCCCCCCCAGTTTTGGGGAAGAAAAAGTGTGTCTTATACGGCGAAAAATACGGTAATCAATGTTACCCTTTTTTCCTGAACCCTGTGATGTCACCTTTCCCCTGAATTGAAAACACAACTGATTTCAGCACTGGCTGTGAATGAGCAAGGAGCTGCAGTTGAGTACAGGTAAGGCAAAGTATAAGGGGATGCATTTTCCAGAGTCACTGTCACTTTGCCCTGCATACAAGGTAACAGTGTCGTGTTAAAGGGAACTTTTCAGAATGGAAATATGACCTTTGTTTAATTGTTCATTTGTTTTTTAACCACATAAGGACTGCCGCACGATTATATACGTCTACAGAATGGCACGGCTGGGCTCATGGACGTATATATACATCCTCTTTAAGAGCCCAGCCATGGGTCGCAAGTGCGGCGCGCTCGCGACCCGGTCCGAAGCTCCGTGAACGCGCCCGTGGACCCGATTTCCGCGGGTGTTTCACGATCGGGTCACCGGAGCTGAAGAACGGGGAGAGGTGAGTATAAACAAACCTTCCCCATTCTTCTTTGTGGCAGTGATCGTCACACGTCCAGCCCCGCCCTCCTACAGTAAGAAACACACATGAGGTCATACTTAACCCCTACAGCGCCTACTAGTGGTTGACCCCTTCATTGCCATTTTCACAGTAATCGGTGCATTTTTATAGCACTTTTCGGTGTGAAAATTACAATGGTCCCAAAAATGTGTCAGAAGTGTCCGATATGTCCGCCATAATTTCACAGTCACAAAAAAAACACTGATCACCGCCATTAATAATTAAAAATGGCATAAAACTATCCCCTATTTTGTAAACGCTATAAATTTTGCGCAAACCAATCGATAAACGCTTATTGCGTGTTTTTTTTTTTTTTTTTTTTACCAAAAATAGGTAGAATACGTATTGGCCTTAACTGAGGAAAACATTTTTTTTATATATATATTTTTGGGGATATTTATTATAGCAAAAAGTAAAAAATATTGCATTTTTCAAAATTGTCCCTCTATTGTTTATAGCGAAAAAATAAAAACCGCAGAGGGGATCAAATACCACCAAAAGAAAGCTCTGTTTGTGGGAAAAAAAGGACGCCAATTTTGTTTGGTAGCCACGTCGCACGACCGCGCAATTGTCAGTTAAAGCGACGCAGTGCCGAATCACAAAAAGGGGCAAGGTTCTTTACCTGCATAAGCCTATTACCTAAGCCATCAGAGTATGCAGAAATTTATTTGCTTTGCTGTGCTTTTCCAAAGGGGATTAAGAAGCTGCATATTGTAAAATCACTTGTAGTTTGCAGAAATGTGGCTGTTGCCATTTTACATATAACTGATTGCTGTAAGGTGAGCCTTCTGGCTAAAACATTGTTGCAGTGTCTGCTAGCTGTAGTAAGCAGTTTAGTGGGTTCAACTTGTACCGCAGAGGCCGCAGGTTCTGATTCGGACCCTGACAATCGTACAGTACAGGACACAGGCAAAGTATTCAAAGACCCTTGGTTATAGGCTTGTACCCTTAGGTGATTGGACATGGGCAAAGTTTTTGAGGACACCCCGATTAATACTAAGGTGATGGACCTCCAAGAAATCACAGGATTGCTGCAATGTGGGCTTCATACCAATGGCTGCCAGGACTGATTAGTGTGTTCTGATGGAATTTCCTCCTGGCAAAGACAAAGGCACAGTGGGAGAGATTGCTGCACTAACTTCGCTTGTGTTAGTACGACAATGTCAGTTTTTTTTCCCCGTTCGCCCCATTGGGTTGGACGAAAAAAAAATACTTCTAGCGTGTGCCAGGCTTTAGGCACTCTGAAAGAACAAGCCTTGGACTTGTGCAGTCTTTAAGAAACCTCTGGTTTTGCTTTCTCTTGTAGAACACTAGGTTCTCTTCTGCAGCACCCTGTGCTTTCTTCGGTTCTCAACCTGGTTCTCTCTCCCTGCAAGAACCAATCTTTGAACCCATCAGGGATATTCCTTTAGAAGAGTGGTCTTTTTGGTTGCTGTCACCTTGGTCAGACCTGTTTGAGGCAGCGGCCCTCTCCTGTAAGCACCCATTCCTCATACTTCACACTGGAAAGGTTTTCTTACACCCAAGATCATCCTTTGTTCCTAGGGTGATATCAGTCTTTTACTTTAATGAGGACCTAGTTCTACCATCCTTATGCTGTACTCCAAAGCATTCTAAAGAAATCACTCTTCAGTGCCTAGATACAGATAGAGCCATTAGTCTTCCTCAAAGCTACAGCTTCATTTAGATAGATGGATTTCTGTGTAAGGCCATCAACTGGTTCTCTGCTCATACTTTTTCAAAGCTCTACCAGGTGGATATGCAGTCTTTTACAGATGAAGCTTTCGGCCACAAAGTACTTGCAGAAGCTGGTTTTCTGATTCAGATTGTTGGGCCTGTTGGCATAGCTCTGTTTGCCAAGTAGTTGCCCACCCGTCTCATTCATTGTTTGGAGACTTTTTTGACAGACACACGCTCTCACTTCTGGGGAAGGGGTGGGGGGAATGATTTAACTTTTAGCAAAAATTCACCAACAACTACCTCCCCCCACGCCCCTGCTCGCAACCTCATGTGACATATTAGAGGTTCCAGGAGGCTGCGTGTGTGGTTCCATTCACAATGCTCAGTGAGACTCGTGCACATGCAGTGGGGAGCTTTTGTGAAGCTGCAAGGAGCCAACACTGGCTTCCCACAGTAAACATGGCAGTGCCGGTGACTCGAAGGCGAATAACTGGTTCAGGTGTGGTTTTTAACTGACTGAAAATCCTCACTAATAATTATTTTCCTATGTTCACATGTGGATGCTCCTTCTAGTACAGTGGTTCTCAACCAATGGGAAGTGGCCTCCCTCTTCCTGGGCTTCCAGGAACCTGCAGATCCCCTGAACGCTCAAAGTGCCTTTCTGCTCCCATGGTGCCATCCAAACTCCAAAATCCAACCATTAGATACCTGTAGTGCCCCTCAACCTCTCAAATTGCCCCTAATCTCTTTATGAGCCCTCAGTAACCACAGTCCCTCCCAGCTCCCTGCAGTACTCCTTCGCTTACTGCAGAGCCTCCCCCTGAAGGGAGGGGGAAGACAGAACATAATGTTTTAAATGGGTGAAAGTCTGATTTTAATGTTTTGGATGTCATTTTGCATTAGAATATGGACATCACAACTAGTAGGTTATACTCTGTTGCTAGGTAGTGGAGAGATCATCCAAATAGCATCCACTAGCTCTTGTTTAGGTAAAAGGTGAAGGTTGCTGGGAAGCCATAAGCAGAAGCAAGGACTAGGCTCAGTGCACGCAGGTAAAGGAAGATTTGGTTTACTTTGAGGTTTGTAAATCGCACATAAAATTGGTTTGGGTTGCCATATATGTGAGCCTTTAATTTTGCTGCGTAACGGCTATATGTAGGACATCGATCTGTATGCATTATATGTACCTTTCTGTCTTATGTTATGGGATGTATTTTTGCTATGTATAATGGTCTGGATACCTGTTGTTTTTTGTACCACTTATAGAGTATGGGCCAGATTCAGGTAGATTGGAGCATCTTTGCTCTGGAGTAACGTTTCTCATTTACGTTACGCTGGCAAAATTTTAGGGGCAAGTGCTGTTATTCATGAAGCACTTGCTCCTAAAGTTGCGGCAGCGTATCGCAAATGAGCCGGCGGAATTCAAATTGGACGGGTACGGGGTGTGTATTATTTAAACTAAACGCGATCCCGTGGCGAATGTACTGCGCATGGGTCGACTGTCAATGCATCCCAGTGCGCATGCTCCAAATTCTGTCAGTGAACGTCAATGACGTCAAATCCCCATTCATGGACGTTTTACGCAAGCGACGCGATTTATTTTTTTTCGACGCGATGACGACGGCTATACTTAACATAGGATACTCCACTAGGGGGCTGCTTTATCTTTACGCCGCGTATCGCTTATGGAAACGTCGGAAAGTCACTGCGTCGCGCCCGAATACGATCGTGAATTGCCGATTCCCGCTGATTAACATATTTTTTCAGCGTAAATCAGCGGGAACGCCCCCGGCGCCATTTTTAAATTAAAGATGCGATGGCGAAATTCAATTGCGCCGATCTCATCGGAACTCCAACCCGGCGTTTCTTGTTTTCTGGTTACAGAAAACAGAAACGCCGGCTTAAAGTGACAGTTAGGCTGGAGTATCACAGATACTCCAGCCTAACTCTTCCTGAATCTGGCCCTATGTTTAATTAAGAGCAATCCTGATTGTTAATTTTTTTTGCTGCATGACATTCATCAGTCATTGTTAAGGGTTTGATGTCTTGAGCCACAAATCTTTTCACATACATGCCTGAATTAGTCTCCTCTTTGATAGGCTCAGAGCAAAACAAACAGAAGAAACTCACTGGTAGACTGGCGGTCTTGCCAAGATCAAAATCAAAGGAAAAGGTGAGGAAAGCAGTGTAAACTTTTATGCATGTGTATTTGTACTTGATGCAAGCTCTCAAATTGATACTAAACACACACTGTTTAATCTACATTTTTTACATCTATTTCTGTATATGGATGATGACACTGTAATTGTTTAAAAACAAAACAAAAAACATCCAAGTACCTTTTTCCTAAACGATATACAGCTGTCACATGACCCAGATCACTTCTAGCATGTCTGCAAGGAGACATAAGCAGGAGGAGCTTCTAGTCCTCTGCTGCTGGTCACACCTTCGGAATACAGAGTAAAAATAAATATCAGTGGGGAAAATACCATATTTATCAGCATATAACAAGCACTCCCCCCCCCCCGAAAATTGGGGGGAAATTCTGTGTGCGGTTTATACACTGATTCCTGCTGCCTCGGAGTGCTTATGCTTTGGGGCTGCTTCTTTGCTAAAGCTACAGGCCGACTTTGCGGCATTGAGAGGGGCCAATAGACAGGGGCCATGTATTGTAAAATCTTGGATGAGAACAAGAACAAAACACTGAAGATGTGTCGTGGATGGGTCTTCCGGCATGACGATGACCCAAAACATACCACCAAGGCAACAAAGGCGTGGCTCAAGAAGCAGCACATTAGGGTCCTGGAGTGGCCTAGCCAGTCTCCAGACCTTAATCCTACTGAAAATGTGAGGAGGGATCTGAAACTTTTAGTTGTTAAGCGACAGCCAAGAAACCTTGCTTAGTAAACAATGTTACATTTATTTCCCAAGAAATAGCAATATCATATACTAACAGAAGGTATCTATACAAAAGAACATCAAAGATATCTATCACACATGGTTTCATCGGCTGGTTGTGGATGTTAAAAGGGGTCTGGGCAGCATGTCAGAAGCCATCAGTCGGAGCAAAGTCCCAAGACGGCAGAGAGACAGCCTGATGGCAAGACCTGCTGCGAAAAGAGACAGAGCTCTCTGCAACAATCCTTTTGTCAAAACTCATTCATCACGCATTCAAACTCCCCCATTGCCAGTTCCATTTGCTTTGGACCAATCAGTATTCACATGACAATCCCCCATATATTACTGACTGTCTTGCCATACTTGGCCTCTGGGGGCAGTATAGCAGTCCATACTCCCTGGGCCGCCTTTGTCATCAATCTATTTGAAGTTTCTAGCACACCAGGTGGGCTGGAGATAAGCCCTTTTATCTATGCAGATTCTGTTTGGGGGGCACATTTCTCTGTACCTTTTAAAATCATGGGACTACAAGTGTCAGTATGGCTGATCTTGGTTATAAAAACAGATGTGTATAAACTTTAGAAATGTAACATTAGACCATGTTGCCCCCCAACAGTGTGTATGCTCCATCAGACTTTTCCCAACAGAAAAACTGCTGGAAAAACGATAGAGAACAGGTACTCAATTTATCCCGTCAGGAAAAAATCCGATCGGAATTTCCTATTGTGTGTACAAATGCATGCTCGGAAACAAATCGACGCATGCTTAGAAGCATAGAACTTAATTTTCACGGCTTGTCATAGTCTTTTACGTCACAGCGTTCTTGGCAGTCAAAAGTTCACTGAACTTTTGTGTAACCGTGTGTATGCAAGGCAGGCTTGAGCGGAATTCCATTGGAAAAACCATCCAACTTTTTTCCAACGGGAATTCTGCTTGTGTGTACAGGGCATAACAGTGAATTCCCCTAGCCAGTCCTCCACTTCCATGGTCAGTGCAAAGCTACACCATCCCACTCTGGATACGCCCACCGGCAGGTCCGTGAATCGCTCTGGGATCCATCGTGATCATGTGGCCTGCTTTTCAGGAGCCATGGAATACATTAAAGGATTGTTAATGTCTTACAACATATAGGTTAACTTTGAATGAAGAAGCTTGTATGCTTGTAAGGTCTAATTCACTGTAACATGCATTACGATTTTTTTAGACTTGAGAATAACATTTTGAAGCTGTTGCATCATTGCATGAAAAAGGTTGTTGTTTAATTTATTTAATGAGCTACCCTATTAAATTTTAACAACACTTACCAGTATATGTTATGGGGGTTTTGTCTCATCAGGAGAAGCCAATAGCTCCCAGCAAGCCTGAGGTTAATTTCAGCCCTCTGAGTTCTCTGTGCAATGGCAGCGTCTCCAGACAGAAACCTTTATCTGATGGAATACATCGAATTCGAGTGGATTTCAAGGTTTGTAATTCTCTTCTTTTAGATTTCTTCTTGCCATTTTAGTCCAGATAACAAAAGAATGAGCCAGTTTTTGTAAACCTTTTGTGCCATGTTCTCAAATGGTTATGATTTTTCCACAGGGGGATTGTGATTTAGGTAGTGCCTGGGAGATGGGTGGCCTCAGCATACTCACAACTGTACCCATAACCCCACGTGTCGTTTGCTTTCTGTGTGCCAGCAGTGGAAATGTTGAGGTGAGTTCATATTGAACAGTGATGTATTTAAAACATTTTTGAAATGGACCCACATTTTAAAATGGACCTACAGCCTGATTATGAGATGAATGGGAAAGACTTAAAACCTCTGTCATGTTGTCACTATCTTTCTTCAGAAGATTACCTCATACTTAATGTGCATTGTCACTGTTACAGAAAGGGATAAAAAAAGCTTTTTATGAATGTCACTAGAACAGGAGTAGAGGAGTATTCTTCAATGTCTTCTGATGTCTTTCCTAGTATAAACTGTCAAATATTCCTTCCTTGTGTGCTTCTTGCACAGGAAGTAAGGGTAAAATCCATTCTAAACTAGAAAAAAAGTGTTGGCTGAAATTCCACTTTAAAAGATATATATTTGATGTAGTCTGTGAAATGTTTCTTTTTTTTTTAAGTTTCAGATTTTATTTTTTTGTGTTGTTAAATATACTGTTAACTTACATAAATTTCAATTATACAAACCAGTCCACAAAAACATTTTTAAATGATTTAGAAGACTGTCAAAATAGCTATACATTGTAGAATCTTCAGAAGACATTCTCCGATGACTCATTTCAAGATGGTATCTTCTTGCTCTGCCAACTCCCTTGCAATGCGTGCAGCTTCTTCTTGTTTCTTTTACCCCTCTGTCTCAATCCTTCGGTCTTCTTCAGCTCTTGGCTTTAAATATGTATATCTTTTATTTTTTATTTTTATTTTTTTTATCTGTGTCTTAGCTGGAGATATTTGTTTTCATTTTTTTTTAAGTGTATTTTGTGCGTGTAATCGAGAGAGGAGCCGGACTGCAGGAGTTGGGAGTAGGCAGACCTCCCCCAGAGGCAATCTGCCATCTTTCTCCATGCCCCTGGGTGGCAATCCTCCCACACAGCCCGCCCTACCTGCTCCGCTTTGAAGCCCAACGGGGCAGAGAGACTCCCCTATGAGGGAGTGAGAGGATCTACCCCGCTCAGCCACCCCTGTTAGTCCTTCGCCTCTCTTTTTTAGAGACCGCGCGGCCAAAGTGCATGCATGTTAACCCAATTTTGAGTGCGTGGTGGTTTTTGTGGGAGGGGGGTGGGCGTGGGCGTACTAAGCGCAGGCTTACCTCGCATAGCACACCCACCAGGAGCCGGGCTAAGACCACCAAACTCAATACACATGCAGCCGAGACCGGGATCCGAACCCTTAGCTGCAGAGGTGAATGGCTTGTCAGCGCAGTGCCAATCGCGTTGAGCCACCGCAGCTCCAAATATGCATATCTTGTACTGCCATAGCCAATCCCAAGCAGTAATGCAGAATACCTGGCAAACTTAATGAGCGGGGACACTTGCATGGGAGGAACCATCTTCTCTTGACCAATAACACCGCTCACACAGCACACCGGGGAGAACAGGAAGAAGCCTGACGTCCCTGGAAGTGTCTGCAAAGCCCTTCCTGTCTGTGAAATGTTTCTGAAGGACACAGTTAAAGGAAAATGATCTAGTTTAAACTAAATCTGTCATGTATACTCTTTCTCGATTGTGTTTTTCTCTTACCTTGTTTTCTTGCATAAACTGACTCTGTTTAAACTAAGTGTCCAAAAACATTACATGTGAAGGTAGTACAGAATTAAGTAAATAGTTACCTCACATGCCACCTGCACCGGCGGTCCATTGAAGACAAATGCCTTAGGCCCCTTTCACACTGGGGCGGGAGCCGCGATGGCGGTATAGTGCCGCTAAAAATAGCGGTGCTATACCACCGGATTTGCCGCGGGATTCGGCCACTAGCGGTGCGGTTCTAACCACTGCTAGCGGCTGATAAAGGGTTAATACCGCCCGCAATGCGCCTCTGCAGAGGTGCATTGCGGGTGGTATTGCCACGGTTTCCCATTGTTTTAAATGGGAAGGAGCTGTGAAGGAGCGTTATACAAACCGCTCCTCTCACCGCTCCAAAGATGCTGCTGGCAGGAGATTTTTTTTCTCGCCAGCGCATCACCTCAGTGTGAAAGCCTATTTTTTGCGCTGTACGACCTGAAAAACTCCTCAGTGTGAAAGGGGTCCTGTGCTGCACTCAGTGGTTCCTCCACGTAACCCCCATCTCACTACAGCATGTTGACACTCCACAAATGTTGGTTTCTAAACCAATATTTCCAAACCAGGGATTTCACTTTAACATAGTAGTGGCATTCGTCAACAAAAGGGTGAGAAAACCAGAAATTTTCCTATCAAATACTTACCGTAATTTTCCTTTTCTGATTCCTTTCCTGCTCCATGGCAGCATACGTGTGGGTTGGCCCCCGCCTCCATTACTACCCTATAGGACACCTCTTCCTTAAATCTTTGCTCTGGGATGCCACCTGTGTTCCATAACTAGCCTACTCAAAGCATCGGGAGGGACTCCTGCTGCTATGGAGCCTATCAGGAAAGGAAAATTACGGTAATTATTTAATAGGGCATTTTCTGACCAGTTCCATGGCAGCATACATGTGGGAAATAACTCACCAAACCCACCCGGGTGGGCACAATGCTGAGCAAAGAAAATGTATTTATTTAACACCGTCAACCGACAGAACTTTCAAACCAAAATTAACGGATGACAAGGCTGGTTCAACACAATAGTGAGAAACAAAAGTGTTGATAGATGACCAGGAATCCGCTCTACATACAGTATAACTTCAGGAGCGACATGTCCAGAATCCGCCCAAGTGGTTGAGATACTCTGAGTTGAGTGTGCAGTCACTGTCTCTGGAGGAGCCAGGCCCTTCGCTTTATAAGCCCTTTGAATACCTGAGGCTCACTTTCCTTTGTTTTTCCCATGTAGAAGGATAAAAAGAAAATCTGTTTCTCTAAAGGATTCTGTAACTTTCAGATATTGACTTAAAGTATGTCCTACATCGAGGGGATGAGCATCTTGACCCTCTGATGACCCAAAGGTGGGCAGCACAATTTCTTGATTTTCGTGAAAAATAGGGTTTGAACACAGCATGGGAATTAACACTGCTCTATCTGGGAAAAAAGTTAGGAAAGGTTCTTTTGAACCTAGGTTTCTGATTTCAGACACTCTTTTAGATGAGGTGATTGCCACCAGGAAGACAGTCTTTAGTGTAAGATCCTTAACCGATAGAGGTTTCCGAGTAGGATTGTCCCAATACCACTTTTTTAAGACTTTTTTTTTTCAAATACTCGCCAATACTGATCCTTTTTTTTTTTTTTTTATGTCATGTGACAGTGGCACATGTGTCAGTATTTATTTTTTTTACAATTTTTTGTTATTTTTTTTACAATGCTTTCTTTTTTGAGGGGGTGGGAAGTGGATGGTGTCATTGTGTTTTTTTTTTTTACAATACATTTTTTTATTTATTGCATTTTTTTTTTTTTTTTTTGCCCTGTTGGGGGGGCTTTGGTGAGATATCAGGGGTCTTAACAGACCTTTGACATCTCCCCTTTGAGACAGAGAAAGGGACTAAGGACACAGATTACCCAGTCCCTTTCTCAGCTGCACTGAAAGTGAATGGTGAGAAGACACCATTAACACAGGTTACAATGTTTCAGTTATATGAATGGACAGAGTCGGTGATTACTGTCTCTATTCATTCGGAAGAAGTAGGAGCCAGGTTTAGCGGCTCCTACCTTCGCTCTCCATCGTGACAGAGGGGACGGAGGAGGATATGGAGGGTGACACAGAACGCAGAGGGGGACATGAAGGGTGACACTGAGCACAGAGGGGAAGAGCAGCAGCAAGGGGGGGGGACGTGGCGGAGGACAGAACAGAGGGTGACACCAAGGGTGGAAGGGGAGAGCAGAGGGGACGGAGGAGGATATGGAGGGTGACACAGAGCGCAGAGGGGGACATGGAGGGGGACACTGAGCACGGAGGGTGAGAGCAGCAGCAAGGAGGGGGGATGCGGAGAGGGAGAGCAGAAGAAAGGAGGATGACACAGAGGGTGGAGGGGGAGAGCAACAGCACAGAGGCGGGACACGTAGCTCGGATGGGAAAAGCAGCACGGATGGGGCAACTGGTGGAAGATACAGGGACCTCTTTGAAGCCTACTACTGGAAAACTGTGTCTTATCTTGTCTCTGTACAAACAATTGCTGGAAAAGTATCTGGCTAATCTAACACTTCCAGGTCATAATGGGTGGGAGCCCGATCTCAGATGATTTCTGGTTAAATATACTGGAACAAGTGACGCAGGTGTCCCTGTCTCTAACGCAAAGGCTCACTCAATTTATCATCCACAGAGTGTACCATACTCTCCTTAAATTATTTAAAGAGGAAGTAAACTTAGATGGGTTTTACTTCCTCTTTGTTCCCTACAAAGTCAAAGCATAATGGGCTAGTATACATTGCATACTAGCCCATTATGTGCCAGTACCTACAGGTAAGCCTTATTATAGGCTTACCTGTAGGAAAAAGTGGTTGTACACGGTTTACAACCACTTTAAATGGGGCTGTAGGCCTGCTCTAGACTGTTAGCAATATCAGAGTAATCCGACCGATTGTTTTGTTTGGCTTGTTCGATACTGGCGAGCAATTGTGGATACAGTTAATGGTGCATATCATACACGGCTGGAAACTTCTAAGCTTTGGAACCCCTGTCTAGTGGTTTTGGGTTTAGTTCTTTTTTCTCTTGTCTCATTAAGGCTGCTACAATGATCGTTAGACCTGTGCCAAATGTAGCATTTCAAGGGATTCAGCTTAAATTAAAATATACCTTCAATTTTTCTTACATGTGTACCATGAAGTGAGGCTAATACCGCACTTGACTTTTGGTTATAAGAATGAGATGCAACATGGTTATGTTAACTCTACAGTGCCTCTGGAAAGTATTCAAAACGCTTCACTTTTTCCACATTACGTTACAGCCTTTTTACCAAGTGGAATAAATTCATTATTTTTCTCACAATTCTACAAGCAATACCCCATAATGACAACGTGCAAGAAGTTGGTTTGAAATCTTGCAAATTTATGAAAAAAAAAAAAAAATGACATGTACATAACTATTCATAGCCTTTGCCATGACTCTTTAAATTGAGCTCAGGTGCATCCTGTTTCCACTGATCATTCTTAAAAAGTTTCTACAACCTGATTGTAGTTTTTGGACATGTCTATACAAGGTCCCACAGCTAACAATGCATGGCAGAGCACAAACCAAGCCATGAAGTCCAAGGAATTGTCTGTAAACCTCCAAAGCCACGACAGGATTGGATCTAGGCACAGATCTGGGGAAGGGTACAGAAGAATTTCTGCAACATCAAAGCTCCCAATGAGCACAGTGGCCTCCAACATCCATAAATGGAAGAAGTTCGGGGCCACCAGGTATCTTCCTAGAGTGGGCCACCCGGCCAAATTGAGTGATCGGGGAAGAAGTGCCTTAATCAGGGAGGTGACCAAGAACCCTGTGGTCACACTGTGACAGAGCTCCAGCATTCCTCTGTGGAGAGGGGAGAACCTTCCAGAAAAAACAACCATCTCTGCCACCCTCCACCAATCAGGCCTGTATGGTAGAGTGGCCAAACGGAAGCCCCTCCTCAGTAAAAGGCACATGGCAGCCTATCTGAAGTCTGCCAAAAGGCACCGGAAGGACTCGGACCATGCAAAACAAAATTCTTTGGTCTGATGAAACAATGATTGAACGCTTTGGCCTGAATGACGAGCATCATATCTGGAGGAAACCAGGCACCACTCATCAGCTTGCCAATACAATCTCTACAGTAAAGCATGGTGGTAGCAGCATCATGCTGTGGGGTATGTTTTTCAGTGAGGATCGAGGGGAAAAATGATTGAAGCAATGTACAGATACATCTTCGATGAAAACCTGCTCAAGAGCACTCTGAACCTCAGACTGGGGTGAAGGTCTATTTTCCAACAGGACAACGACCCTAACAAAGGAGCGGCTATGGGACAACTCTGTGAAGGTCCTTGAGTGGCTCAGCCAGAGCCCAGACTTGAACCAGATTGAACATGTCTGGAGAGAGCTAAACATGGCTGTGCACCAACCATACCCGTCTAACCTGATGGAGCTTAAGAGGTCCTGCAGGGAAGAATGGGAGAAACTGCCCAAAAATAGGTGTGCCATGCTTGTAGCATCATACTCGAAAAGTCCTGAGGCTGAAAAGCTGTAAATACTAATGTATGTGTGAATTTTTTCCTTTTTTTTTTGTAAAGAAATTTGTAAAGATTTCAAATGAACGTATTTCACGTTGCCATTATGGAGTATTGTTTGTTGAATTTTGAGAAAAATAATTAATCTAATCCATTTTGGAGCAAGGCTGTAACAATAAAATGTGGAAAACGTGAAGCGCTGTAAATACTTACCGGGTGCACTGTATATTCTGTTTTATTCGACTTCTTCTGTCTTGTGTTTGAGACAAGGCGAGACTTGCCACATTCGTCTTTATGACCATTTTTTTTACAATCATTTATTATTGTATATTTTATTTTAGTTCACATGTTGTACTGCACTTCAGGTTATTAGTTTGTTTTATATTGCGTATTCACAATATTAGTGCTAGCTGCTATATTACTTTTCTGTGAATTTTTCTGTACCGTAATTTATTGGCACTGTTAGTAAAAACAGTGCCAATAAAGTCCAACAGTACAGAATACCAGTAGAATCTTGGACAATTGTGTTATATGCTCCCACCTTCAGGTAATTGGACACTGGAAAAGCAGAACTGTAAGGACCTCCATGTAACATCTCCTACTCTCAGCAATCCTCAGTCTTTTGCTAGTGTTCTTAAATGATAGATCTCTCCTCTCTATTGAGAGAAATTACATGTTTTTTCTCTGTTTTTTCCTGCACAGATTCATTCTACAAGTATCCTGTGCAGCAGTTCTTTAAGCTAGCACAGATTGGTACTCTAGGAATGCCACTGGGACCAATTGTACCCAAATCTTGCTGTAAGCAAGAAGTGGCACTTGACCTGTAATGTCGATTTGGCACTGGACTCCAAGCTTGGCACTACTCTGCTTGACACAACATGAAACGTGGTGTGCTATACTGGTTTAGGGCATTAGCGATCCATTATAGTGTAAAAAAATAAATACAAGGCATGTATAAAAAGGAAAAAAAACAAAAACGACTGCTTGAATGGACTACTTGGTGTTATTTCTGCTGTCATTTTTCTGTGTTTCTATGATATATTGACTTTAGAAGTAAGCAAACTATAGGTGCCACTTTTCCCTCTTTAAAATATTGCATATCTATTCATGGGGGAGGGGGGTTAATTCGGGGCTTGGCCTGTTACTCCACCTTGCGACCCTACACCCTGCAGGGTCCCTTACTACTTCAGAACCTTCTTGGAGACGTCCTTTTATTATTTGAACAAGGGGGGAGGACCGACTAGATAGAGACAGCAAAGCTGCTTGACACTAAACTGGTCTATACTATATCGATCGGTATGGGTTTGGTTGGGATTTTCAAGGTACTTATAGAGAGACGTGTATCATATAAAAATAGGTTTATTACAAAAAGAACACTACATCAATAATAAAAAGATGGGACAGGCCCCACAATTCGGACACAGTAAGGTGTTTGTTAAGATAACACAAAACAAAGCAAAACCGTATTGGTCAGATGCGTGGAGCCAATCTGCGACCTCGACCGGTTTCGCGGTTGATACCGCTTCTTCAGGA